>CM054805.1:26718452-27290897 GCA_028984105.1 Lavandula angustifolia | reverse complement strand
CGAACTATTGTTCATTGACTGAAGTCAATACATATAACTCAGTAGAAGGTTATCTCTGCCCACGCGATCCAAAAAGTTTATTTGGCCAACTGACTAGTTCAGTAGCAATATTCAGTTGTGCTGACTTTCGCGTTTGAGTTTTGAAATTTGCATTCGGTATATTCAACCCCCCCTCTACATCGAAGGCTCGTCTACGGACCAACAATTTTGGATTGACAATCAAAATGTTTATTCCTCGTGTATTTAGGTAATGTTTGGAAAAAACTTTTATAAGCAGCTTTTAATTATTTATGCTTAAAGTTGTTTTTAAGCAAAAGTTGTTGTGTTTGGAATAGTAGAAAAAATAGCTTAATTTTTTCGAATGTTGTTTTGCAAACACCGTTATAAGCTACATTTCGAGTTTTTTTTTTTTTTTTTTTTTTTTTTTTGCTTTTTTTAAAAAAAGCACCCCGACCGGTTATGGGCTTCGTTTATTATGACTTATGTAAAACACACAAAAAAGTATAATCACATATTCCAAACATTAAAAAATGTATTTTTTTTTTGTAAAAAAAAATTATAATGTCCACTTTTGTATTATGTATTATGTATTATGTAAAAATGTATATGTAAAAATCAAGAAGTTCATTTATCAATTAGGACCTCCCATTAATATTGGCCTTCACCGAAAATGGCAAGAAATTAATGATAAAAAATTATCTTTTGTTGCTTTAATGATGTGGGTATTACTAATAAACCAAATAACACAAGCTCATAAATTCCCATTCCAAAAAGTTTTTGAATCAGAAATAATGTGAATGAGGGAGTATAAAGTCAAGATGAGGATAAAACTATCAAATGGTAACTTATACTCCCTTCGTCCTAATTATAATATCCATTTTGCTTTTTGCACGAACTCAATTTACAATTCTAAGTCTCAACCCTAGCTAGGTTTATAAATTGTAAAAAAATCTAACTTTCAATGAGATTCGTGGCTTTGCAAACATTTATTTTCTTCATATTAACAACAAAAAATATTTGGATAATTGCAATAAAATTGAATAATATAATAAAAATAAACACACAATCAATTATATGGGGCAATTTTTTAAATACCCAATTTCGTATAACAAAAATCAAATTTACTCAATCCTTATATTTGCTACACAAAATACTCAATTTTACTTAAAAGTCCATACTTTTCAGACTTGTCAGCCTGCAATTTCGTTATTTTGCTTCGTTCCATGCGTAAATGATTGGAATAAGGTATCTGAATCATAACACAGAATCTCGCTCATGTCCAGCTCGCGTCCCGCTCAAGTCCCGCTCGGGCCGCAAATACCGCTCCCTTGACAGCGGGATCCTGTTCGTCCTGTCCCGCTTGAAGTCCCGCTCGAAATCCCACTTGAGTTTGAATTGGCAGGGAGTAGAATCCTGTTGGTCCCGAGTGTACGGTCAGGTGTAGAGGAGGGGGGGGGGGTGAATACACCTGATTCGATTTCTCAATTTCGAACTTGAACAGTCCTATTCAGGATGGTGTGCATGCAAAGCTTGAGTTCGTCGAACCAGACATAACCGTTTCCGAATCGAGTAAAAGGCTAAAAGAGTACTGACTCAGCTGAGATCTGCTAACTGACTAGGTCAGAATTCAGTATCGTTCAGTGAGAGTTCAGTGTGCGGAATTGTGTAGGCCCAAATCAGTTTTTGTGAGAAAACGTTTTAAGTCTCAGTTCAGTAGATTTAAAAGTTCAGTATGCTGAGACAGTTGATTGATTTAAATATGATGTTCAGTATGAATAGTAAAATCAATGCAACAGTTAAGAAAGCAGTAAGAGACACAGGATTTTTAAAGTGGTTCGGATATCGCTCAAATCCTACGTCCACTGTCCCGAATGATCAGGAGGCTATTTATTATCCTAAGTTAGTCTCGGTCCGCCTTGCACTTGCTGGCAAAGCCGCGTCTTGGTTTTTATATCGATCCAAGTCTCGGTTACAACACTATCAAACTTAAAGTGTTTGACAAACTTCTCCAACAGTGAAGGAGTCCTTATACAATAAGGATTGGGTTCAGATGTAAACTCCTTCGTCTAAGCTATGGATATAACAAGTGAGCTTAGGGTTAGAGGGATAAGGAACGAGAATGTAGCTATCTAGAGCGACGAACACCTGAGGATTTAGCTATAGGTTCGTGTTAATCGCTTGGATGCTAGAAGCTTATGTCGGTTCGGCTTGGTTCCTTTTGAAGTGGATGTAGTCTTTCACGGGAGATAACTCGGTTGTTTCTTGCGAAGGACTTAGTCGTTAATTTCGCTCGTTTGAATGCTTTCTCGTGTTCTAGGCGCGCATTCTCATTTAAATCTTGAATGATCCCTCTATTTATAGAGCAGAGATTGAAATAGATCCGTTGGAGACGATCTTCTTCTCTCTCTCTCTTTTTGGTAGCAAACGGCTCTTTTGGTGTAGGTAACAGTGTACTTTCCCACCTTTTTAGGTAAAAGGTTGACTGCAGCTTTAGCAGGTGAGAAGACACGTGTATGTTTGTCATTCGTTGAGGTGAATGAAGTGGTTGAGACAGCACAAACTTCGAGACGATCGAAGCCGACTTCTCTCTTCCTCGTATACATGACAATGCCGATTCTCTTTAAAAGATTCCCGACAGTCCCGAAGACTATATGCCGTTGCCGAGTCGACCTCGTATTCGGTAGATAGGCTGGCGAAGATAAGTCTATCGATGATCGGCTACGAGTCCAGTGAACTACTCTGCCGAGTTCGGTTCGACCGACTCTCTCGCATATCTTGCTCCCTACGAGTCCAAGATCACCGAGTCTTCCGAACCGGTGCCGAGGCAAATAAGCTACGAGCGCCTTGACCGGAGCAGAGTGTCTACCGAGTCCGAAACCTCGAGACAAATACAAATATAAAGGAATGGTTCACCAATCGGATAGGGTTTTGGGATCTTCAAATCTTCTCAATAGTTCGTAGCACGAGGCTACCGAGCGTGATCCAAGTATAGAAGATAAGAGTCATTTCCCATAAGTATGATCATGCCGAGGATTGAATCATCACCCAACAATTTCCCCCTATTTGATGATGCCAAAACCTATCATCTATGTCCTATCAACTATGCTAAACACTAACTTACTCGGAGAAACGAGCTCCTTACAAATGTTACAAGTAGGTTCGGTGGAGTTGTCTCGGTAAGTGCTAGACTACCGAGGGAGACAAGGCGTAACAATTTTCCCTTTTACAATAATTCCCCCATGCAACAATTTCCCTTTAAGAGAAATAATAACTCTCCGAAAGTCTAGTCTATCGGAGATCTAACCGAGCAAAACCCGACAAGTAAATAATCAACGTGTGTGTCGGTAATCACTTCGATGATTCGAGTGTTAAAACATAAAGCAAACACGGCTATTTAGACAACAAGTAGTTGTCGAGCCAAAAGAAGATTTGTATATATATAATACACGGTTCAAGACATTACAAATCTTGCTAAGCTAAAAGAAGAACTAAGAGGGAGAACCCTTAAACCGCCTGAATCCTATTCATGAAACCTTGGGATTTATCTTCGGGCAGTGGAACTCCATACATTCCGAACGTGTTCTTCCTCGCCCCGATATTCGGCGAAGTCTCGCTGGATCATCTTGTTCTAGTCCCTCTGCTCAACGCAAAGATTCATCACTTCTTGTTCAATCATTCCGAGATGTATCGAGTCGTCTTGTCTTCCGGGTGGAGGAATGATCCTCGCTTCGGGAACTCGACTACTACCCCTTCGATTCTTGCTCGTGCATATATGGGTAAAGATTAGGTTCGGTGATGGTCATCCACTCGACATAGGCATCGGCCTTAGACATTTCGAGCCGTAATTGCGGGAAATAATTTCTCTTGATAAACTCTATCTTGGCCGATTCCCATCTCTCGATTGAACCGAATAGGCATCCATTCGTCCGATCTTGGCCATCTATGTGTTTTCGGATCGTTTGGCTTCTTGAACCTTTTGTAACGATAAGGAATGTCGACTTTCGAAGGAATTCTCACCGGCCTCTTGTTCAAGACGTTTCCCGAGTGCCTCAAGGTCCGCCAAATGTATCCTCTCGTCTGGCGGCCTCTATCGTCTAGCCTTCCTCTCCTCTCGTAGAGATATCTATCCATCTCGAGCAAATATGTCTTCAATTTCGCATCCCCGCTCTTGAGGCTTCGAGGAGCTTGTTCGATTCCGGGGTACTAGATCTAGATTTGGATGTACCACGCCTTTCGGTATTCTTCTTTCGTTGCTCCTTTTCTTTTTCTCTCGTCCTCTTCATCCGTTATGATGAGCTTTCTCGGAGGCGCCTAGCAGTTCTCTTTCCTCCTCGTTTGGGGCTTTAGTCTTTCCTTTGGCGAGCTTAGACTTTGGCTTGTTAGGCCGCTTCGGCCTCTGCAATCTCTCGGCCGCCTTCTCATCCGCAGCCTATTTGGGCTTCCTCCTCGCCGAGATATGTATCTTAATCTCTTTCTTTGGAGGGGTTGGAATGTTAAGCTTTTGTTTGCCCTTCGCTTCTTGACCGGTGGTGGAAGAGGAGCCTCTTCTTCTTCGAGTCCTCCACCGCCCGTTCGGGCCGTACTCAAGCAACATCCTTAATGATATCTTTGGGAGTTTGGGTTGCCCGAGTAGTCCGTCTGGGTCCTGAGCCACTTGGGCCGGTTTCGCTGTGCTCGCACTCGAAACACCCCGGGCCTCACCCTTCGAGACCGAGTCCGGGATGACTTCAAGCTGTAGCTTCCCCCTTAGACTTTGGACTTTTGGTGAGGGTCGGCTTCCCAGTACTCTTCTTTCCTTCCCTTTTTCCTTCACTTTCCCCCTTTTTGGCATCATCACCGATCACCGGGTAGGGACTAGGACTCGACTTCTTCGGACTTTTGTAGGAGGTTGACGACTCATCGAGACGATCGTGGAGCTTAGTCGAGCCTCATGCAACTCGTTCCTCTCCATGGTAAGGTGTTCCTTATGCTTGCTTGTGAGAGAGGTCAGCTGCTTCCTTGAAGTCTTTCAGCTTCTCAGTGATCTTGTCTTCCAAGGCCAGTTGGATGTTCTCAAGTCTCGTTCGGTGGCCTCGGATTGTTCGGTGATAGCGTCAGGATGAGCCAATTTAGAAGCCAAAATTCATCAAGTAGCTTGGCTTGGCTCTCCCGAAAGATCTTTAGCCGAGCTTCGAATTTGACTTTGCTTGCCGAGCCAACGCTTCGAAATAAGCGTGGAAACATCGGGGCGGCCGATGAAGAGACGTAAGACTTCACCCCGAAGTTCTTTAGACGTGGCTTGAGCGAGCCGCTTCCATGTCCTATGGATAGCCTTCGCAAGATCTCGATTCTTGATCCCTTGGGCGTTAAGGCTTTTGCCACCGATCGAGATCTCTTTGCGGTCCCGCCGGGCGCCGCTTCGAAGGTCGATCGCAAAGAAGAGCCGAGCGGGCTCGCCGAGGGACGAAGCACCAGCCTTGGACTTCTCGGGACCAAGGATACCGAGTGGTGGAGCGGTTTCAAGTATGGGTATCCTTGTCCCGTGGATGTCCCTCATCGAGCTTTCCGGGGGCTCGAATCATGGGTGGGTCGTCATGGTCTCGACCCATCCGAGGGTCTTTGGGCCGGAGGCGTGCTTGCCGATCATAAATCATGGCCGGCATTGCAGCCCTTAGATTGTCCATCGAGCCGAGGTCTTCGGGCTCGAATAGCCTATCTCCTCTCTCGGTTTCAATTCCTCTTCATGCACTGGCGACAGGAGTAGTGTAGGACAAGGCGTCGTAGACGAGGCCCACTCGATGTCGCAGCAACATGTGGAGCCTTGCCGTTTTGGCGATGAGCAACAAGTCGAGTAGTCGGCAAGCTCCGAACTAGTTGTAGAATTTCTCGGGATGCTCGGGATATAATCACTGAAGCTTCCATCCCGATTGATTCACCTTCGGATGCGCCTCGGGACTCCAAGTCCATGTGTGAAGTCTCGCTCTTCGGTTGGAGGGACCGAGCCGAGTGGAGGGACGAAAGGGGGCCGTTTGTCAGGCGCCGAATATCTGCGCTCTGAGCTTCAGAAGCATCCCCTTGGTCCCTTTCAGTGGAAACAATCTTTTCCACTGACTGAGTCTTCTCAGAAGACTCGGACTCATCAACCAGTTGCATGGGCTGAGTAGTCTTCTCAGGAGCCTGTTCAGCGAGGCACTTGTGAAACCTCCTCGCAGGGCCGGCACCTCGGTGGCTTTCTTCATTTTCTTTGCCGGTGCCTTAGGAGTTTTAGCGGGAGGAGTTCTTTTCTTTATAGGCATAGCCTGCTGAGACTTTGATTTCGGAGAGACTGCTGAGGGTCCTGACCCTATCTGCTGAAGCGCTGCTGTCTTGTTGTGAAATCTGACCTTCTTCACATTGAAGTACTCCTTGTCACTGTAGGTGATAGGCTCAGATCCACATAAATCTTCGATCATGATGGACAGTTTGAGTCCATACAGCAACTTTCCCTTTGCGCTCAGCATGTTCGATGCTTTGTCGAACTTAGCAGCCTGAGCCATGAATTCTCGGAGAAAGAACTCCGTCCAATTTATCTGGGCTCGGTCGTATATGGCCATCATCATCTGAATCTTAGGCCTCGACACCTGGTCAAACGACCCTGCTTGGCTTGTCAGTAGCTGCGTCACTATATAGGCAAGTGCCCTGAACTGAGGCAACATGCTGTTCTTCGGAAAGGCAGCTCTGAATGTAGTGGGCTTTCCACAGAAGACGGTAAGGTATTCATCAACTTGGTCGTCTCTGTACCCGACTGTGCTTATCCCTTCGGAGGGTAGATCAAAACTCCGCTTCAAGGCATCCTTAATGGACATCTGCTTCAGCTCCGTAGTGGCGTGTTGGATAGAATGTGCAACGAATATCGCCATTATGTCTCCAGACACTGCGTCTGAATTCAAGTACATCTCTGCAACCTGTCTCGGGAGGAAGAACGAAGGCCTCCTAGACAGAAATTTCTCCAGCCCTGACTCGCGCAGAGCTGAGAATACATCGTCCATGTACTCCAGATCGCATGAATAGAAGTCCATGGTGGGTTCACACCACACGCGATCCTTCTCCAAAATATTCTGCATATCTGCTGGAGATATCATAGAGATATTGGTTTCCGCCATTATACCTGTTACAAGAAATGAGTCAGTACTATTTTTGGATAGAACAGTGTTGTGCAATGCGATACTGAAACATATAACAAATATTTTAGCAGATATAAGCATACCAATGGATTAAATTCGAGATAAGATAGAGTGAAATTGCAAGAAAGGATTGTGAATGCAGATCTCGGATTTTTCGGAATTTGAAGGTTATGAAGTATGCTAATGGCGGTTCAAAGATATGATCGAATATATATATCAAACTATGAAGGTGAACGGTTTTCGATCGAAGGCTGAATGTAAACTTGCTTTATGATATGGACGGTTAAGATTAGAAGTTAAAAATAGGCAATGATCACAAAAGACGCCTAAGTCAAAGCCAGTTGTAAAATAGCCTAAGTAGTAACTGTGAAAAGACATGCATTAAATGCGTGCGAGTTCAAGCAAGCTTATGTATGGAATGTCGTGCATTAAATGTGAGTCGTTAATAATAAAGACAAACCAAAAGATATTAATGTCATGCTGAATCTTTGCCATAAATGCAAAGTACTATAGTATTAAATTACTACTGAGTAGAGATACGCAAACCTGTCAGCTGAACATAGTAGTCAGCTGATACCTCGTGTAGATGGTTTTCTGAATCTCTATGTACTCGAACTTACTCGATCGAGAGTGATCATTCCCCCCTCACCGGAATGTTCCTCTCCCGGAAACCTTATTACCGACTAGGGTCGGTAGGGTCCAAGCAGACCTAGCTCTACTGAAAGTTCTCTGAATCTGGATTCAGCTAGAGGCTTAGTCAGCATATCAGCCCTTTGCTTGTCAGGATGGATCTTTTCCATTCTGATATCCTTCTTTTCGACATGGTCACGAATGAAGTGATGTCTGATGTCCACGTGCTTGCATCTTGTGTGAAGAACAGGGATTCGAGTGATTGCAATAGCACCGGTAATCGCCGAGAAAATTGGCACTTCATTCGAATGACGTCATAGTCTCTCACCGCTTTGTCTCGGCCAAAGGATCCGGGCGCAACAACTTCCAAAGCAGCCATGTATTCGGCTTCGTAGTCGACGTGGCCTACCGAGTGCTTGTTTCTTTGAAAACCATGAGATCAACTTGCTTCGCCAAGGAACCGACATGTTCCCGAAGTTGATTTTCGGTCGATTCTACATCCCGCATAGTCGGCATCGGAATAACCGGTTAGTTCAATATTATCATCATTGGATACCATAAACCCATGTCGGTGTTCCTCGTAGATAGCGGAGAATCTTCTTTGCTTGAGTCCATATGACTCGCTTGGGATTCGCCCGAAATCGAGCACATGCACACCTACAAAGCATAAGTTATGTCGGGACGAGTAGTCGTTAGATATAATAAAGAACCAATTATAGTACGGTATTCGGTTTGGTCTATCGATACTCCCTCTTTATCAAGATCTATCTTCATATTCGTGTTCATCGGGATCTTGATAGGTTTGCCGGATGTGCGACCGAATCTTTTGATGAGGTCTCGAGTGTATTTGCCTTGGTTGATGAATGCTCCCTTCTCAGATTGCTTGACTTGAAAACCAAGGAAGTAGTTCATTTCTCCCATCATTGACATCTCGAACTTATCCTTCATCATCTTTTCAAATTGCTGACACATGATGACATTCTTCGAACCGAAGATAATGTCATCCACGTAGATCTGCACAAGTAAAAAGTCTTCTTCCGGTCGAATGCTTGAATAGAGTGCGGCTCATCGTGCCTTTACGAAAACCTTTCGAAGAAGAAACTCGCAGTGGTATCGTACCAAGCCCCGGGTGCTTGTTTTAACCCGTCATGAGCCTTTACGAGTCTATATACTTGATGTCCCTGCCGAAAGCCGGGCGGTTGTTCCACATAGACTTCTTCTTTCAAAGCACGCCATTCAGGAACGCAGACTTAACATCCATTTGATAAACTCTGAATCTTTGATGTGTTGCGTAGGCTAGGAATAGTCTAATTGCCTCCAATCTTGCAACTGGAGCGAATGTCTCATCGAAATCTATCCCTTCGGCTTGACAGTAGCCTTTAGCCACGAGTCTTGCTTTGTTCCTTACTATAACGTTGTTTTCATCTCGCTTGTTTTTGAAGACCCATTTGGTTCCAATGACATGTTGATGCCGGGGTCCGTCTACAAGCTCCCATACTTCGTTTCTCGTGAACCGATTCAGCTCTTCCCGCATAGCAATAATCCGGTCAAGCATCTTTAAGTGCATCCTCAATATTCCGAGGTTCTTCGATAGACAAGAAGCGAGGAAAATAATGCGCTTTCTCCATGACGAATCTGGATCTTGTCTTGACACGTGTCTTGAAGGATCTCCAATTATAAGATCAGCAGTGTGAGCATCTAGCCACGATCTACGATGTTTTAACTCTTCATCTGAAATTTGTTCAATACAGATAGTAGGTGAGTTAGGCATTTCAGTTGTACTATTCTGAGATTGAAGTAGTTCAAGAATAAGAGTATGATCTACCGAGTCACCGTGGTTCGGGGGCATTCGGCTCGGGAACATTACTAGACGTTCCCCCCGAGTTGTTATTCTCGGTAGTGTTGGTCTCGATTACCTCTACGGTTTCCTCATCGACCTGAGTTACCCGGGATTGATTCCGTTCGAGAGAATCAATCTGCTCGCCTACTTGCTCACCTGGTTGAGATTCGATAGATTTGTCTTCGTTTCTTCGTCCGAATCATCATCCCAACATAGCCGGATCTTTTCGATTTGTCTTTTAAGCTTAGATCCCGTAGGCCGCTTCTCGATGTCCTCGATTCGAGAATTTGAGTTATTGCTCCCGTCTTCGTAGCAAACTCGTTAAAGACAACATGAGGGCTTTCCTCTACGCAAAGAGTCCGATAGTTGAATACTCCGAAAGCTTTCTTGACCCGAGAGTATCCTAAGAATACTCCCCGATCCGACTTGCTATCAAAAGTCTTCACTGATCTTTCCCATTATTGTGGATAAAGCATGAACAACCAAAAATATGGAAATAAGATAGAGAAGGCTTCCCGTCGTTCCATAGTTCATAAGGTGTTCTCTTATGCTTCGCTTTGTCGGCAGAGATCTATTCTCGAGTATAACATGCGTATCGGTAGCTTCCCGCCCTGAATTTGGTTGGGAGTCCCGAGTCCGCGAGTAGAGTTCTTGCTTGCCTCTTTTAGAGTTCTCGTTCTTTCGTTCATCAACTCCATTCCGCCGAGGTGTGCGTGCGGTGAAGTCTCATGCTCTATTCCTTACGCTTGCGTAACTCCTTTACCATGGAATTAAGGAACTCGGCCTCCTGCTCGAACGTATTTTTTCGATCTTGGTGTTCTTTTCGACACTCGAGCTTTTTCGAAGCGTTGGTAACTCGTTTTGAAGTCGACTTGTTGGCAATGAATATGACCCATGTGTAGCGCGAGTAGTCATCTATGACCACTAATGCATATTTTCTCGCCCTCGATCGTCACCGGGGAGACCGGACCGAACAAATCCATATGTAGTATTTGAAGGATTCCATCCGTGGAAGGCGATGGAACCGGGAGGATTTTGATTCCTTGTTTGCTTTCCCTTCGGACATGTTTTACACCGAGTGTCTTTGCTCGAATACTTCATTCGGCAGTCCCCTTGCTAGAGTGTTTCTTGCAAGCTTGTTGAGCGTCTTAAAGTTGAGATGGCTGAGTCTTACGTGCCATAGCCACCCCGTGCGGTTGTCATTCTTCGCCAATAAGCAAGCTTCGTGTTCGACTAAGTTCCGGGCCACCACATATATGTTTTTTCTGCGCGAACCGATAACACCGTTTTCCCCGTGGATTTATCAATAACATCACGTAAAACCGGCGTCAAATATCACTCTATTTGAGTTATCACAAAATTGACTAACAGAGAGAAGATTATCGTTGAAGTCCTTCAACATATGATACTCTTGGAACTTTGGCGTTCCTATGCTTCGAGTGTGCCGTATCCTCTCGTGTAGCCTTTGGCATTATCTCCAAACTCATTTCGGGTCCTTCTTCGATGATATAATTCTTCGCAGACTCCTTTGGTATGTCATGTGTCTTGAGCATCCGTCGTCCACATACCATGGGTCTTTACGCACTCCGCAAAAATGTAATTATATTCGGTACCCTTTATTTTTGATTTTGGGTCCTTAGATGTTAGTTTTCATAACCCAAATCCGTCTAACAACCCCGGTGGTTTCGCACATTTTCTTTCCACTAGAGTCAACATATCTCGACCACCGGATGGTCAAAGGTGACTTCGAGGCTTCGAGGTTCGGGAGTCCCGATCTTCCGAGTTGGTGGACTGCCGACCTTAGCCTTACGTGTGGCTTTCCTTTTCTTCGACATTTGGAGCCTCTTCCGACTATAGGTTCATAATAGTATGACCCATACCGAGGCTGGATGTGTCGCCTTTGGAGGTCCATACCGATCCGCCAAGTTTAATTTGCTTGGTTCCCCCTTGACCGTGCTTGGGGTTTCTTGGCACCGATCTTCTTGTCGAGAATGCCGACGTGTGGGATGAGGTGCTTTCATCTTCTATTTGTTCTTTGCTAGGGGGTTCATTATATTTGCGTTCATAGTCTCCCCTTGAACAAACCTATCGCAAGCCGTACTTCGAGTATATTGGGGCGAGATGAGGAAGCTCCCCGGCTGAATCCAAGTCCTTCCTTGCAGCCGCTTTGGCTTATTGCTTGCTAGCATAGCTTCTAATTTCTTCTCTCGCACCCATATACCTCTCGGTCATCGAGCTCCTCCGGACATCATCACTCTTCTTCGCGTGTCGTGCTCGGCCCGAAGTCCCGACATTTCTTGCTTCAAAGAGACTTAGTTCAAGATCTTTCGAGTCAAGTCATTGGTCAAAACTGAAATCCGATCTTCTTGATGCTCGAGACTTGGCCATCGTGAGAGTTTATTTCCTCCCCGAGTCTCAACACAAGTCCTTCGGCCTCGGTAGCAACCCGACTCTCCCGAGAAAGTCTCGATTCTCTACTTTCGGGGTATCCAACTCCCGAAGCGTCTTGCTGAGTTGCAGACTCTTCTGAATTTGTTCGTCGAGCAGTTCTTCGTATGCGGTTGCGACGTCCATATTCTCATCTGCACCTGAAATAGTGTCGTGTGTGCAGTGTGAAGAGGAGTTAAGTGGTTCATGAGAATTTACCTCATCCTCTTCGCCCGCCATCATGCACTTTTCACTGATTCATCCGCTTCATGCTCTAAGGCCATGAAAGCTGCTTCATCGTCAGATGAATCCATAAAGGAGTCGATCTCATCTGAGTCGTCTGAGATTTCGCCAGCTATGTAGGATTGTCTCTTCTGGGTGAATTTCTCTCTCCTTGCTTTGCGTGCTGCGCGTTCAGCACTACTGAGCTCAGGACAATCGTACTGATAATGTCCCAGCTTCTTGCAGTTGTAACAAGCAATGACTCTTTCTTCTTTGCTTTCGCTATTCTTTGATGGTTCTGAGTCATCTTTCTTTCTGCATTCAGAAGATTGTGAGTCAGGAGTGTGTTTCGACATATAATTTGACTTACCTTTCATTTCCCGATAAGCTTTAGTCACTTTTCTGCGTCGCTCCTTCTCCTTCTGATACTTTACAGCGAGCAGTGCATACTTCTGAGCGAGGCTTCCTTCTTGTAGATCATTGAGTGAAGATTCGGCCTTACTCGTCGTTTTGCTCGTTGCCGGAGATGCTTTGGCCGACCGATGCTTTGAAAGCATGGTCGATTTTGTGTCGCCTTCGACTCTGCTTTCTTTGAGGTCCGTCGAACTCAAACTCCTCTCGCCCGTAATTACGAAAAGATATGGTCGGGAGACACAACATCTAAGTCGAATGTCGCAATAGAGTGGCAAAAGGTGTCCAGGTGTCCGTCCGGGCGGTGCCCTCGGAATCTTCGATTCATCTCTCGATTGCTTCGAATGTCTTTCCCGACCCATTGATAGAGTTCATCGATTGGTAACTCGACGTTCGGATCTTCGATTTTGTCACCGGCATGAGAGACAAGCTTTCCGGCTTTTGGAGTTCCAGCGCTAATTTGTTGGCTTTAATCTTTCGAGTCCCTCGACTCGCAGCGCAAGAGCGTCCCGAGTTCTTTAGCAGTCTTGCATTCCCGAACCCCCGCCAAGATAAGAATCACTAAGAGTGGTCGGTATGGGCGTTTTCGGCAACACGGTCTAAGTTGTGAAGCTTCTTCTCCTCGGGAGTGAAGAGACTTCGTCTTTGGGAATCTTCTTCCCGGTCACCATTCCTCCTCCTTGAGCTTGGTCCCGAGTCACGACACTATCAATCATAGGAACGATAGGTCCATCTTCAAGCACTTCAGTCCATACCGTCATGGAGGGATGTCGGATGTGCTTCCATTCGACTCGCCATACTCCATAATTCTCCACCGAGAACATGGGTACCATCCTTATTCCCGACATATCAGCCATGAAGAATATAGATATGAATGTAGAGTGATATGCAGTGGAAAACGTTTTCCCTCGGATCCGTTCGAATGAGACCGGTCTCAAAGATAACAAGAGTCAAAGAACTCCCGCTTCCGATACCAATTGTTGGTCCCGAGTGTACGGTCGGGTGTAGAGGGGGGGTGAATACACCGATTCGATTTCTCAATTTCGAACTTGAACAGTCCTATTCGGGATGGTGTCGCGTGCAGCTTGATTCGGCAGAACTGCATAACCGTTTCGAATCGAGTAAAAGGCTAAAAGAGTACCGACTCGACCGAGATCTCGCTAACCGACTAGGTCGAATTCGGTATCGTTCGGTGAGAGTTCGGTGTGCGGAATTGTGTAGGCCCAAATCGTTTTTGTGAGAAAACGTTTTAAGTCTCGATTCGAGTAGATTTAAAAGTTCAGATATCTTTGAGACAGTTGATTGATTTAAATATGATGTTCGGTATGAATAGTAAAAGCAATGCAACGCTTAAGAAAGCAAGAAGAGACACGGGATTTTTAAAGTGGTTCGGATATCGCTCAAATCCTACGTCCACCTGTCCCGAATGATCGGGAGGCTATTTATTATCCCGAGTTAGTCTCGGTCGGCTTGCACACCGGGCAAAGCCGCGTCTTGGTTTTTATATCGATCCAAGTCTCGCTTACAACACTATCAAACTTAAAGTGTTTGACAAACTTCTCCAACAGTGAAGGAGTCCTTATACAATAAGGATTGGGTTCAAATGTGAACTCCTTCGTCTAAGCTATGGATATAACAAGTGAGCTTAGGGTTAGAGGGATAAGGAACGAGAATGTAGAAGGGTTAGAGGGATAAGGATACGTTCAGACAGAGGAACTGAGTTCCTTAATTCCATGGTAAAGGAGTTCTGCAAAGCAGAAGGAATAGAGCATGAGACTTCAGCTGCACGCACACCTCAGCAGAATGGAGTTGCTGAACGAAAGAACAGAACTCTAAAAGAGGCAGCTAGGACTCTACTCGCAGACTCAGGACTCCCAACCAAATTCTGGGCAGAAGCTACTGATACTGCATGTTATACTCAGAATAGATCTCTATTGACAAAGCAGCATAAGAGAACACCATATGAACTATGGAACGACATGAAGCCTTCTCTATCTTATTTCCATATTTTTTGGTTGTTCATGCTTTATCCACAATAATGGGAAAGATCAGCTGAAGACTTTTGATAGCAAGTCAGATCAGGGAGTATTCTTAGGATACTCTCGGGTCAGCAAAGCTTTCAGAGTATTCAACTATCGGACTCTTTGCGTGGAGGAAAGCCCTCATGTTGTCTTTAACGAGTTTGCTATCGAAGACAGGAGCAATAACTCAAATTCGAATCCGAGGACATCGGAAGCGGCTACGGGATCTAAGCTTAAAAGACAAATCCGAAAAGATCCAAAGAATGTTGGGATGATGATTCGGACGAAGAACCGAAGACAAATCTATCGAATCTCAACCACTGAGCAAGTAGGCGAGCGATTGATTCTCCCGAACGGAATCAATCCCGGTGTAACTCGAGTCGATGAGGAAACCGTAGAGGTAATGCGAGACCAACACTATTGAGAATAACAACTCGGGGGGGAACGTCTAGTAATGTTCCCGAGCTGAATGCCCCGAACACGGTGACTCAGTAGATCATACTCTTGTTCTCGAATTATTTCAATCTCGGAATAGTACAACCGAAATGCCTAACTCACCTACTATCCGTGTTGAACAAATTTCGGATGAAGAGTTAAAACATCGTAGATCGTGACTAGATGCTCACACCGCCGATCTTATAATTGGAGATCCTTCAAAGACATGTCAAGACAAGATCCGGATTCTCGTCAAGGAGAAAGCGTATTATTTTCCCCGCTTCTTGTCTACCGAAGAGCCTCGGAATATTGAGGATGCACTTAAAGATGCTTGACCGGATCATTGCTATGCGAGAAGAGCTAAATCGGTTCACGAGAAACGAAGTATGGGAGCTTGTAGACAGACCCAAAGCATCAACATGTCATAGGAACCAAATGGGTCTTCAAAAACAAGCGAGATGAAAACAACGTTATAGTAAGGAACAAAGCAAGACTCGTAGCTAAAGGCTACCGTCAAGCCGAAGGGATAGATTTCGATGAGACATTCGCTCCGGTTGCAAGATTGGAGGCAATTAGACTATTCCTAGCCTACGCAACACATCAAAGATTCGAGTTTATCAAATGGATGTGAAGTCTGCGTTCTCGAATGGCGTCTTTGAAAGAAGAAGTCTATGTGGAACAACCGCCCGGCTTTCGGCGGGGACATCAAGTATATAGACTCGTAAAGGCTCGTACGGGTTAAAACAAGCACCCGGGGCTTGGTACGATACCCTGTCCGAGTTTCTTCTTCGTAAAAGGTTTTCGAAAGGCACGTTAGACCGCACTCTATTCAAAGCATTCGACCGGAAGAAGACTTATTACTTGTGCAGATCTACGTGGATGACATTATCTTCGGTTCGAAGAATGTCATCATGTGTCAGCAATTTGAAAAGATGATGAAGGATAAGTTCGAGATGTCGATGATGGGTGAAATGAACTACTTCCTTGGTTTTCAAGTCAAGCAATCCGAGAAGGGAGCATTCATCAACCAAGGCAAATACACTCGAGACCTCATCAAAAGATTCGCCGCACATCCGCCAAACCTATCAAGATCCCGATGAACACGAATATGAAGATAGATCTTGATAAAGAGGGAGTATCGATGAGACCAAACCGAATACCGTGCTATAATTGGTTCTTTATTATATCTAACGACTACCCGTCCCGACATAACTTATGCTTGTAGGTGTTCGTGCTCGATTTCAGGGCGAATCCCAAGCGAGTCATATGGACTCAAAGCAAAGAAGATTCTCCGCTATCTACGAGGAACACCCGACATGGGTTTATGGTATCCACTGATGATAATATTGAACTAACTGGTTATTCGATGCCGACTATGCGGGATGTAGAATCGACCGAAAATCAACTTCGGGAACATGTCGGTTCCTTGGCGGCAAAAGCCGATCTCATGGTTTTCAAAGAAACAAGCACTCGGTGGCCACGTCGACTAACGAAGCCGAATACATGGGCTGCCGGAAGTTGTTGCGCCCGCATCCTTTGGGCCGAGACAAAGCAATGAGAGACTATGACGTCATTCGGGAATGAAGTGCCGATTTTCTGCGACGATAGCCGGTGCCATTGCAATCACTCGGAATCCTGTTCTTCACACAAGATGCAAGCACGTGGACATCAGACATCACTTCATTCGTGACCATGTCGAAAAGAAGGATATCAGAATGGAAAAGATCCATACTGACAAGCAAAGGGCTGATATACTGACTAAGCCTCTAGCCGAATCCGCATTCGGATAACTTTCGGTAGAGCTAGGTCTGCTGGACCCTACCGACCCTAGTCGGTAATAAGGTTTCGAGGAGAGGAACATTCCGGTGAGGGGGAATGATCACTCTCGCATCGAGTAAGTTCGGTACATAGAGATTCGTAAAACCATCTACACGAGGTATCGCCGACTACTATGTTCGCTGACGGGTTTGCGTATCTCTACTCGTAGTAATTTAATACTACGGTACTTTGCATTTATGGCAAAGATTCAGCATGACATTAATATCTTTTGGTTTGTCTTTATTATTAACGACTCACATTTATTGCACGACATTCCATACATAAGCTTGCTGAACTCTGCACGCATTTAATGCATGTCTTTTCACAGTTACTACTTAGGCTATTTTACAACCGGCTTTGACTTAGGTGCCTTTTTGTGATCATTGCCTATTGTTTTAACTTCTAATCTTAACCGTCCATGTCATAAAGCAAGTTTACATTCGAGCCTTCGATCGAAAACCGTTCACCTTCATAGTTGATATATATTCGATCAAATCTTAAGAATCGCCATTAGCATACTTCATAACTTTCAAATTCCGAAAAATCCGAGATCTCGCATTCGCAATCCTTACTTGCTATTACACTCTCTATCTTATCTCGAATTTTATCCATTGGTATGCTTATATCCGTTAATGTATTTGTTATATGTTTCAAGATCGCATCGCACAAAGCCTTTGTTCTATCCAAAAATAGTACCGATTCATTTCTTGTCACAGTACAATGGCGGAAACCAATATCTCTATGATATCTCCAAGCAGATATGCGGAACATTTTGGAGAAGGATCGCGTGTGGTTTGAACCCACCATGGATTTCTATTCATGCGATCCGGAGTATATGGATGAGATCTTCTCGGCTCTGCGCGAGTCGTGGCCGGAGAAATTTCTGTCTAGGAGGCCTTCGTTCTTCCTCCCGAGACAAGGTTGCGTAGCTGTACTTGAATTCGGAACACGGTGTCCGGAGATATAGTGGCGAGATTCATTGCCCATTCTATCCAAAACGCCACTATGGAGCTGAAGCAAATGTCCATCAAGGATGCCTTGAAGCGGAGTTTTGATCCGCCCTCCGAAGGGACCAAGATGCGATCGGGTACGGAGACGACCAAGTTGATGAATACCTTACCGTCTTCTCGTGGAAAGCCCACTACATTCGTAGCCGCCTTTCCGAAGAACAAAGCATGTTGCCTCGGTCCGGGGCACTTGCCTATATAGTGACGCAGCCATCGACAAGCCAAGCGTGGTCGTTTGACCGAGTGTCGAGGCCTAAGATTCAGATAATGATGGCCATATACGACCGAGCCCGGATAAATTGGACGGAGTTCTTTCTCCGAGAATTCATGGCTCAGCCGCTAAGTTCGACAAAGCATCAAACACGCCGAGCGCAAAGGGCAAATTGCTGTATGGACTCAAACCGTCCATCATGATCGAAGATTTATGTGGATCTCGAGCCTATCACCTACGGTGACAAGGAGTACTTCAATGTGAAGAAGGTCGGATTTCACAACAAGACAAAGAGCGCTTCAGGCAGATAAGGGTCGGGACCCTCAGCCAGTCTCTCCAAAATAAAAGTCTCAAAGAGCTACGCCTACAAAGAAAAGAACTCCTCCCGCTAAAACTCCTAAGGCACCGGCAAAGAAACCGAAGAAAGCCGTTGAGGTGCCGCCTCCGAGGAGGTTCCACAAGTGCCTCGCCGAATGTGCTCCCGAGAAGACTACTCGGCCCATGCACTGGTTGATGAGTCCGAGTCTTCGAGAAGACTCGGTCGATGGAAAAGATTGTTTCCACCGAAAGGGACCAAGGGGATGCTTCCGCAGCTCGGAGCGCAGATATTCGGCGCCTAGACAGCCCCCTTTCGTCCCTCCACTCGCCTCGGCCCCTCCAACCGAAGAGCGAGACTTCACACATAGACTTGGAGTCTCGAGATCGCATCGAAGGTGAATCAATCGGGATGGAAGCTTCAAGTGATTATATCCGGAGCATCCCGAGAAATTCTACAACTAGTTCCGGAGCTTGCCGACTACTCGGACTTGTTGCTCATCGCCAAAACAAAGCAAGGCTCCACATGTTGCCGCGACATCGGGAGTGGCCTCGTCTACGACGCCTTGTCCTACACTACTCCCGTCGGCCAGCCGCATGAAGAGGAATTGAGACCGAGAGAGGAGATAGGCTATTCGTGAGCCGAAGACCTCAACTTCAATGGACAATCCGGAGGGCTGCAATGCCGGCCATGATTCATGATCGACAAGCACGCCTCCGCCCAAAGACCCTCGGATGGGTTAGACCCACGACGACCCACCTGATGGATTCGAGCCCCGGAAAGCCCGATGAGGGACATCCGGGAGGACAAGGATACCCATATCGAAATTGCCCCACCTCTCGGTATCCTTGGTCCCGAGAAGTCCAAGGCCGGTGCTTCATCCTCGCAGAGCCCGCCGCTCAGCTCTTTGCCGATGCCGACTTTCGAAGCGGCGCCTAGCCACACCGCAAAGCGATCTCGATCGACTGCCAAAGCCTTAATCGCCTAAGGGATCAAAAATCGAGATCTTGCGAAGGCTATCCATAGGACATGGAAGCAGCATCGCTCAAGCCACGACTAAAGAAATTCAGGGGTGAAGTCCTCTCGTCTCTTCATCGGCCCGCCCCCGATGTTTCCACGCTTATTTCGAAGCGTTGGCTCCAAAGAAGTCAAATTCGAAGCTCAACTCAAGATCTTTCGAGGAGAGCCAAGCCAAGCTACTAGATGAATTTTTGGCCTCTAAACGGCTCATACCGACGCTATCACCGAACAATCCGAGGCCACCGAACAAAGACTCGAGAATATCCAACCGGCCTTGGAAGACAAGATCACTGAGAAGCTGAAAGACTTCAAGGAAGCAGCTGACCTCTCTCACAAGCAGGACAAGGAACACCTTACCATGGAGAGGAACGAGTTGCATGAGGCTCTAACTAAGCTCCACGATCGTCTCGATGAGCTGTCAACCTCCTACAACAATCTGAAGAAGTCAGTCCTAGTCCCTACCCCGGTGCTCATTGATGATGCCAAAAAGGGGGAAAGTGAAGGAAAAAGGGAAGGAAAGAAGAGTACCGAGAAGCCGCCTCAAACTCGGTCTCGGAAGGGTGAGGCCCAGGGGTGTTTCGGGCTGCGAGCACGCCTAAAACCGGCCCAAGTGGCTTAGGACCCCAGCAGACTACTCAGACAACCCAGACTCCCAAAGACATTATTAAGGAGGTTGCTGAGTACGCTGAACAGGCGGTGGAGGACTCAGAAGAAGAAGAAGCTCCCATCCCACCACCAGTTCAAGAAGGTAAGGGCAAACAAAAGCTTAAAATTCCAACCCCTCCAGCAAAGAGATTAAGATACATATCTGCTGAGGAGGAAGCCCAAATAGCTGCGGATGAGAAGCTGGCCAGAGAAATTGCAGAAGCCGAAGCAGCTAACAAGCCAAAGTCTAAGCCTGCCAAATGAAAGACTAAAGCTCCATCCAGAGGAGGAAAGAGAACTGCTAGACTGCCTCCGAGAAAGCTCATCATAACGGTATGAAGAGGACAGAGAAAAAGAAAAGGAGCAAAGAGCAGAAGAATACTGAAAGGTGGTACATCCAAATCTAGATCTAGTACCCTCGTCGAATCGGAACAAGCTCCTCGAAGCCTCAAGAGCAAGATGCGTAAATTGAAGAAATATTTGCTCGAGATGGATAGATATCTCTACGGAGGAGAGGAAGCTAGACGAGATAGAGGCCGCTGCACGCAGGATACATTTGGCGGACCTTGAGGCACTCAGAGAAACGCATCGAACAAGAGGCCAGGCCGAGAATTCCTTCGAAAGCCGACATTCCTTATCGATACGTAAGGTTCAAGAAGCCAAACGATCCGAAAACACATAGATGGCCAAGATCGGACGAATGGATGCCTATTCGGTCCAATCGAGAGATGGGAATCGGCCAAGATAGAGTTTATCAAGAGAAATTATTTCGGCGATTCCGGCCTCGAAATGTCTAAGGCCGATGCCTATGTCGAGTGGATGACCATTTCGAACTCGATCTTTACCCATATATGCACGTAGCAAGAATCGAAGGGGTAGTAGTCGAGTTCTCGAAGCAAGGATCATTCCTCCACCCGTAAGACAAGACGACTCGATACATCTCGGAATGATTGAACAAGAAGTGAAGAATGCTTTGCGTTGAACAGAGGACTAGAACAAGATGATCCAAACAGACTTCGCCGAATATCCGAAGCCGACGAAGAACACGTTCGAGAATGTATGGAGTTCCACCGCCCGAAGATAAATCCCAAGGTTTCATGAATAGGATTCAGCAGCTTTAAGGGTTCTCCCTCTTAGTTCTTCTTTTAGCTTAGCAAGATTTGTAATGTCTTCGAACCGTGTATTATATATATACAAATCTTCTTTTGGCTCGACAACTACTTGTTGTCTAAATAGCCGGGTTTGCTTTATGCTTTAACACTCAGAATCACTGAAGTGATTACTGACACACATGTTGATTATTTACTTGTCAGTTTTTGCTCGGTTAGATCTCTGATAGACTAGACTTTCGGAGAGTTATTATTTCTCTTAAGGGAAATTGTTGCATGGGGGAATTATTGTAAAAGGGAAAATTGTTTCGCCCCCGTCTCCCTCGGTAGTCTAGCACTTACCAGACAACTCCACTGATCCTACTTGTAATATTTGTAAGGAGCTCTGTTCCTGAGTAAGTTAGTGTTTAACATAGTTGATAGGACATAGATGATAGGTTTTGGCATCATCAAATAGGGGGAAATTGTTGGGTGATGATTCAATCCTCAGCATGACCATACTTGTGGGAAATGACTCTTATCTTCCATACTAAATCATGCTCAGTAGCCTCGTGCTCTGAACTGTTGAGAAGATTTGAAGATCCCAAAACCCTATCTGATTGGTGAACCATTCCTTTGTATTTGTATTTGTCTCTCGAGGTTTCGCACTCGGTAGACACTCGCTCCGGTCAAGGCGCTCGGCAGCTTATTTCGCCTCGGCCACAAGATGTAAGACTCAGGATATCTTGGACTCGGCAGGGAGCGATATCGAAAGACTCGATGATATTGGACTCAGGCGAGAGCAAAGATATCGAGAGAGTCGGTTGAACCGAACTCAGCGAGAGTAGTTCATCGAACTCGGAGCTGATCTTCGTAGACTTATCTCGGCAGCCTATCTACCGAATACAAGGTCGGACTCAAAGAACGGCGGATAGTCTTCGGGGATCGTCGGGAATCTTTTGAAAGACAATCAGCATTGTCGTACGAGGAAGAGAGAAGTCGGCTTCGGATCCGTCTCGAAGTTTGGCTTGTCTCAACCACTTCATTCACCTCAACGAATGACAAACATACACGTGTCTTCTCACCGCTAAAGCTGCAATCCAACCTTTTACCTAAAAAGGTGGGAAAGTACACTGTCGTTACCTACACCAAAAGAGCCGTTTGCTACCAAAAAGAGAGAGAGAGAAGAAGATCGTCTCCAACGGATCTATTTCAATCTCTCGCTCTATAAATAGAGGGATCATTCAAGATTTAGAAGAGAATGCGCGCCTAGAACACGAGAAAGCATTCAAACGAGCGAAATTAACGACTAAGTCTTCCGCAAGAAACAACCGAGTTATCTCCGGCGAAAGACTACATCCAACTTCAAAAGGAACCAAGCCGAACCGACATAAGCTTCTAGCATCCAAGCGATTGACACGAACCTATAGCTAAATCCTCGCCTGTTCGTCGCTCTAGATAGCTACATTCTCGTTCCTTATCCCTCTAACCCTAAGCTCACTTGTTATATCCATAGCTTAGACGAAGGAGTTCACATTTGAACCCAATCCTTATTGTATAAGGACTCCTTCACCGTTGGAGAAGTTTGTCAAACACTTTAAGTTTGATAGTGTTGTAAACCGAGACTTGGATCGTATAAAAACCAAGACGCGGCTTTGCCCAAAGGTGTAAGCCGACCGAGACTAACTCGAGGATAATAAATAGCCTCCCCGATCATTCGGGACAGTGGGACGTAGGATTTGAGCGATATCCGAACCACTTTAAAAATCCCTGTGTCTCTTATCGCTTTCTTAAGCTGTTGCATTGATTTTACTATTCATACCTGAACATCATATTTAAATCAATCAACTGTCTCAAAGATACGTAACTTTTAAATCTACTGAACTGAGACTTAAAACGTTTTCTCACAAAAAATTGATTTGGCCTTACCAAATTCCCCCCATGAAACTCCCACGGAAGATACTGAATTCTGACCTAGTCAGTTAGCGAGATCTCGGCCGAGTCGGCACTCTTTTTAGCCTTTAACTCGATTCGGTAACGGTTATGCAGTCCGTGGCCGAATCAAGTTTGCATGCACACCATCCTGAATAGGACTGTTCAAGTTCGAAATTGAGAAATCGAATCAGGTGTATTCACCCCCCCCCCTCTACACCTGACTGTACACTCGGGACCAACAGTATAGCTCTCGTTCACCATGGTCACATATGATTGTGGGTTGTAACGGATTCTCAGCCGGAATGTAGAAGACATTAAATCGATCGTCTCTAATGACACTATGCCAATATAGAGTTTGTGTCTCCATATCGGATGGTGTGAGACCATCTAGGACAACATGCTGCAATTACATTAAATAAATTATTATTAAACAAAATTAAATTAAAAATATATATATATAATATGAACAACATTAAATTAAAAAATTATAAATCAACTCTAAATTAAATATTTTTACCTGACGCTGTTAGAAATTGTTAAGCCTACGCGTTTGGCCTCCACCGAAGAACCAATTCTTCCAACGAGGAATTCCAGTTGTAGACAATATTTCTGCAGATATCACTCCTAAATCTGGAATAGTTTCGTAAGACCAAATCTATAATGCATGAAAATCAATATTGATTAGTATAGGAGATATATCAATAATTCAAATAATTAAACTAAAAAAATCATAATACATACCTGGAGTGCCCAAACGGGTCCATAGAAATGATTTTTTTCGAAGTGTGTTCCGCCGTTCTCGGAACAAAAGTACAATAGTGCTTCAGAGCACCATAAGTGTATGAGCCCCACGGGAATTGGTAAAATACCCATAAATCGTCCACTAATATCCAAATTGACGTGTCCACCACTCTCGTGTCGCTGTAACTGAGGGCAAAGAAAAATAAGGCTAGAACATTAGCCACCTTCAAATACCCCAACTCGTCCAACTCCAAATCTCCACTCTCGAACTTTTTCAGCAATTCTCTGCCCGTTAGTGGTGTACAATCATTTAACATGGTGTAAACAGTCGAGGAACAGGGATCATGCTGAGCATGCAGATCAAAATTGCAGGATCCAAACCTTAAACCCTTGATAAGGGCATAATCAAAACAAGAAAATCGGATAGTCATCCCAGATACGGAAAACCATATAACAGAATCATCTCCGTCCGCTTGAATCTCATGACACATCAACATATGAAGAGCTCTGACCACATTCCTACCCACCCTCCAATCCATAAAAGCTACCAAAAACACCATTCTTAAACTCCTCCACTAACTCACCATCCCCAATAAGTCCTAATTTTTTTTTAATAGTATCAAAAATCTTCTGGTTATATTCTATGTCTATCATCGGATTCGCATCGAGAATACAATTCTTTTAAAAACGGGCTGCAACGAAACAATTTAACAGTTAAAATTTTTAAAAAAAATCAAATCCCGCTCGGCCGAAGCGGAATCCCGCTCGGCGAGCGGGATTTGAGACGAGATGCAGTCGGCAGGATTAACACAACGAAAACCACAATCACAATCACATATGGCAACAACGAAATATTTACGCCCAAAAATCAAATTAGCTATCAACCAATATTTACGACAAAAAATTTAACAATATTCATGATCCAACTTCAACTAATTCCAACCGGAGATTTATAGATTCGCCGAAAATTTAAATAATATTCATGCTCAAATTCGAATAATTCTCAGAAAATTCAAAAAATAAACATGCTCAAATAATCATAAGATTCGCGCTAAATTAACGTATAAAATTTTAGCGAGACTATAGCATCAAGCGGGACTAACCTAGTTGGCCATTCTCGTGTTTTGGTGTTGAATTCTATTCCAAAATTGCATTTTCGAGCGGGATTTCGGCGACGAGCAAAGGAAACTGTGGAGAAAGATGAGAGAAAGTGAGAGATCTGGATATTAAATTCCATGTCTGTTCAAATCCCGCTCGGTCCCGCTTGTCCCGCTCGCCGAGCGGGATTTTACAGAAAATAACATGACGAACGAGATTCAACCGTCGGTAGGATTTGACGTTTTCGAGCGTGATTGAGCGGGACACGGGCATAATTTATTATTTATGAGCGGGATTAGTGATTATATGTACGTTCGTGTGTTTTTTTTATTTGTTTCTTCACTGACTTCGTCTCGAATTCCGGAAAACACCTGAAAATAATTAGTGTCAATCAACTTTTTCAAAAGTGAGGGTAGTGTAAGTAAAGTTGAGTATTTTGTGTAGCAAATATAAGGATTTGGTAAATTTGACTTTTGTTATACAAAATTGGGTAAAAGAGAATAATACCACATCAATTATCTTAAACAATTTCAGATAATTGATTTTGACAAGTAATTGCATCAATAAACGTGTTAAGAAAAAGAGGGGAAAAATGATAAATATGCAAGTCATCATATTGAACTAAAAATAATTTTATCCAAAGATGAAAAGTTTCAGCGCAAAGATGAACAGTTTAAACAGTACATGTGGCAAGTTGAGATCAAAATCATAGCTATCAAGAAGCTATAATACTAAAATCACAACATTAAAAACTACAAGTCCAAAATCGCAAGGAAATGAATGTTATAAGACGAAAATTACACTAGTAAAAGTTAGAAAAATTTATAATCATAATTAAAGAGAAGTTATACGAAAACCACAACTTTAAAAATTATGCAACCAAATTTGCAAATAGATCAAATTTAATTTTCCCTACGGATAACAATAATCTATCATGTATTGAAAAGATAAACATGGTCATGCATGACAGGTGTATCTACTTTTAAAATAGTCCACTTCTATGAATATTAAAATAATCATAACACGTTTTAATCAACACTTACAATTACGAAGAATATGATTTTTGGAAAAATAATTTTAAAAAATAAAATTGTTACGTAATATCATAACTAGAAAAATAGAAATTTGTTTTGTGTTTGGCAAATATCAGGAAACTATTCAAAAATAAACAATATTCAAACTATCATTCTAAAGAGAAACAATAACAAGACAAATTAATCCCGTAAAATAGTCGATCTACAACAAACCGCAGGAACTTAAATTTAATATTAACACATATCTTTAGCAATTATGATTTCTCAAGCAAGATTGTGCAATTACATTGAATGTCGCCCCCAAAATCTTTGAGCAATCAAAAAATCAGCATTATTCGTCGTTCAGAAATATCCAAATTAGATCCATGAAGAAATAGAGACCAAACGACTACAAAACAAATTGATAAGGAGTGTCGCTCCAAAATTTATCGAGCAATTAAAATTTAAAGCTAATCAATATCAACCGACTCCACAGAAATAGAGAATCAAAACTTGGCTTTCCTTGGACGACGATATATATCTTAATTAATACTATAATTAAGATATTTTATCGGTGTTGTATGAGATTGATTGTGCCGAGGGCGTCCAAGAATAAATGATGGGTGAGTTCTGTTCTTAAAGAAATCGATGTGTGTGAAGATAAATCCCTGAAAAAAGAATCCAGAATAATCTATCTATTTTCCTTTTTTCTACTATTATTTTTACTTTTCTTCTTAATTTTATTAAATTCACATGTAGTATGTTATATTAAATTTTTGAAATAAAATTACTTTTCTAATTGTATCAAACATAAAAATTTAATAATTTGGAATTAAATCATTTTTCTGGTACTTGAACCCATGCAAATCAAACAAGAAACATAATATAAAGTAGAAAAATGATGTAACTAGAAAATTAAAAAGTGATATGTGTCGACTGAGAGATGAAATGGTAGAACCTTGACATTAGAGTTGGGTGGGAAGTATGAATTTTGAGAAACATAATAGTATAAAGTAAAACAATGATGCAACTAGAAAATTAAAAAAGTGATATGTGTCGACTGAGAGATGAAGAGGTAGAACCTTGACATTAGAGTTGGGTGGGGAGTAAGAATGAAAATTAACTTTTTTTAAAAATACCACTGCCCCTATAGTATATATTACTAATTTCAAATGAAAATACCAACTATACTAAATCAAATCATCAATAATATATAAGGGAGGGTTCAATAAGGAACACCACCTTATTGAAGGAATTAGGAACAAGATCTATTCATCCATTTTATAAAATGTATGGTTGAGATCAATAGTTAATTTTAATAATTAAAAAGTGAATTTATATTTTGTTAATTTTAATAAGATAATTTCATACTAATATGGACACAAAAATGTATATAAAAAAACTTAATCTATCTCTCTTCTCTCTCTAATTCTCACGCTATCTCTCTTCTCTCTCTAATTAATTCTCACACTCTCTCTCTTCTCTCTCATTTCTCACGCCTCCCTCCATTCTCTCTCTCTTTCTTCTTCTTCATCTTCTCTATCTAAATCACTCACGCAGAACCGTCTACCACAAGATCTACAGAAACTCATCTTGCTCCGCTTTCTCTCCGACTCCGCCGTGCAGTCCTTCGTCCTCTCTCTCTCTCTTGCCCCGCCTTCGCTCCAACTCCGCCACAAATCTGCAATTCCGCCACACCGGCGTCCTTCCCAACTCTACCGCCGCCACAGATCTGTAAATCCGTCACACCGGCGTCCTTCCAACTCTACCGCACCGCCGTTCGTCCGACTCCACCACTATTCTTTCTCCCTGTATCTTTTGTCTCCTACCCCAGATTTGAACAGATCTCATCCTTAGGCGTATAATAAGTATCGATGGCGTATGCTGCTTTTTTCCTTCCTTGGATGTCTGAGCCTCCGCTTCTCTGCCTTCACTTGTTCGTTTCTAATTTTTTTTTCAGCTAATTTTGCTTTACTTTCCGAAATCCTTTAATTTTCAATCGTTGATTTTGTATGGGTAGATCAATGTTTCTATCTATTGCTCCGATTTCGGATTATAAGATACAAGCAGTTTTGATTTTCTTAAAAAATTTATTAGGTTACAGTAGTTTGTTAAGTTCAATTCGTCTCCATATCTACTCAAATTCCTTTAGAATCTGTAAATTTAATGAAAGTGCATAAAAAACGAAAAGTGCATAAAACAAACGCGGAAAGTGCATAAAAAAAATTCCGTGCATACAGAACAAAGTTCAAGTGCATACAAATTAAATATAAAGTGCATAAGATATTATTGAAGAAATTGTTGAAGAAAGAGAAAGTAGACAAAGAGGAGAGAGAGAAGAAATAACGATAGTAATAGTCAAAGGAAAGAGATAAAGAATATTGAATTTTGAAATAAATTTGAAAATTAGGTTTTTGAAATAGAATTGAAGATTATACAATTATCTTTAACGAAATTAATTAAGGGCTTTAAAATTAGAAACATCTCATTTAATTTAAGCCATACATCTTTAAAATTAAAGGATAGATGTGTTCCTAGTTCCTTCATTAAGGGAGTGTTCCTAAAAGATTCATCTCCTATATATATATATATATATATATATTAATATTAATATTAATATAATGCCGATAATTGATTTACGAACAAAATTATTGGTCTTACTCATAGAATTTTCCTTCAGCAAAAAGAGTTATTTTGTAGTAGTGATAGCGTAAAATTAGGGAAGATTTCAACTCGTAATTTTTAATCACCAATAATTCTTATATTTTAATGATTAATCAACCTATGAGATTTAGAAATACACCATAATTTGTTATATATATATATATATATATATATATATATATATATATATATATATATTTAAATCACACTAAAGCTAAGAGATAAATACAATATTGTTGAGAGATGATTCAACAGTAGATTGTTTAGAAGATTTGACTGATCCCAAAACCATAATTTGATAGGTGAACCATTTCGTTGTAATAGTAACGCCTTGGTCTCTAAGAGTTTCAGACTCAGTAAACATTCCTTCAGCATGGTCCAGGCTCAGAGTTCTGTTTGCTGAACCTCAGCAGACTATCCGCCTCAGTACCATGGAGTGAAGACTCAGTAGTGTTGGACTCAGCAGGAGCAGCATACTGAGAGGTGTTCAGATTCAATAGTGTTGGACTCAGCAGAAGCAACATACTGAAAGAGTCAAGTAGAACTGGACTCAGCAGGGCAGTTCACTGAACTCAGAGTCGACCTTCAGTAGAGTTGGACTCAGCAGGAGTATACTACTAAACCCCAGGTCAGACTCAGCAACGGCCTAACAGTCTCCTTGATTGTCAAATGATCTTCTATGTTAAATCAGTAGAGTCGTCCTAGGTTGTTCACATCAGAGAAGTCAGCTTCAGTATCTGCCTTGAAGTCTGTATGTCTCAACTACTTTCTACACCTCGACCAATGATAAGCAGCCAGTTGTCAAAGTTCTGGTAAAAGCTGCAAGTCAACCACTTTCCAGAAATAGAGGAAAAGACTTTGCGCGATTTCTAAAAGAGCCGTTAGCTACCCAAAGAGAGTGACACGTGGACAGTTCGTCTCCAACGGATCTATCCATAGCTCACCTCTATAAATAGAGAGAAAATCAAATCGAAGATATACAACACAACACAGAGCGATTTACAAGCAACAAACAAACAAGTTACAAGCTTTCCGCAAGAACTTCAGTGAAACACTCAACGCGAAAGGCAACAACTTTACTCTAGGGAACCAAGCTTAATAGAATCAAAGCCTCTAGTATCCAAGTGATAGAACACGAACCTAGAGAGATTATTCTTCATTGTTCATCACTCTAGAAGCCACTTTTTGTTCCCTTTCCCTCTAACCTAAGCTCCACTGAAATATCCATAGCTTAGACCCGAAGGAGTTCATATCTTGAACTGTTCTTGTTGGATATGAGTCAGTCGATGATATTCAGTTGTTGTTCGGTGAAAAGAAAATTGGGGGAAATCATAGTAGTACTATGGAATTGAAAATCCCAAAACCTAGCTGATATCAGTAGATTAGTGTGTCGTTAGGATTAGCTGATGTATAGGTTAGACTTGATGTATTGTTTATTATTTTTGTTTAAGTCCTGTACGAGGTAGTTGTTGAACTGATCTTCTGTCGAAGATACTTTTCAGAACCCCACGTCATCAGTGCAATCGCTTGTGTTCTTCAGTCAGCAGCTGATCTTCCACTCAGTCGAAGACAGCGCATCAGCTAACAAATCATCAGTAGAAGACTACTCCCAGCTGATAGTCATCAGCAGAAGAACAGAAACAAGCACAGTACCTTCGCAGTCGCCAGCTGACCTACTCAGTAGATGCCCTGTCAGCCGACTCAGCTGAAGAAGACAGAGACTTTTCAGTCTACTATATCCTACGGAAAGCGACCCAGCTATTCAAGTCTTTTCGAAAAGTTCAACAGAAGACATACGAGGTTGTTGAACGGTCAACCCTGACATTCTCACCAACTACAAACCTCGACCAATGAGAAGCCGACAACGCTTACCTACTCTACACAGTAAAGCTGCTCTCATGAACAGTGCATTAACTGCCCTGCTGCAACAAGTTCGAATTATGGCCATTTTTCTTGGAAGCTTGTGACACGTGGCACCGTCGTCTCCAACGGACATATGCCATAGCTCACAACTATAAATAGAGAAGAATTTGAAGCTCCGAAAAGAGACGGAATTTCGAAGGGACAAGCTTAAGTTCATAAACGCTCTAGAACACTCAAAGATCATCCAGAGGAAAACTTGCATACTTAGAAGATTTCTCAGTTTTTCTCTCTAGAGTTCTTAGATCCCTTTCTTCTCTTAGATTTGAAGGAGTTCACATTTAGTGAATTGTTCTTATTGTAAGAACTCCTTCTCAGTTGGAGAAAATTCCCTTCCCTTTCAGACTTAGGTTTGGATTGTAAAGTCGCTAAGGACTATAACTTAGAGGGAACCGTCCCAGGTGCACGTATCCCCGCCGAGACTTGCTCGGAATAATCAACAAGTTCTCCTCGCCTTGTTCGGGGACCGTGGATGTAGGATCTTGCGTATCCGAACCACGTTAAATTGCTTGTGTTCTTTTACTGTTTTATTGCATAGCATTCAACTGACTTGCAAATCATAAGCTTGCATAAAACGTATTTTATAAAGCGCACAGCCAAAAGATTTAATTTGCTAAAACGTGTTTTCAAAAGAGACGAATTCCGGGCCCCACACTTTCCGCACAATGAGTCTCCGACTGATTCTCAAAGAATGCGACAACGATCGGTAGGAGAGAGCTTCGATGGGCGACTCACTCGTCCCGCGATCGAAGGCTTATTTGGCATTGTTCATCAGTTGCAATCATCAGCTCAGCTGACCTTCATTGAGAAAAAGAAACTGAGCTCAGGTGTATTCACCCCCCCCCCCTCTACACCTGACTTATTCTCCGGACCAACAATTGGTATCAGAGCACACGGTGTTCAACTAATCGCCGGTTCTGAAATACTGGTCCTCTCGAACTGATCTTGAAAACCGTTTTCACTGCATAAGCATCTTTTCAGCATCCTTATACTCTTACTCTTACAATATCTGATATGTCAGGTATTAGGATGGTACCGATGTTCTCAATAGAGAACTACACGGTATGGCGCAGCATGTCAGATGTCCTAGAGTCAGGACCGATCATTCCGATGATCGACAGCGTTGTATTGGCTGTAGGAGGAGGCGCAGGAGCACAAACTGGTGCTCAGGTTCCCAAAGATAAATCTGCCTTCACGCCTGAAGAAAAGAAGTTGCACAACCTTGACCGAGTTGCACGTAATGCTCAGTGATTCACACCTCAGAGGGGTACAAGATTACAAGACGGCGAAAGAGCTATGGGACGCCTTGGCTGTACTGAGCCATGGAACCCCTCAGATCAAAGAAAACAAGCTCGAGCTAGAGCTTCAGAAGTTCGACGCCTTTGCAATGGAGCCTACTGAAACCATTGACGAGCTGAGTGTTAGATTCACCAATCAAGTCAATGTCATCAATGGGCTGGGGAGGTCGTTCACCAACAAGGAGATGAACACCAAGATCTTGAGAGCGTTGCCCCGACAGAAGTGGCTTCCATTTGCTACTTATTTACGTCGCTCTGATCTAAATGCTCTAACTCCTGATGTTATATTTTCAGAATTAAAATCGGAGGAATTCGAGCATAGCCTACCCCAAAAGTGCTTAAGCGCTCCGGTGACACACGGTTCGACCATGCCTTCAAGGCAACGGTCAAGCAATACCGGAGCCAAGCCTATTTCCTCAAGCAAAGCGCGTGGCCACATCGTAGCAAAGTCTTCGAGACTTCGTGCCCCGACCGGCCTAGCACCGATGGCTCTCAAACATCAGAGGGAAAAGGAGAGAGTCAGAAAGCTGAGGAAATACAACCGAGATTCTTCTTCAGGTAAGAAAGACTATCATAAGAAAGAAGAATCTAATCCTTCTACTAAATGCAGGAAATCGGAGTCTGCTGCCAGTCCGTCTAAAGACTCAACTGGTAAGAGCAGCAGAACATCTACATGCTACAACTGCAAGAAGGAGGGACACTATCAGTATGATTGTCCCGAACTCTCAGCTGCTCAAAGAGCAGAACAACAGGCCAGAAGAGAAAAATTTGTCAAGCGAAGGCAGGCCTAAATAGCCGGAGAGATATCCGACAACTCAATTGAAGAGGATACATTCATGTATTCTTCTGAAGACGAAGCCGCGTTCGTCGCAGTTGAGGTTGCAGAGACAGTTCTCGATGAGTCGGCCGAATCGTCTCGATGGCCGGAGAAGAGGCTGAGGTAACTTCTAAACTTAATATAACCTCCTCTTCACACAGCACACACGACACGTGCTCGGTCACATATGATCCTCTAGATGTGGTACAAGCCTACGACGATCTGCTAGAGGAACAGATTCAGCTGAGCAGAGAGTTCAACAGAACCATCCGAGAACTTGAACAGTAAAGGCCGAGAATCGAGACTTTCTTCGATTGTCGAGTCTCTACTAAGTCAGTGGATCTAGTTGCGAGACTCAAGGAAGAGATTGAATCTCTTATGACTAAGTCTCGGCTTCAAGAGACTCGAGATCTCGGTTCGACCAAGGACAATTTCGAGAAAGAGACTCGAAATAGCCAAGCTCGGCCGAAGCTCGCGCACGTGCGGAATGACTATGACTCACTCGGAAGGAGTGACGAGGTCCGGAGAGGTTTGATGACCGAACAATACCTAGGAGCGAAGGAGAAGCTTGAAAGCATGCTTAGAGCACAACGGCCAACCTCCGTGAAAGAAGGCCTTGGCTATACCCACGAAGCTTCCACCTCCAAAAGCTCAAGCAACTCGGCCGATAGGTTCGTCGGAGGAAAGGTGCAAGCCGCCGACACCACACCTCGGGCGAAGAACAAACGAGAAAATGATTGCACCTCGCCCGAGTAGCAACAAGCGGTGACCAAAGGTTCCAGCCCCGGGACACCGCGATCAAATTCGGGGGGGAACCAAGAAGGTCGGATGGGCGAAAACGATACAAGGAGCCATCAGTATGAGCACCCGGCTCGGCACGACTCGTACTACTATGAGCCCCGGGGTCGGGAGAAGCGCTAAGACACGTAAGAAGAAAGCGCCTGAACCCAAAATCATCGCAGAAAGTCAGTATCTCCAAGTCCTCGTGGAGAAGAAAGGCGATAAGGTTCGGAAGAAGAAGTCTAGGACTTCTAAGGTCCCGAGACAGATCCGGGTCCCGAAATCACCCACTAACCGATAAGGACCCAACCGAACCAAAGGGTACCTAAAAATGCCTGTTTTGCGGGTGCATAAGGACCCTTGGATAGTGGACGGCGGCTGCTCGAGACACATGACTTACCGGAAGAGCCTCCACGACCAACTACGTACAAGAAGATGGTCCCAGAATTGAATTCGGTGACAACTCCAAAGGCTACACAAGGGGATACGGAACGTTGAACATTGGGACTGCCACAGTCCAAGAGTAACATATGTTGAAGGACTTCAACATAATCTCCTTTCAGTCAGTCAATTCTGTGATAATCTTAACAGAGTAATCTTTGACGCTGGTTTCTGTGATATTGTTGACAAATCTACAGGGAAAACAGTGTTATCAGGTTCGCGGAGGAAAAACATCTATGTTGTAGACTGGAAAACCGCAGAACCTGAGGCTTGCTTACTAGCACAGACAAAATCTGGTGACAAGTCAGGATGGCTATGGCACAAGAGACTCAGCCACCTGAACTTCAAGACCATGAACAAGCTTGTTAAGAACTCTAAAGTCAGAGGACTGCCCAACGAATCGTTTATCAAAGAGAAAAATTGTGAAGCATGTCTAAAGGGAAAGCAAACAAGGAGTAGCAATCCACCTATTCCGTCACCTTCCACTGATGGAATCCTTCAGCTGCTGCACATGGACCTATTCGGGCCAGTCTCTCCAGTGACTATAAGAGGCAAGAAGTATGCCCTCGTCGTTATTGACGACTACTCCAGATATACTTGGGTCATCTTCATTGCCAATAAATCTGATGTTCAAACTGAGTTGCCCAATCTGCTGAAGAAACTCAGTGTGGAAAAGGACATCAAGATTCAAAGAATTCGCTCGGACAGAGGAACAGAGTTTCTAAACTCGGTAGTTAAGGCGTCATTGCGATAAAGAGGGAATTAAGTACGAGACATCAGGCCGCACGCACCCCCTCGGCAGAACGGACTTGCTCGAACGTAAGAACGGAACACTCAAAGAAGCAAGCAAGAACGCTCCTCGCAGATTCTCGGACTACCCTCAAAGTTTTGGGCTGATGCTACCGACACCGCCCGTTACACTCGGAATCGCTCACTACCGACACAAAGAACACATGAAGACGCCTTACGAACGTGGAAAGGGAAAATTCCTTCTATTTCTCATTTTCATGTTTTGTATTGTCCTTGCTTTATCCACAATAATGGGAAAGATCAGTTGAAGGTCTTTGATAGCAAATCTGATCAAGGAGTATTCTTAGGATACTCCCGAGTCAGTAAAGCCTTCAGAGTCTTTAACTATCGGACTCTTTGTGTGGAGGAAAGCCATCATGTTGTTTTTGATGAATTTGTTACTGAGAATAGGAAAGATACAAAGTCAAATACTGAAGATGTCAGCAGCAAGCTACAGGATCTCGGATCGAATGATAAAGGTCGAAAAGATCCAGCATTGTTGGGATGATGAGTCAGACGATGAAGAAATTCAGACTCAACCAACAAGCAACGTAGCTGACCTAGTTGATTCTCCCAAACTGAATCAACAACAGGTAACATCGGTCGATGAGGAAGCCCCAGTGGTAACTGAGACCTCTACTGAGAATATAAACTCAGGGGGAACGATTAATGTTCCTGAGCTAAATGCCCCGAACACGGAAACTCGGTAGACCCTAACCTTCTTCTTGAATTGCTTGATCCACGAAACGCACTACTCGAAATGCCTAATACACCTACTGACTGTGCAGAAGTAGTATCAGAAGAAGAAGCCCGACTCAGGCGTTCGTGGCTCGATGCTCATTCTTCAGATCTTATCATTGGAGATCCATCAGCAACTATAAGGACGAGATCAAGATTAAGTCAAGGAGAAAGCTCACTTTACTCTTGTTTTTACGTCTGACGAAGAACCTCGATCGATAGAGGACGCACTTAATGATCTTGCGACCGGATCATAGCCATGCAAGAAGAGCTGAACCGGTTCATCGAAATGAAGTTTGGGAGCCGGTGGTTGTGAGACCTAGACATCGGCACGTGATTGGTACTAAGTGGGTCTTCAAAAACAAGCGAGATGAAAACAACGTCATTGTCGGAAATAAAGCAAGACTAGTTGCAAAGGGATACGATCGGGCGAAGGAATTGACTTTGATGAAACGTTCACTCCGGTCGCTAGATTGGAAGCCATTCGTCTATTCCTAGCTTATGCAACACATCGGGGATTTAAGGTATATCGGATGGATGTGAAGTCAGCTTTTACGAACGGCGTCGAAGGAAGAAGTTTACGTGGAACAACCGCCCGGCTTTCAGCGAGGACATCAGTGTGTACGGACTTTGGAAAGCTCAGTATGGGTTAAAACAAGCACCCGGGGCTTGGTATGATACCCTATCGGACTTTCTACTTCGAAAGGTTTTCCAGAAAAAGGGGACAGTAGATCGCACCCTATTCAACATAAAGTCAGGAGATGACATTCTACTGGTGCAGATCTACGTGGACGACATCATTTTCGGCTGCAGAAATGAAGTCATATGTCGGCGTTCGAGAAGATGATGAAAGAGAAATTCGAGATGTCCATGATGGGAGAGATGAATTATTTCCTTGGATTTCAAGTGAAGCAATCACCGAAGGAATCTTCATCAATCAAGTCAAATACACTCGAGATCTTCTCAAGAGATTCGGCTGCGACTCCAGCAAGCCAGTCAAAATCCCCATGAACACAAACTTTAAAATCGATCTAGACAAAGAGGGAGCTTCTGTTAACTCTACCGACTATAGAGCTATTATAGGCTCTTTACTTTATTTAACAACTAGCCGTCCCGACATAACTTATCTTTGTAGGTGTATGCGCAAGATTTCAAGCAAATCCCAAGCGAAGTCATTTAGACTCGGCGAAGAAGATCTTGCGCTATTTAAGAGGAACACCCGATCTTTGGGTTATGGTATCCTGCCGATGATAACTTAATACCGACGAGTTATTCGATGCCGATTATGCAGGATGCAGGATAGATCGAAAGTCAACTTCCGGAACTTGTCAGTTCCTAGGCAGCAAGCTGATTTCTTGGTTTTCAAAGTAGCAACGTCCACTACTGAAGTTGAATACATGGCTGCAGGAAGTTGTTATGCCCAGATCCTTTGGCTTCGACAACAACTTAGAGATTATGGTATAACTCAAGATGAAGTGCCCATCTACTGCAACTCCACAAGTGCAATTGCCATAACTCAGAACCCAGTTCTACATACCAGATGCAAGCACGTAGATATCCGACACCACTTCATCAGAGACCATGTCGAGAAGAAGGATATCAGGATGGAGAAGATCCATACTAACAAGCAAAGGGCAGATATACTGACCAAACCACTAGCTGAGAACAGGTTCAAAGAACTATCAGTTGAGCTAGGTCTACTAGATCCTACTGAGATGAGTCACTAGATGCCAACTACTAAGAACATCATTGCCCAACAATTGGTAACAATTGGTACTAGCATAAGGAATCAGTACGACAGGTCAGATAACCACGTACAGTGACTTAGTTGGGAAAGTCACACTGTACACAGCAAGGGGGAACATAGTCATCAGCATGACAACCATTCTCCTAATACAGAACAGTAACCAGCTGATAAGTTCAGCTGAAGAGGTTTGCGTAATTTTGTGTACTTAAATTCTTTTGAAGCATGCTCGCATTTATTGCATCAGTCGCTCACACTCAGTAGTTAATGTGCATTCATTTCCCGCCATTAATAGTTTAAGGAAAGGTCAGTAGGAAACCTTTTCATTTGCATAAACTGAGTAATTAATGCTGTCTGTCGCGCATTTAATGCATGTCTTCTCACTTACCTTTATTACGTAGGTCTATGTTTTAGGCGGCTTTTGTAATCATTCCGTTTATAACATTAAATCTTAGTCGTTCATAGTTTTTGGAAGATTAAAACTCAGTCGTTGGATTGAAACTTGCAATCAAGCCAATATATACAAAATCTTTCATCTTCTATCTTTTTCCTCACTTTTCGCCATTATCAAATCCTAAGAGCTTTTATCGCAAATCAGTTTCCATCTCAAACTTCTTATAACTGCTTTGCCTGTGCATCTCTCAAGCTCTCATACTCGGTAATGTATTCAAATCTGCTGACAACTACTGACTTACTCTATTTTCAAGTGCTAACATGTGTTTTGCAGATTTCTATGGCGACCGTACAGACTCCTGAACCAATAGTGGAGATTATGGCCCTCCGTATTCAGTTCGAACCCACAATGGCTCTTCGTCAGGTGGACATTCCGTATCTGGAGCCAATGTTCAATGCTCTGGAGGGGTCTGGGTTGGAGACCCTTGTGACCAAGCATCCGTGTGCCCATCTGCCAAGGCAAGTGGCAGAAGCGTATTTCAACTGAAACCCAGTGGCTACCGGAGGAGAAGAAGCCTCGTTCTCATACATGAGAGAAACAACTCCGAACAAGTGGAAGGCGTCTCAGAAGACCTTCAACATCCGAGAGGCTCTAGTCCTCGCGTTTCAGCTTCCTAACTCTGGTGTCTCACCTATCGGATATAAGGAAAGGGAGATCAATGCCTGTGTACAAAAGTTCTGTGGACGCAGTGATCTGACGTTCAAGACAGCTCTCCCGAGGAATCTTTTGCTACCTCAGTACAGAGGTTTAGCGTATGTGGTCTCGCACATACTGACAAGCTCAGCTGGATCGTATGATCAACTGTCCAAGCCAAGGATTCAGCTGATGATGGCTATTGATGACGGAGTAGAAGTGAACTGGGCTGACTATTACACGACTCAGATGAAAGCCCAGGCCCAGAAATTCACTCCTCTACCCACTGGCGAGAGGAGGTTGGCCAGTACGGGTAAGCTTCTATTCGGGACTAAGATGTCTGTCCTAATAGAGAGTGTTGTGGAGAGGAACTCAGCTTTCGAAGACTCAAAGTTGTACAACACTAAGCTGATAAAGTTTAAGACTAAAGAAGCGACGGAGAAGTCAATTGGCAAAGGGCCACCACGAGCGTAAGAGAGCCGCTCCCGCCCGCCATCTCCCGCCGATGTGTCCAAGAGGAGGAGGCTTATCAAGCCACGACCGTTGATGAGGTCACGTGGCTCGCCCGATAACTGTCATAGAACAGGCTCCTCCTCCACCTCAAGATGAGCAAACCTTGGACTCCGACACAGGGATGGAAGGAGCCACCCTCAAGGAGAAAGCTTAAGTCATCAGCTCCGATGACACTCAGTCGGACATTCGAGAGCCAACTGAAGAGACTGAATGGACAACAACTCATACCACTCGTCTACGTGCTACGCTGAGATTCACGATCAGATTCCCAGAGATAGCTGAGCATGAAGACTTGGTTGACATTGCCATCAGGGCAAGAGTTCAGATGCTACTGAGGTTCTTAAACTGGGATATTCTGATAGATTTTGCAAAAACTCAGTCAGCCATCGATCTACTGACAGAGGAGCAAGATTTACAGGCAGAGATCGGATTCGGGGAGCCAGCTGATTTGGCGTCCTTCGAGGATCTTCGAGCTGCTATGCTCTATCTTCTTAGCCTGCGTACCACAGCTCCTGCTGCTAATGCTCCGCCTCCATCTCCTCCTGCTGATGAGGGTGATGACCAAGAACAAGATCAGGAGATGGAAGGCAACCCCAAGGATGCAGAGTTGGGAGGCTCTGCTGAGGGACCAACTCCCCATGAGAAGAGCCAATCACCACCCCCTGGTACATCAGGTGAGGCTCAGGGCGCTCCTAAGTATAGTCGGGAGCAGCTCCTCGTGTTTTCTGATCAAATGCTCGGAACAAGCTCTTACCAGATTCAACCCATTGGTTCCGTGTCCTCCAAATCAGTGAATAAGGCGATCAGACGCCAAGGAGCTAAAAACAGACTTCTCGCCAAAGACGTCCATATCAAATGGGAGAAGTATACGAAGGCGCAGACTGATAGCCTGAATAAGCTAGCCGCTGGCATCTCCACTCCTCAAGAGGCTCCTTCGCAGCCTGATTTTAAGGAGATGATCGAGCAGGTTTTGATAGCGCAGAAAGCAGATCTATCTGCACAGAGTCAGTTGTTGCTCCAAGCTCAGCACAAAACATTTACTGAGCAGCTGACTCATGCTCTCACAACAGTCCAAGCTCAAATGGATGAGCGGAACAAGTTGGCTACAAGCAGCCTCAGGATCGCTATTAAGCAACAGTGAGGCCTTGAATGAGATTCGAAGGAGATGAAGGAATCCAATGATCTAGCCCCGCCGAAACTCCGCCAGAGTCGCTTGCTCATCTCAATCGATCTAGGGCAGATCAAGAGAAGGACTGGGAGCGATACTGTGACTTGGTTAAGGACTTCGACTCTACAGTTACTCAGATCAAGGACTCAGTATACAAGCTCGAAAAAGATGTCACAGCTATCCGTACCAACCTCGATAAGGCTGCTGATGCCAAAAAGGGGGAAGGTATAATAAAAGATGAATCTGAAACGGATACAGCTGATATACAGATAATCAGGGAAAGGGTTCAGGAGGAGAGACCCTCCACAGCTGAAGAACCCGCACAGACTCAGGGGGAAAGGGCTCAGGAGGAAGGACCCTCTACTACTCAGGATAAGAACTCTTCTGAGGTCCTTCTCCTAGAATTTCCACTACAGCCGACCCCCATCTCCTCTTCTGTTGCTCACATTGAAGAAGTAACCAGATTTATTGAGCAGGAGACAGAAGAAGAAGAGCCTGAGCCTGAACAATTGCCACCGCAGAGGCCGGGGAAGGAGATTGCAACTGTATCTAATCCTCCTTCCTCCCTGCTCCATAAATTCAAATCTAAAGCGGAGCAAGAGGCTTATGACCTCAAAATTGCCCAACAGCTGCAGGATAAGCTCGACCATGAGCGTCAGCTTGAAGAAGCAGCAGAAGCAGCAAAGAAGCCTAAGGGTAAAGCTGTTAGGGGCAAAGGCAAGAAAAAGGTCGAGTCGGTCGAAGAGCAGAAGAAGAAAGCCCAAGCAGATTTTGCTAAGGCTCTTCCGACTGAGATCCAAGCTACTGCTCAGAGTATTCCCACTTCTACTCTAACAGCTGAGCAGATAGCGGAAGATCAAGCGACCTGGGAGGCGACGCTGCAAGGTCTGAGTCTCAAGCGAGGAGACAGTAGAGCAGCCGCACTCCGCGAAAAGAAAAGGATAGCTGACTTGGCAAAAATGCGTAGCTTATCTCTCAAGCCAGCAGCTGATCCGAGGAGGCAGATCCCAAGAAGATCTAAGTTCATCAGGGGCCCATATGTTAAGAATATTCCTATCCCGCATGTGGATAAATGGGTGCCGGCTGATATGAACGTCCATTGGGAAAGGCTGAAAGAGGATTTTATTAAAGGCTATTTTGTATGGCGCATTTATCCTCTCGACTGTCCAGCTGATCAGTTATTCGACGAACTAATCTCGAGATTTGATGTCTCATTCAGAGATCAGCTGAGACAGATTATGGAAGAACAGAATATTCCCTTTCGTGCCCCAACTTTCCGACGTATTCCTCCGCCAAGAACTGCTAGTGGGCTGCTGTGCACGAAGGACATTGAGAGAGAGATAGAGGAAGCTGCTTTCCATCTGGGTTTCTTTGCCCGACAATCCTCTTGACAACGAAGAAATCCGGGAGATCGGGATCGAGTTTACAAGTATTATTACCTGGATCCTCTTGCTGAGAAGTCTGCCGATTTCAAGAAAAGGACTCAACGCTTCAAGCGTCAGCAGTGATTTCTCCTTCTTTTTGATTTCTGTTGTAATAGCTGTAGGAGCTTGTACATCATTGATTATATATATCAGTTCCTATTGCTTGTTAGACAATTACTCATTGTCTTCCAGCTCTTTGCATCATGTTTTTCACGACTGATTATTAAGTGATCTGACACACACTCACAGTTAGATTCTCTGATTTTGCCTATCTCCCACCTACTGAAGAATTGAAATTCCTTTATTTTTTCTTTCCCTCAGAATGCTGTAAGGGGGAAATTGTTGTCAGTAGGATAGCATCTTTTATAGACTTGAGAAGTTTAAGAGGTAGAGGTAGAGGTTTTGGCATCATCAATTAGGGGAAAATTGTTGGATATGAGTCAGTCGATGATATTCAGCTGTTGTTCGGTTAAAAGAAAATTGGGGGGAAATCATAGTAGTACTATGGAATTGAAGATCCCAAAACCTAGCTGATATCAGTAGATTAGTGTGTCGTTAGGATTAGCTGATGTATATGTTAGACTTGATGTATTGTTTATTATTTTTGTTTAAGTCCTGTACGAGGTAGTTGTTGAACTGATCTTCTGTCGAAGATACTTTTCAGAACCCCACGTCATCAGTGTAATCGCTTGTGTTCTTCAGTCAGCAGCTGATCTTCCACTCAGTCAAAGACAGCGCATCAGCTAACAAATCATCAGTAGAAGACTACTCCCAGCTGATAGTCATCAGCAGAAGAACAGAAACAAGCATAGTACCTTCGCAGTCGCCAGCTGACCTACTCAGTAGATGCCCTGTCGGCCCGACTCAATCAAGAAGACGAGAGACTTTTCGATCCTACCGTATCCTACGGAAAGCGACCCAGCCTATTCAAGTCTTTTCGAAAAGTTCGGCGAGAAGACATACGAGGTTGTTGAACGGTCAACTCTGACATTCTCACCAACTACAAACCTCGACCAATGAGAAGCCGACAACGCTTACCTACTCTACACAGTAAAGCTGCTCTCATGAACAGTGCATTAACTGCCCTGCTGCAACAAGTTCGAATTATGGCCATTTTTCTTGGAAGCTTGTGACACGTGGCATCGTCGTCTCCAACGGACATATGCCATAGCTCACAACTATAAATAGAGAAGAATTTGAAGCTCCGAAAAGAGACGGAATTTCGAAGGGACAAGCTTAAGTTCATAAACGCTCTAGAACACTCAAAGATCATCCAGAGGAAAACTTGCATACTTAGAAGATTTCTCAGTTTTTTCTCTCTAGAGTTCTTAGATCCCTTTCTTCTCTAGACTAAGCTCATTGTCATATTTATAGCTTAGATTTGAAGGAGTTCACATTTAGTGATCTTATTGTAAGAACTCCTTCTCAGTTGGAGAAAATTCCCTTCCCTTTCAGACTTAGGTTTAGATTGTAAAGTCGCTAAGGACTATAACTTAGAGGGAGCCGTCCAGCCGCACGTATCCCCGCCGAGGCTTGCTCAGAATAATCAACAAGTTCTCCTGCCTTGTTCAGGACCGTGGATGTAGGAACTTGCGTATCCGAACCACGTTAAATCGCTTGTGTTCTTTTACTGTTTTATTGCATAGCATTCAACTGACTTGCAAATCATAAGCTTGCATAAAACGTATTTTATAAAGCGCACAGCCAAAAGATTTAATTTGCTAAAACGTGTTTTCAAAAGAGACGAATTCCGGGCCCCACACTTTCCGCACAATGGTCTCCGACCGATTCTCAAAGTTCCGACAACGGTCGGTAGGAGAGAGCTCAGTAGCTGACTCACTATGTCCCGCGATCGAAGGCTTATTTGGCACTATTCATCAGTTGCAATCATCAGCTCAGCTGACCTTCATTGAGAAAAAGAAACTGAGCTCAGGTGTATTCACCCCCCCCCCCCTCTACACCTGACTTATCGTCTCCGGACCAACAGTTCTTATTGTTAAGAACTCCTTCATCGTTGGAGAGTTTGTCAAACTTTATAGTTTGATTCTTGTAATCTGGGACTTGCTCAGTATAATCTTCAAGGCCGTGTTTGTCCAGTGCACAAACCAACTGAGACTAACTCAGTATAATAAAATAGCCTCCTGATCTTTTCGGGATAGTAGACGTAGGATTGTTTGATATCCGAACTACTTTAAAATCGCTGTGTTCATTTACTGTTGCATTGATTTACTGTTCATACTGAAAACGCTTTACAAAATCATACAACAGAGTTTCAGCAAAGCTTAAACTGAGTGCACTAATCTACTGAAACAGTTTTAATAAAAACATTTTCAACTCAACTGAATCGGGCCTACACTATTCTGCACGCTATTGAACTCTTACTGAACGGTACTGAATTCTGACATCAGTCAGCTAGCTGACCTCAGTATAGTCAATCACTCTTTCCACGCGATCCAGAACAGCTTGTCTGGTCTACTAAATTCATTCACCAGACACTCACCTGAAGTGGATTGTTCGCGTTTTAAGTTGAGAAAGTTTTCAGGTGTATTCACCCCCCCCCCACACACCCACACGCACACACACACACCTGAACGTTTTTCTCGGGACCAACAAATATGAACTATGAAAACCGATCGACAGAAATTGATATTATTTTCATTGTGACGCGAATCACACGAATATTTTCTATATCGAAGTATTTTACTTATACCAATAAATCTGTAAATCAAGATAATATAAGTGCGTTTGCAATTGTTTTAAAGTAATTATTTGATTTTAGACCGCATAAATTAATTTATACAATTTTTATGTTATAAAATTTACTTATTGCGGTAGTTTTTTCTATAATTAAGCATACAAACTGTTTAAATTTATAAATATCAATTAAAATATTTGTTGTATTTAAAATTGATAGTTTTCGAATATACTAAAAATAAATATTTTTAATATTTATTTTAAAAAAACTCAATTTATGTTTAATAAAAAATATCATAATAAACATACCTAAAAACAACCTATATGTCATTGGACTTTACGTGCTATATAAAGTGAAATTAAAGATCCTCATCAGTTTTAATTTTTAAAGCACTAAAAATGATAACAGAAGCAGCCGACCAGAAGCAATTACTACTGTTTCAATTTGAGTGAATAGTCATTCTGGTGTCTAAATTTTACGTGTCTAAACTTTCAAGTTTTTTGAATTTTGGTGGCTTTACTTCAAAAATTGTATATTTGGTGCCTAAACTTAAGAAATTTTCATGTCTTTTATTATTTTAATAATTAAATAATATTAATGTTGATTTAAAGAAGGATAAAATTGAAAGATTATGTAATTTTTTTTTTAAATTAATTTTTGTATAATTATAATGATTTTAAACTATTAAAATAATATGTTATGATAATTTAATAGTTTTTGTTAATTTTATTTAATAGTTAAATTATTTATGTTTTATTTTCAATGTTTAAAATAATTTAATAGTTTATTTTAATTTTTGTTTAATTTTTGTACATAATATTTTTTTTATGTTACACAAATATTACAATGCTAAAATGAGGTCTAAGAATCATGTCTTTATATAAATTGAGCCATATATATAAATATCTTTTTCTTATTAACAAAATTCTATTACAAATTTTTTAATGTTATTTAGTTTTTAATTTTTAAGAATATTCAATTACTAATTATATTTAAAAAATTATTGCGCGCGATTTTATGGTTTTACCCTTCTGTATATTATCATTGATATTATTTATTTAATTATTAAATTAATAGATGACACTAAAGTAGCAAACATTTTTAAATTTGTGAATCAAATTTATAATTTTTAAAGTAAAAACATTAAAATTAAAAAAAAAAATTGAAAGCTCATACACCAAATGACAATTCACTCTTTCAACTTCGAAATCTGGGGCCAAAGGATCATGTGACTGGGTTCCTTGGGGAATTTATTGGGGGCATTTCTACTGTTAGCCAAACAGTAGAAACGAAAAACAAATTTAGCCTATAACTAAAACAAAACACAAAAGTAGTCATTTTGTCTTTATCCGGCGGAAGGCCGATGGGAGGGCCGATGGGGGAGTCCATCGGCCGTGAGAAAAAAAATCGAACACCCCCCCCCCCCTGAGGGCCGATGGAGGGCCTAAGGGAGGGCCGATGGACTTCCCCCTTGGAGGGCCTAAGGAGGGCCTAATGGAGGGCCGATGGATGGCCTAAGGAGGCCCTCCATCAGCCCTCTGATGGGGGAGTTCATCGGCCCTCCATTAGGATCTCCTTAAGCCCTCCTTAGGCCCTTCATCGGCCCTCCATTAGGCCATCCTTATGCCCTCCTTAGGCCCTCCATTAGCCCCTTTATCGGCCCTTCATTAGGCCCTCCATTAGGATCTCCTCAGGCCTTCCTTAGGCCCTCCATCGGCACTCCATTAGGCCATCCATCGGCCCTCCATTAGGCCCTCCTTAGGCCCTCCAAGGGGAAAGTCCATCGGCCCTCCCTTAGGCCCTCCATCGACCTTCCATCGGGGGGGGGGGGTGTTCGAATTTTTTTTCTCACGGCCGATGGAGGGCCGATGGGCCCCATCGGCCCTCCCATCGGCCCTCCGCCGAATAAAGACAAAATGACTACTTTTGTGTTTTGTTTAAGTTTCAGGCTACATTTGTGTTTTTTTTTCCGTTTTGTCTAACAGTAGATATTCCCACAATTTTATTACCACAATTGAATATCCAAGAAGGCTTACGTGTCAGATACGGTCAGATTCATGTGGGCCCCCACAGAATCGCGGGACGATACTCCAAATTTATTACGAGTAGTAGTATCTACTTGTCTGCGACCATAAGAAAAAAAAAGGCAAATTGGATTTTTTAGTCCCCAAAGTATGGTCTTTTGGCCAATTTGGTCCCTTATTTTTTTTAGTTATTTGGTCCTCAAACTATGAAATTTTGGCCAATTTGGTCCTTCCGTTTAATTTTCCGTTAGTTAACCGTTAAATTTTTATTTTTTTTAAAATTAAATAAAATAAAAAGGGTATTTTCGGAATAATTTTTTCGAGGACCAAAACATCCAACTTATCGAACATTGAGGATCAATTTGGCCAAAAAATTTCGTTACTTAAATTTTTCTAATATTTTAGTAATTTTATTTTTTAAGAGCCAAATACAACAATTATAATACTTTTCTCAAACTAATAGTTAATCATGAAAATTAAAATAAAAATATTATATTAATAAAAATCATTGGATACTTTTTCTTCAAATACAACATAAGTATTTATGATTAACTATTAGTTTTTCTTACATAACGAATTTTAAAATAGTTTCATTAATATAATATTTTTTTAAGTAATAAGTCTTTATTACACTAAAGTTGTTTGGAATAGGTTTTATAAGAAATTTCTAGCTACTTATGCATAAATTTGCTTAAAAGTTCATTTTAACAAAAGTTGTTAGTGTTTGCCAAAAATATATATATATATACATATATTTTTATACACTAACGAAAAATTACTAAAATATTAAAAAAAATTAAGTAATGAATATATATATATATATATATATATATATATATATATATATATATATATTTGGCAAACACTAACAACTTTTGTTAAAATGAACTTTTAAGCAAATTTATGGATAAGTAGCTAGAAATTTCTTACAAAAACTATTCCAAACAACTTTAGTGTAATAAAGACTTATTACTTAAATATATATATATATATATATATATATATATATATATATTTCGGATCATATTTTATAGCCCAGTGACACAATTTATCGAACATATTACTATAAAATATGATCCCAAAAAATATATAATTTTTTTTTGACAAACACTAACAACTTTTGTTAAAATGAACTTTAAGCAAATTTATGCATAAGTAGCTAGAAATTTCCTATAAAACCTATTCCAAACAACTTTAATGTAACAAAGACTTATTACTTAAAAAATATTACATTAATGAAAGTATTTTAAAATTCGTTATGTAGGAAAAACTAATAGTTAATCGTAAATACTTATGTTGTATTGAAGAAAAAGTATCCTCTAATTTTCATTAATATAATATTTTTATTTTAATTTTCATGATTAATTATTAGTTGGAGAAAAGTTTTATAATTGTTGTATTTGACTCTTAAACATAAAATTACTAAAATATTAAAAAAAAATTAAGTAACGAAAATTTTTGGCCAAATTGATCCTCAATGTTCGATAAGTTGGATGTTTTGGTCCTCGAAAAAATTATTCCGAAAATACCCTTTTTTTTTATTTAATTAAAAAAAATAAAAATTTAACGGTTAACTAACGGAAAATTAAACGGAAGGACCAAATTGGCCAAAATTTCATAGTTTGGGGACCAAATAACTAAAAAAAAAATAAGGGACCAAATTGACCAAAATACCATACTTTGGGGACTAAAAAATCCAATTTGCCAAAGAAAAATAGAATTGGAGTTAAGCCACCCGGCCCAATAATGAGAATTCTTAAAATAGAATTGGAGTTAAGCCACCCGGCCCAATAATGAGAATTCTTACTAAATTTTATTTGGTTCCATTTTTTATTGTTGGATTGCCTTCCCTCTTCGAATCTGCTCTCTCCTCCCCTCCTTCCTCCAATCTGACATTTGTGATTTACATTGTGCGAATTGTGGAGGCAGAATATGAAACTTATCAGTTGACATATATATATTACATTGTGCGAATTGTGGAGGCAGAATATGAAACTTATCAGTTGACATATATATATATATATATATATATATATATATATATATTCATAAAGAAAAATATAAATTCCTGCATCTTGGAATGATCCAAATTGGAATTAAGCCATTAACCCGAGATGGGTTAAATGTTAGTGCCTTAATTATGGTCAGAGATCAAAGGCATTTGAATCTAGAAGATTCTCTTCTTGGAATAATTGAGTCCACACTTTGTGAAGGACCAATATATTTCAGTTGTTTTCCAAATTATCCTTTATCTCTTTCAGATCCAAATATTTTGGATGCCCTCACTCTTAATATCAAGACTTCGGGGTATAAAATGAAAGAAGAATCAGAGAATATTGTTCTCGTTTATAGAATTTACTATAAAGTTATGAATACAACAATCTCGAGATTTAATATTAAATCTCAACAAATTTGTTTTATATATATATATATATATATATATATATATATATATATATATATATATATATATATATATATATATATATATATATATAAGGTATGGTTCTCATGAGAACCAATTCCTATATGAGAACTAAGAACTATTGTATATCATAGATCCTAATTTAATCTATGGCCAAAATTAATCCAACAAATCTTAATTTCTAATTATCATATTAGTGAGAAGGATATATTTGTCTAATGTATTAAAAACCTTATTAGGAAATCTCGTGAATATAGGAATAGTTTCAATCTCATAATTTATTAGGAAATATAGGAAAACTCGTGAATATAGGAAATCTTTTAGTGAGAATGGTATAGGAATATAGAAAATCTCGTGAATATAGGAATATATTTGTCTAATGTATTAAAAACCAAACCATATTAGGAAATCTCGTGAATATAGGAAGTCTGCGTAGTACTTGGAATAGATAATATTGATCAAATATGAATTTATTTATTACTATGCATAATTTATTGAATTTGATTCAATAATAATTTTAACTTTGTTTCTGCATTAATAATTTCCCATGTTTATGCATAATTTGGTATATATACATGCATGACGTTTATGCATGATTTTTTATATACACATGCATTACAATTTTATGATGTATTGTGCATTAATTTTGTCACATTTTATGTATAGACTTATGCATGTACATATTATAATTGATGCATCACCGTATTTGGAATTATGCATATGCACATTTAAATTAATGCAACAAAGTATTGGATTTCAAAATCTATTGAGCAATTGAAAAATTCCTCTTAAATTTCAAAATTATGGTAAATCTATTGATGCATAATGGTATATATACTGTTTAATGCATTGCTATAAATTTTTTGATGAATATTTTAATAATTAATGTAGCATAAATAGGGCATAATATTATAATTAATTACTATTATTAATTAATAAAATAATATTAATAATTAGTAAATTGAATCTGACAAGATATTTAATAACACAAAAAAATATTAATTTTATAATAGCAAAAAAAGAGCAGTAGAAATAAAATAATGGTACGTGATTAGTTTCTTTAATAACACATGATTAGTTTCTTTAATTATGTAGTATAAATAAGGAATTTCAATCATCCCAACTTAAATAATGGGACGTGATTGATGACATAAACGGATGCAATAAATCAGATGCATAAAGAAATTACCAGAACACCCTTTTAGAATTGATTTTAATTGAAAATATCAAATTAAATGAAAAAAATCCATAGCCATTAATTCAGTGAGATCTATGGACCATATTAGTTCTTATTTCTTACTTAAGTATAAGGTTCTTATTTGGGATAAAATCATTTTTGGCCCATTATATTGGCACCCGACTCACTTTGGTCCGTTATTTTGGTTGAGTCCAATTTTAGTCCGCTAATTTGGTAAATTGTCCTTTTTTAGTCGATTTTAAAAAATTGGCCAAGTTTGTCCAATTTTGGTCCGCTGAGTTAATAAAAAAAAATTAAAAAATAGATTTTTAATATTAGAATATATTTGTAATATCAATTTTCATCTTTTTTATATTATAAATGTTCAGTTTTAACCCATTATGTTAAAAAAAAGGGGTTGATAATTTTTTTTATATTTATTATTTTTTAATTTTTTAATTATTCAGGTCTATCTACGAGCAGGATTTTCTAAAATTATTCGACAAACAACATAAGCAAAATAGAAAATTCTGCTCCAAGATAGACCCGAATAATTAAGAAAATCTTAAAAATGCATATTAAGAAAAATAATCAACAAACGTAATAGGTTAAAGTTGGACATTATAATATAAAGAGATGAAAATTGATATTACAAATACATTATAATATTAAAAAGAAAATTTTTAATTTTTGTTATTTACATAACGGACCAAAATTGGATAAATTTGGCCAATTTTGTGAAACGGACTAAAAATGGACAATTTGTCAAATTAACGGACTAAAATTAGACTCGACCAAAATAATGGGTCAAAGTGAATTAGGCACCAAGATAACGAGCCAAAAATGATTTTTTCCCTTCTTATTTGAACCATTTCCTATATATACATATAATACATATAGGGAATGGATATTATGAGATCCAAATCTTAAAAGAGATACGAGAATCGATCTCATCCCTTCATTTCGCAAATCTAAGACTCTCATTTTATCCCCAAAAGCATTTAAATTTAAATCTGTTGGGTGATGATTCCATCCTCAGCACTGTTTCACTCAGTGGGAAATGATTCGGTCTTAGACACTGATCTTAAGCTCAGTAGCCTTGTGCTCTGTACTTGTCTGAAGATTTGAAGATCCCAAAACCCTATCTGAATGATGAACCATTCCCTTGTATCCTGTTTTGTCTCGAGGTTTCAGACTCAGTAGACACTCTGCTCTGGTCAAGGCGCTCAGTAGCTTATCTGCCTCAGCACCAGTGCAGAAGACTCATTGATACTGGACTTAGCAGAGCAAAGATATCGAAAGAGTCAGTTGAACTGAACTCAGCAGGAGTAGTTCACTGGACTCGTAGCCGATCTTCGGTAGACTTATCTCGACAGCCTATCTACCGAATACAAGGTCGGACTCAAAGCAACGGCGGATAGTCTTCAGGATTTGTCGAGAATCTTTTGAAAGACAATCCAGCATTGTCATGTACGAGGAAGAGAGAAGTCGGCTTCGATGTCTCGAAGTTTGTCTTTGTCTCAACCACTCCATCCACCTCGACGAATGACAAGCATACACGTGTCTTCTCACCGCTAAAGGCTGCATCAACCTTTTACCTAAAAAAGGTGGGAAAGTACATCGTTACCTACACCAAAAGAGCCGTTTGCTACCAAAAAGAGAGAGAGAGAAGAAGATCGTCTCCAACGGATCTATTTCAATCTCTGCTCTATAAATAGAGGGATCATTCAAGATTTGAAGCTCACCTAGAACACGAGAGAGCGCGAAAAACGAGCGAATTCCAAAGAACAAAGTCTTAGCAAGAACTTGAAGAACAATCTCCGGCGAAAGACTACATTCTAGCTCATAGGGAATCAAGCTAAACCGACATAGAAAGCCTCTAGTATCCAAATCGACGTTACACGAACTCAAAGCTTACCTTCGACTGTTCGTCGATCTAGAAGCTACTCTCATATTCCCTATCCCTCTAACCCTAAGCTCAACTGCTTTTCGTTCTTAGACGAAGGAGTTCACATTTGAACCCAATCCTTATTGTATAAGGACTCCTTCTTTGTTGGAGAAGTTTGTCAAACACTTTAAGTTTGATAGTGTTATAACCGAGACTTGGATCAGTATAAAAACCAAGACGCGGCTTTGCCCAGTGTGCAAGCTGACTGAGACTAACTCAGGATAATAAATAGCCTCCTGATCATTCGGGACAGTGGACGTAGGATTTGAGCGATATCCGAACCACTTTAAAAATCCCGTGTCTCTTCTATGCTTTCTTAAGCTGTTGCATTGATTTTACTATTCATACCGAACATCATATTTAAAATCAATCAACTGTCTCAAAGCTATCTCGAACTTTTAATCTAGTGAACCGAGACTTAAAACGTTTTCTCACAAGAACTGATTTGGGCCTACACTATTCCGCGCACTGAACTCTTACTGTAGATACTGAATTCTGACCTAGTCAGTTAGCAGATCTCAGCTGAGTCAGTACTCTTAGCCTTTAACTCGATTCGGAACAGGTTGTCCGGTCCCGCTGAATCTGCTTATCGCGACACCATCCTGAATAGGACTGTTCGTGTTCGAAGTTGAGAAATCGAATCAGGTGTATTCACCCCCCCCCCTCTACACCTGACCGTACACTCGGGACCAACAATTGGTATCGGAAGCGGGAGTTCTTTAAGACTCTTGTCACTTTGAGACTCGGTCTATTCGAACGGATCCGGAGGAAAACGTTTTCACTGCATATCACTCTACATTCATATCTATATTCTTCATGGCTGATATGTCAGGTATAAGGATGGTACCTATGTTCTCGGTGGAGAATTATGGAGTATGGCGAGTCAGAATGGAAGCACATCTGACATCCCTCCATGACAGTATGACTGAAGTGCTTAAAGATGGACCTATCGTTCCCATGATCGATAGTGTCGTAACTCGAGACCAAGCTCAAGGAGGAGGAATGGTGGACCGGGAAGAAGATTCCCAAAGATAGAAGTCTCTTCACTCCTGAGGAGAAGAAGCTTCACAACTTAGACCGTGTTGCCAGAAACGCTATACTGACCACCCTTAGTGATTCTTATCTTGGCAGGGTTCGGGAATGCAAGACCGCAAAAGAACTACGGGACGCTCTAGCGCTACCGAGTCGAGGGACTCGAGAAGATTAAAGCGAATAAACTAGCGCTGGAACTCCAAAAGCCGGAAAGCTTGTCTCTCATGCCGGTGACAAAATCGAAGATTCGAACGTCGATTTACCAATCGATGAACTCTATCAATGGGCCGGGAAAGACATTCAAGAACCGAGAGATGAATCGAAGATTCGGAGGGCACCGCTCGGACGAACACTCGGACACCTTTTGCCACTCTATTGCGACATTCGACTTAGATGCTTGTGTCTCCCGACCATATCTTTTCGGAATTACAGGCGGAGGAGTTTGAGTTCGAGCAGACCTCAAAGAAAGCGGAGAACCGAAGGCGACACAAAAATCGACCATGCTTTCAAAGCATCGATCGGCCGACAAGCATCTCCGGCCGACGAGCAAAACGACGAGTAAGACCGAGCCTTCACTCAATGATCTACAAGAAGGAAGTCTCGCTCGGAAGTATGCGCCGCTGCCGTAAAGTATCGAAGGAGAAGGAGCGACGCAGAAAAGTGACTAAAGCCTATCGGGAAACGAAAGGTAAGTCAAATTATATGTCGAAACACACTCCCGACTCACAATCTTCTCGAATACGAAAGAAGGATGACTCGGAACCATCAAAGAATAGCGAAAGCAAAGAAGAAAAAGTCATCACTTGCTATAATTGCAAAAAGCCGGGACATTATCGGTATGATTGTCCCGAGCTCGTAGTCTTCGAACGCGCAAGCACGTAAGGCAAGGAGAGAGAAATTCGCCCGAAAAGACAAGCTTATATTGCAGGCGAAATCCCGGCACGACTCGTAAGAAGTCGACTCCTTTATGGATTCATCTCGACGATGAAGCGGCCTTCATGGCCTTAGAGCATGAAGCGGATGAATCACCGGTGAAAAGTGCATGATGGCAAAGCGAAGAGGATGAGGTAAATTCTCATGAACCACTTAACTCCTCTTCACACCGCACACACGACACTATTTCAAGGTGCGAGATGAGAATTTGGACGTCGCGACCGCATACGTAGAACTCGCTCGACGAACAAATTCGAGATGAGTGCACGGCTCAGCAAGACTCTTCGGGGAGTTGGATACCACGAAAGTAGAGAATCGGAGACTTTCTCGGGAGAGTCGGGTTGCTACCGAGGCCGAAGGACTTGTGTTGAGACTCGGGGAGGAGATAAACTCTCCGATGGCCAAGTCTCGGCATCAAGAAGATCGGATTTCGGTTTTGACCAATGACTTGACTCAGAAAGATACTAAAGTGAGTCTACTGAAGCAAGAAATGTCAGGACTTCAGATCGAGCTCGACACACTGAAGAAAAGTGATGATATCTGGAGGAACCTGATGACCGAGAGGTACAAGGGTGCCTGAGAAGAAATTAGAGGCTATGCTAGCAAGCAATAAGCCAAAGCACCGCAAGGAAGGACTTGGATTCAGCCCGGGGAGCTTCCTCATCCGCCCAAGACACTCGGAAGTACGGCTTGCCGATAGGTTTGTTCAAGGGGAGACTATGAACGCAAATATACTCGAACCCCCTAGCAAAAACAAAACAGAAGATGAAAGCACCTCATCCCACACATCAGCATTCTGACAAGAAGATCAGTGCCAAGAAACCCTAGTTCAGTCAAGGGGGAACCAGTAAATCAAAATTGGCAGATCAGTATGGACCTCCAAAACTGACACATCTAGCTCAGTATGGGTCATATTATTATGAACCTATAGTCAGAAGAGGCTCCAAAGGTCAGAAGAAAAAGAAAGCCACACAGAAGGCTAAGGTCAGCAGTCCACCAGCTCAGAAGATTAGGACTCCTGAACCTCAGAAGCCTCAGAAGTCACCTATGACCAGTCCAGTGGTCAGATATGTTGACTCTAGTGGAAAGAAGATGTCTGAAACCACCAGGGTTGTTAGACAGATTTGGGTTATGAAAACTAACATCTAAGGACCCAAAATCAAAAATAAAGGGTACCCGAATATAATTCTCGTTTTGCGAGTGCGCGAGAGACCCATGGTATGTGGACGGCGGATGCTCAAGACATATGACATACCAAAGGAGTCTTCGAAGAATTATGTTGCGAAGATAGACCCGTGAATTGAGTTTGGAGATAATCCCAAAGGCTACACGAGAGGATACGGCACACTCAAGCATAGGAACCGCCAAAGTTCCAAGAGTATCCTATGTTGAAGGACTTCGACATAATCTTCTCTCGGTTAGTCAATTTTGTGATAACTCGAATAGAGTGATTTTTTACGCCGGTTTCGTGATGTTATTGATAAATCTACAGGGAAAACAGGTTTATCGAGTTCGCGCAAAAAGAACATATACGTGGTGATCGGAACTCAATGAACTCGAAGCTTGTTTGCTCGGCGAAGAATGAAAACGAACGGGGTGGCTATGGCATAGAAGGCTCGGTCATCTCAACTTTAAGACGCTCAACAAGCTAGCAAGAAACACTCTAGCAAGGGGGCGCCAAATGAAGTATTCAAAGCAAAGACACTCAGGTGTGAAGCATGTCTGAAGGGAAAGCAAACAAAGAAAGAAAATCCACCTGTTCCATCTCCTTCCACTGATGGAATCCTTCAGCTGCTACATATGGATTTGTTCGGTCCAGTCTCCCCAGTGATGATCAGAGGCAGAAAATATGCATTAGTGGTCATAGATGACTACTCGCGCTACACATGGGTCATATTCATTGCCAACAAGTCTGACGTCAAAACAGAGTTACCAACGCTTCTGAAAAAGCTCAGTGTCGAGAAGAACACCAAGATCAGAAAAATACGTATAGACAGAGGAACTGAGTTCCTTAATTCCATGGTAGAGGAGTTCTGCAAAGTAGAAGGAATAGAGCATGAGACTTCAGCTGCACGCACACCTCAGCAGAATGGAGTTGCTGAACGAAAGAACAGAACTCTAAAAGAGGCAGCTAGGACTCTACTCGCAGACTCATGACTCCCAACCAAATTCTGGGCAAAAGCTACTGATACTGCATGTTACACTCAGAACCGATTTTTACTGACAAAGCAGCATAAGAGGACATCATATGAACTATGGAACGGCAGGAAGCCTTCTCTATCTTATTTCCATATCTTTGGTTGTTCATGCTTTATCCACAATAATGGGAAAGATCAGCTGAAGACTTTTGATAGCAAGTCAGATCAGGGAGTATTCTTAGGATACTCTCGGGTCAGCAAAGCTTTCAGAGTATTCAACTATCGGACCCTTTGCGTGGAGGAAAGCCCTCATGTTGTGTTTAACGAGTTTGCTACTGAAGACAGGAGCAATACTCAAATTCTGAATCTGAGGACATCAGGAGACGGCCTACGGGATCTAAGCTTAAAGGACAAATCGAAAAGATCCAGCTATGTTGGGATGATGATTCGGACGAAGAAACCGAAGAAAAATCTATCGAATCTCAACCGGCAGAGCAAGTAGGCCGAGCAGATTGATTCTCCCGAACGTAATCAATCCCGTGTAACTCGGGTCGATGAGGAAACCGTAGAGGTAATCGAGACCACTACCGAGAATAACAACTCGGGGGGAACATCTAGTAATGTTCCCGAGCCGAATGCCCCCGAACCTCGGTGACTCGAGTAGATCATACTCTTATCACTGAAATTCTTCAATCTCAGAATAGTACAACTGAAATGCCTAACTCACCTACTACCTGTGTTGAACAAATTTCAGATGAAGAGCTGAAACATCGTAGATCGTGGTTGGATGCTCACACTCCTAATTTGATCATTGGAGATCCTTCAGCTAATGTCAAGACAAGATCCAGATTCTGTCAAGGAGAAAGCGCATTATTTTCATGCTTCTTGTCTACTGAACATTGAGGATGCATTAAAGGATGCTGACTGGATCATAGCTATGCAGGAGGAGCTGAATCAGTTCACGAGAAACGAAGTATGGGAGCTTGTAGACAGACCCCGGCATCAACATGTCATTGGAACCAAATGGGTCTTCAAAAACAAGCAAGATGAAAACAACGTTATAGTCAGGAACAAAGCAAGGCTCATGGCTAAAGGCTACTGTCAAGCTGAAGGAATAGATTTCGATGAAACTTTCGCTCCAGTTGCAAGATTGGAGGCAATTAGACTATTCCTAGCCTACGCAACACATCAAAGATTCAGAGTTTATCAAATGGATGTGAAGTCTGCGTTCCTGAACGACGTGCTGAAAGAAGAAGTCTATGTGGAACAACCGTCCGGCTTTCAGCAGGGACATCAAGTATATAGACTCGTAAAGGCTGCAGACGGGTTAAAACAAGCACCCGGGGCTTGGTACGATACCCCTGTCGAGTTTCTTCTTCGTAAAGGTTTTCGAAGGGCACGATAGATCGCACGTTGTTCAAGCATTCGACCGGAAGATGACCTATTACTCGTGCAGATCTATTGGATGACATCATCTTCGGTTCGAAGAATGTCATTATGTGTCAGCAGTTTGAAAGAATGATGAAGGACAAGTTCGAGATGTCGATGATGGGAGAAACGAACTACTTCCTTGGTTTTCAAGTCAAGCAATCTGAAAAGGGAACGTTCATCAACCAAGGCAAATACACTCGAGACCTCATCAAAAGATTCGGCCGCACATCCCAAGCAAACCTATCAAGATCCCGATGAACACGAATATGAAGATAGATCTTGATAAAGAGGGAGTATCAGTAGACCAAACTGAATACCGTGCTATAATTGGTTCTTTATTATATTTAACAGCTACCCGCCCTGACATAACTTATGTTGTAGGTGTCTCGTGCTCGATTTCGTGTGAATCCCAAGCGAGCCATATGGACTCGACCAAGAAGATTCTCCGCTATCTCCGAGGAACACCGACATGGGTTTATGGTATCCAACTGATGATAATATTGAACTAACCTGGCTACTCGATGCCGACTATGCGGGATGTAGAATTGACCGAAAATCAACTTCGGGGAACATGTCGGTTCCTTGGCGGCAAGAAGTCGATCTCATGGTTTTCAAAGAAACAACACTCGGCAGCTACGTCGACTACCGGAAGCCGAATACATGGCTCGCCGGAAGTTGTTGCGCCCAAATCCTTTGGCCGAGACAAGCAATGAGAGACTATAACGTCATTCGGAATGAAGTGCCAATCTTCTCGCGATAGTACCAGTGCCATTGCAATCACTCGGAATCCCGTACTACACACGAGATGCAAGCACGTGGACATCGACATCACTTCATTTGTGACCATGTCGAAAAGAAGGATATCGAGGATGGAAAAGATCCATACCGACAAACAAAGGGCCGATATACTTGACCAAGCCTCTAGCCGAATCCGATTCGAGAGAACTTTCAGCAGAGCTAGGTCTGCTGGACCCTATCGACCCCAAGTCGTAAGAGGTTTCGGGAGAGAGACATTTCAGTAAGGGGGAAATGTTCACTCTCGTACTGAATGTATTCAAGTACGTAGAGATTCGAAACCATCTACACGAGGTATCAGCTGACTACTATGTTCAGCTTACAGGTTTGCGTATCTCTACTCAGTAGTAACTTATATTTCAGAACTTTGCATTTATGTCAAAGATTCAAGCATGATATTTAATATCTTTTGGTTTGTCTTTATTATTAACGAATTTCATTTATTGCACGACATTCCATACATAAGTTTGCTTTGAACTCTGCGCGCATTTAATGCATGTCTTTTCGCAGTTACTACTTAGGTTATTTTACAACTGTCTTTTGACTTAGGCGGCTTATGCGATCATTGCCTATTATATAACGTCTAATCTTGACCGTCCTTTCTAAAAGCAGTTTTAAACTCAGCCTTTTGATCAAATAACTGTTCGTCTTCTCGTTAGATATATATTCGATCATATCCTAGAAACCGCCATTAGCATACAAATCTTTCAAGTCCGAGAAATCTGAAGCATCTTTTAGAACGAATCTCATCCGTATTTCGCATTATATCCTTCTAAAGCATTAGATTTCTCACTTGGTATGCATATTAGAACTGTTACGATAGCTTATTTTATTATTCAGAATCGATATATATATATATATATATATATATATATATATATATATATATATATATATATATATACTGTTCTATCCAAGAATCGGTACTGATAAAGTTCTTGTAACAGTTACGATGGCTGGTATCTCTGTAACCGTTCCTGACAAGATAGAGGAGATCCTCAGGAAAGGCCGTGTCTGGTGCGAACTAGTCATGGAGTTCGATGCTTGCAAGCTCGAATACATGGAGGAAGTATTCACGTACCTCCGAGCGTCTGGACTAGAAGAGTTCTTATCGAGGAAGCCTACTTTCTTCCTTCCTCGACAAGTGGCAGAGCTGTATCTGAACTCCGACTCCGTCAAAGGCGATATTATGGCAAGTTTCGTTGTTCACGCGATTGGCGACGCCTCGAAGATTCTGAAGCAGATGTCGATAAAGCAAGCCCTGAAGAAAAGCATCAATCTTCCATCCGAAGGTATCAGCACGATAGGCTACAACGACGATTCAGTAGATGAATACCTGACGGTATTCTGTGGCAAGCCGACTACCTTCAGAGCTGCCTTCCCGAAGAACGCAATGCTCCCCCAGTACAGAGCATTGGCCTATATCGTCACGCAGCTGCTGACGAGCTAGGCTGGATCGTTCGATCAGGTCCCGCGACCTAAGATCCACCTGATGATGGCCATATATGACTGCGCCAAGGTCAACTGGACTGAGTTCTTCATTCGGGAGTTCATGATCCAAGCAGCTAAATTTGACAAGCCCACGCGCACGCTGAGCGCAAAAGGAAAGCTACTCTACGGGCTCAAACTGTCAGTGATGATTGAAGACTTACGTGGCTACGAGCGGATCACATATGACGCTAAGGAGTACTTCAATGTCAAGAAGATTCGGTTTCATAACCGAATCTGCGGCCCTTCAAAGAAATCGGGTCGAGTCCTTCGGCCAGATCGAATCTCGTAAGGCTACTCCACGTAAAAGGAGAACGCCTCCGGCAAAAAACCCCGAAGGCACCGGCTAAGAAACCGAAGAAAGCCGTCGAGGTGCTCGCCTGAACCCGAGGCCCCGCCGAACGGGCCACTCGGCGGACTACTCGGCCCTAGAGGCCGATAGATGAGTCGGAGTCTTCCGAGAAGACTCAATCGATGGAGAAGATCGTCTCCATTGAAGCATCGAAGAGATGGAACAAGAGGAGGCTACCGAAGCTCAAAGTGAAGAAGTTCGGCGCCTTGACGGCCCCTCGCAGTTCCTCCACTCAGCAGTACGGCACCTGCTGAGACTCAGACGTCTCCACCAATTGACGAATCCGAGACGACGTCTGAAGAAGAAACAATCGGGATGGAAGCTTCAATGATTATATCCAGAGCATCCCGAGAGATTCTTCAACTGGTTTCGGAGCTTGCTGACTACTCAGACTTGTTGCTCATCGCCAAGTCAGCAAGGTTCCACATGTTGCTGCGACATCAGGAGTGGCCTCGTCTACAGCGCCTAGTCCTCCACTACTCCTGTCAGCAGCTGCATGAAGAGGAATTGAGACTGAGAGAGGAGATAGGCTATTCAGAGCCTGAAGACCTCAGCTCAATGGACAATCTGAGGGCTGCGATGCTGGCAATGATTCATGATCAATAGCTCGCCTCCGGCCCAGCACCCTCAGATGGGTCAGACCATGACGACCCACCCAGTGATTCAGGCCCTGGAAAGCTTGATGAGGGAACTCCCCAGGACAAGGATACACAAATTACTGAAGAACCTCAGCGTCCACCCAGTATCCTTGGTTCTGCGAAGTCGACGGCTAGTACCTCATCAACAGAGCCTGCTCAGCTCTTGCTGAAATCAGATTTCGAGGTAGCGCCCAGCCCGCATCGTCGACGCTCCAAGTCTGTGGCGAAGGCTCTACAAAGCCAAGGCACTCAGAACCGTGCCCTCGCCAAGGCAATCCACGAGCTTGGAAGAAGCTGGCCGAGGCCACGCCTACCGAGCTTCAGGGGCCGAAATCCTCAATGTCCCAATCAGCCGCCCCTGATGTCTCTGAAATTGTCACTCAAGCATTGGCTCAGCAGCAGACCAACTTTGAATCTCAGCTCATAATCTTTCAGGAGAGCCAAGCCAAACTACTTCAAGATTTTCGGGCTTCTAAAGCGGCTCATCTGCAGCCTATTCTTTGAACAAGCCCGTGCCACCGAGATCGAGATTAGACAACATTCAACCGGTCCTGGAGGATAAGATTGCCGAGAAGCCGAAAGACTTCAAGGAAGCAATGACCTCTCTCACAAGCGATACACGGCGGACCTTACCATGGAGAGGAACGAGTTGCATGAGGCTCGACTAACCTCCACCATCGTCTTGATGAGTCGTCAACCTCCTACAAAAAGTCCGAAGAAGTCGGTCCTAGTCCCTACCCCGGTGCTCATTGATGATGCCAAAAAGGGGGAAAGTGAAGGAAAAAGGGAAGGAAAGAGGATCGAAGGAAGAGAAGGAAAGAAGAGTACCGAGAACCGACCCCCCACCAAAAGTCCAAAATCTAAGGGGGAAGCTACACCGAAGTCATCCCGGACTCGGACTCGGACTCGGACTCGGAAGGGTGAGGCCCGGGGTGTCCCCACCTGCGAGCACAGCTGCGGCCGGCCCAAGTGGCTCGAGATCCCAGTGCTACTCATGCAACCCGGACTCCCATTGATATCATCAAGGAGGTTGCGAGTATGCTTGAACGTAAAGAGGACTCGAGAGGACTCGAGATGATGATGAAGAAGTCCCTCTACCTCCACCCGTTCAAGGCAAAGGTAAGAAAATTCGAAACTCCCGACCCCTCTAGCAAAGAAACCCAAGAGATACATCTCACCGAGGAGGAGGCTCGGATTGCCGCCGATGAGAAGGCGGCAAGGGAGATCGCCGATCTTGAAGCCGCCAACAAACCAAAGTCTAAGCCTCGCTAAAGGAAAGACTAAGGCACCAAAGACGCGGTGGAAAAAAGAAGGCGCCCGCTAGATTGCCTCCCAGAAAACTCAGATTTGAAAATGATGAAGATAGGGAGAGGAAACAGCAAAAAGGCACTGAGCAGCAAGGTATATCCAAAACCAAATCCAGTACCTCTGCTGACTCTGAACAAGCTCCTCAGAAGCCTCAAGAGCAAGATGCAGAAATTGAAGAAATCTTCGCTCAGATGGATAAATATCTCTACAGAGGAGAGGAAGCTAGACAGATAGAGGCCGTCGGGCGAGAGGATACATTTGGCGGACCTTGAGGCACTCAGCAAGCATACCGAACAAGAGGCCAGCCGAGAGTTCCTTCGAAAGCTGACATTCCTTATCGATACAGAAGGTTCAGGAAGCCAAACGATCTGAAAACACATAGATGGCCGAGATCAGACGAATGGATGCCTATTCAGTTCAATCAGAGATGGGAATCGACCAAGATAGAGTTTATCAAGAGAAATTATTTACGGCGATTACGGCACGAAATGTCTAAGGCTGATGCCTATATCGAGTGGATGACCATTACTGAACCTGATCTTTACCCATATATGCACAGAGCAGTAACTGAAGGGGTAGTAGTCAGCGTTCCTGAAGCAAGGATCATTCCTCCACCAAGAAGACAAGACGACTCAGTACATCTCGGAATGATTGAACAAGAAGTGAAGAATGCTGCGTTGAACAGAGGTCTAGAACAAGATGAACCAGCAGACTTCGCCGAATACCTGAAGCTGAGGAAGAACACGTTCAGAATGTATGGAGTCCCACTGCCTGAAGATAAATCCCAAGGTTTCATGAATAGGATTCAGCAGTTTAAGGGTTCTTCTCCTTAGTTCTCCTTTTAGCTTAGCAAGATTTGTAATGTACTGAACTGTTTATCATATATATACAAATCTTCTTTTGGCTCTGACAACTACTTGTTGTCTAAATAGCCGTGTTTGCTTTATGCTTTAACACTCATAATCACTGAAGTGATTACTGACACACACACACCTTGTTTATTTACTTGTTAGTTTTTTGCTCGGTTAGACTTCTGATAGACTAGACTTTCATTAAGTTACTATTTCTTCAGTAAGGGACAATTGTTGCATGAGAAAATAGTTGTAATTTCTCTTAGGGGGAAATTGTTGCATGGGGGAAATTATTGTAAAGGGGGAAATTGTTCTGCCCTGTCTCCCTCAGTAGTCTAGCACTTACCAGACAACTCCACTGATCCTACTTGTAAAATTTGTAAGGAGCTCGTTTCGAGTAAGTTAGTGTTTAGCATAGTTGATAGGACATAGATGATAGGTTTTGGCATCATCAAATAGGGGAAATTGTTGGGTGATGATTCCATCCTCAAAGACTGTTTCACTCGATGGGAAATGATTCGGTCTTAGACACCGATCTTAAGCTCGGTAGCCTTGTGCTCTGTACTTGTCTCGAAGATTTGAAGATCCCAAAACCCTATCCGAATGATGAACCATTCCCTTGTATCTGTTTTGTCTACGAGGTTTCAGACTCAGTAGACACTCTGCTCTGGTCAAGGCGCTTAGTAGCTTATCTGCCTCAGCACCAGTGCAGAAGACTCATTGATACTGGACTTAGCGAGAGCAAGATATCGAAAGAGTCGGTTGAACCGAACTCGGCAGAGTAGTTCATCTGGACTCGTAGCTGATCTTCGATAGACTTATCTCGGCTAGCCTATCTACTAAATACAAGGTCGGACTCAAGAACGGCGGATAGTCTTCGGGACTGTCGAATCTTTTGAAAGACAATCAACATTGTCATGTACGAGGAAGAGAGAAGTCAGCTTCAGTCTGTCTCGAAGTTTGTGCTGTCTCAACCACTCTATCCACCTCGACGAATGACAAGCATACACGTGTCTTCTCACCTGCTAAAGCCGCAGCCAACCTTTTACCTAAAAAGGTGGGAAAGTACACTCGTTACCTACACCAAAAGAGCCGTTTGCTACCAAAAAAGAGAGAGAGAGAAGAAGATCGTCTCCAACGGATCTATTTCAATCTCTGCTCTATAAATAGAGGGATCATTCAAGATTTGAAGCTCACCTAGAACACGAGAGAGCGCGAAAACGAGCGAATTCCAAAGAACAAAGTCTTAGCAAGAACTTGAAGAACAATCTCCGGCGAAAGACTACATTCTAGCTCATAGGGAATCAAGCTAAACCGACATAGAAAGCCTCTAGTATCCAAATCGACGTTACACGAACTCAAAGCTTACCTTCAGCTGTTCGTCGATCTAGAAGCTACTCTCATATTCCCTATCCCTCTAACCCTAAGCTCAACTGTTCTTATCCATAGCTTAGACGAAGGAGTTCACATTTGAACCCAATCCTTATTGTATAAGGACTCCTTCACTGTTGGAGAAGTTTGTCAAACACTTTAAGTTTGATAGTGTTGTAAACTGAGACTTGGATCAGTATAAAAACCAAGACGCGGCTTTGCCCAGTGTGCAAGCTGACTGAGACTAACTCAGGATAATAAATAGCCTCCTGATCATTCGGGACAGTGGACGTAGGATTTGAGCGATATCCGAACCACTTTAAAAATCCTGTGTCTCTTATTGCTTTCTTAAATCGTTGCATTGATTTTACTATTCATACTGAACATCATATTTAAAATCAATCAACTGTCTCAGCATACTGAACTTTTAATCTACTGAACTGAGACTTAAAACGTTTTCTCACAAAAACTGATTTGGGCCTACACTATTCCGCGCACTGAACTCTTACTGTAGATACTGAATTCTGACCTAGTCAGTTAGCAGATCTCAGCTGAGTCAGTACTCTTAGCCTTTAACTCGATTCGGTAACGGTTGTGCCGGTCTGAATCAAGCTTTTGATCGAGACACCATCCCGAATAGGACTGTTCGTGTTCGAAGTTGAGAAATCGAATCAGGTGTATTCACCCCCCCCCTCTACACCTGACCGTACACTCGGGACCAACAAAATCAAAAAAGGATTAAATAGCCTCATTAAGGGTAAATTTGTAATCTTCTCTTTTCTTTTTCTCACTTAAGATTTTCGGCTGTTTGGTTGTATTCTTTGTCTGTTTTTTCGTAGTCATGTTCAAGGTTTGATATTTCATGCATACCGTAGTGTATTTATATGCTTATGGTATATAATTTTTTTGCATATCCCTTTTTTATGTACATATGTGTTTATATATCTGCATAGTACCAAATTTTGATTTGCATGAAAAACACTTTATATATGCATAACTTCTAATACTTAAATATACCGAAACAAGTGTTCGCCTATATTAGTTCAACTACTGTATCAATAAAAAACATAAGTACCACCATAACTTCTAAGTTTTACATCCCAAGTTGTTCCAACAAAAGAGCTTTCACACATTCTTTAGAATCAAGTTCATTCTCATCGGCATGACCAACATCCTCTTGTTTCACTGTCTCCTTCATTTTGTTATTATCGAAATTGACTATGCTCAAGCAATACCTCATCCTCAAAAGCTTAATTTGCTTCACACTTTTCCTCAAAAATCCCGTGTCCCAGTTGATTATGTCACCCTTGAACGTCTCCATATGTCTCATCAAATACACTCCTGCAAGAAATAATTCATATTTATCATATTTTACCGTTACAAATTGATTTATGCTTACCTTTCTCAGAAATTATGCACACAAGTATATAATTTCATGCTAATCTTTCGATCAAGTTATGCACACATTTTATGCATTTGACTCAATCTTTTTATGCTAACCTTTTGATCAAGTTATGCACACCACCAATATTAATTATGCACAAAAATCGAAAATAATATGTAACAATGGACAAAGAATTTATGCTTACTATTTCATATTTTTATGCTAATATATAAAATATTTTATGCTTACGCTTATAAAAAAAGGCAAACGAAAAAAAAGGGTGTGCATACCAATATTAAAACTTTCATGCACACAGACACTCAGTTAGTATCGTGGCAAAAATATTTATGCTTACCTTTCTCAAAATTTATGCACACAGTTATATTATTTATGTTCTCTTCCTCTTTCCTTTACCTCGCGATGTTCCTAGTTTTTTAGAATATTCACTTAGTACGCATGCAGTTTTTTCACTGAATTTATGCATATAACTATCATATTTCTTGCATATCAGTATCAAAATTTATGCATACCAGTAACACACAAAACTTTTCAGAATATTTTCATTTTATGCATATGAATATCGTATTTTATGCTAACAATTACGTTTGTTTATGCTCACCACCCTAAATATTTATGCAGAAACAACATATATTATATGTACCAAAGAAATTTTAATTTATGCTAACAATTTCCTATATTTATGCTAATATAGATATACTTTAATGCTGATGCGCAATAATCAAATAAAGTCTCGCTGATTAACATCTACTTCCTACTGAATAGGCTTCAATCAACAAACTCTGCAGAAACACATCAGAAACACAATGCTTGCATGAATCTCCTTGCCTAATTCTATCGAACAGATTCCAGAACAAGCACGAAGAGCAGAGAATAAAGTGAAGTTGTCTGCTTCCAAACACAACTTAGGCATCCTCCTAACAAGCTCAATCCCTTCTCCCCACATCTTGGCCTCTGCATAGCCTGAAAATAGCGCATTGACGCACACATTGTTCTTCTCCGGAATTTCGTCGAACACCTTTGCTGCATCATTCAAGCACAACAGTTTAACATAGAAATCCACCATAGCACTACCGACGAATACACTAGCTAACCACCCCGATTTATCCACATAAGCATGAACAGGGTAAAAACATTATATGAGCATCAAATAACGAATTCGTACCCTTCCATATTCACAAATCTCATTTGGTTCCCATAGGGTTTTATTCACATTAACAATCATATCTCTACAACACCAAATAATCCATGGGTTTCATAATTTAAGTAACGAATAAGTAAAACATACATGAATACTCGTCGATTCGAGGGGAATCGTCTCTAAATCTTCGATTTCGTACTCAATTGCTGTCGGTTGTTCTTGGTGGTCGATTATGGAGGAAAACTGTGTCTTCTCGGTCGTCGATTACGGAGGAGAAATGGGTCTTCTAAGTAAAACAAACCTGAATAATCGTCGATTCGAGGGAAAACAACTCTAAATCTTCGATTTCTGTCGGTTCTTCTCAGTGCTCGGTTATGGAGGAAGACAGGTTGCTGCTCGCTCGTCGATTATGGAGGAGAACTGGGTCTTCTCTATTTTGTCTGTGTCGGTTGTGGATGGAAGGTTTGGAGTAGTGGTTCTTCTAGGTTTTCGATGGAATGGAACCGCCGATGATGTTCACGAAAATGTTTGAAACTGGTTGAGCATGAAATAAATGTTTTCTACCGCCCAAATCTGTAATTCAATTCAATTCCCAAAACACCCTTCTCCTTTTTTTTTATAAAGATGGGGTTGATATTGACCATTAGATTAGGACCGATCGACGCTTAGGATCGGTTCTCGTATCTCTTTTGAGTGTTGGATCTCCCTAGATCCACACCCTATACACACACACACACACACACACACATATATATATATATATATATATATATATATATGGGAAGGATCAAATGAGAAACAACCCTCATATGAGAACTAAGAACCAATCTGAATCGTATATATAAATAAATCTATGGTTGTTATTAAGACTTCATTTAATTCATTATACTTAATGAAAAAATGGAAAAAAATACATATCATTAATATGTGAAGATCTTATCTTTCTTTTGATATAGTTGTTTCTATAATGATTATTTATTTCCATATATAATCAATCACCATAAATTAAATTTTTTTAAATTTGATAAGGATAAATAAATACTAAATCTTACGGAATTTTTTTTAAGTTTTTTAAATTTGTTAAGAATATGCATCATATGCATTACGGAACTTCTTTAAATTTTCCGTAATTCATCATGCATGATCCAATATTTATGGCAATTAATTTGAAATTTGATTTCCATATTCAAAACCGTTCATTCATTTAATTTTATTAAATATATTTTTTGTTGCACACAATTCAATATTGAGTTTTTTATGATTACATATAAATGAAAATCAATTTAGAAGATAAAATCATTGCAAGAAACAATTCTTTGTGCAATTTTTTTTTTAAATTACTATTACATAGAATGCATATTATTTTAATAATTGAAATTTTAATTTATTTTTATTTTAGAATCCAAAAATAATAATTTGGCAAAGATTATAAATGCATTAAACATATTTTAATGCATCTCACTCTGATATTAATGCATGTTTGATGCATCAAACATATATACTAATGCATCAAATTTTTTTTGGATCCATTGAATTATTACGTATAATGCATCGAATTTTTTTTTGGATGCATTGAATTATTACGTATAATGCATATAACTAATAATTACATAATTTATTTTTTATTTTAGAATATAAGAAACTTAAAACAAATACAAGGAAATTGTATATGCATCAAAACTATATTTTAATGCATCATAATTCTAATTTAATGCATTTTATATACACAAAATATTATATAATAACGCATCAGAATTTTGATATGCATGCATCTTCAGAAACGAAACTATGCATATAAGAATGTAATATAATCTAAGACTATGAATAATCAAAATTGGATCGATTTAAATTTGATTATAATGCATTTGAATCTATTTAAATTTGAGTATAAAAATAATAAAATGTAATGCATTTGAATGGGTTTAAGATTGATTTTTAATTTAATTAATGATTTGGACGTACATTCATACTCGTTGTTGTTCGTCATAACTAGCTCGTAAGAGAATATCCACAATGTTTACAGGATGCATCGACGGTGAAAACTCAAATAATTTTCTAAATCATGAAGATGCATCGGCTGGGAAAATTAAACCAATTTTCAAAATTTTCAAAATTATTTGGTAGTGTACAACGATAGAACAAAAAATAGGAAATGGGGCGTATAAAGCTGTATAAAAATATTAGGAACCCTAAAATTAATTTGATATTGAATTCGATTTTATCAATCTTAATGATTTCAATTGATTATGCTTTCCAATTTTAAAATATCTTGTAGGATATGCATTGACAAAATTATCCTCTCTAAATTATAAAGCATTAGAATATTATGAATTTATGTCGAAATTTGACCTTGTATCAAATGAAGATCAACGATTGATAATGATTCTTAGTTCTCATATAGGAGTTGGTTCTTATGGGAACCCATATATATATATATATATATATATATATATATATATATATATATATATTACATAATGGATAGTTTCATATAGATAAAATAAAAAAGGAATTATTGTGGCAAAAGTCATTTTGGATCTAATATCCAATAGTTTGAATGATTCCACAGTTGTTAAAATTATCAAAGCACCTACAGCATGGAACTATATCATGATGTATGAATTATTTTCCAATAAAATAATAAAGTGGACAATACCAATATTAATTTATTACCTTTTTTAGCTAAACGTCAGCATCAGAGAAAAATGAGCAAAACAATCTCATTTATTCCAGAGTCGAGGGAAGAAACAGGTAGACCCTCTCATCCTCTTTTGTTTCTCTGTACTTCAATTTCCATCCATCTACCTTATTTTACTTTTTTTTTCTTTTTCTGGTGTCATTTACATAATGGCGTATATTAACTAATTAACCAGTAAAATAACCACAAAAAAAGCTATAAGAAATTCGAATCTCATATATAATTGTAGTACTATTTGTTTTGCATCACTATCATCTTGCGCCACCCTTTAAGCCCAATTTCACGTATGCTAGATATATACTCCCTCCGTCCTATTATTTATGTCCCATAGGGACTCGGCACGGAGATTAAGACGGATTGTGGAAATGTATAAAATAATGGTGGAAAGGTATAAAATGGTAGTTGAAATATATAAAGTGATAGGGTTCACTTATTTAAATAATTGTGGACCACTCATTTATGTTGACTTTTGAATGAGACATAAAAAATAGGACAAACAAATGTAACAAATGAGACATAAGTAATGGGACGGAGGGGGTACAATCGTATTGGCCGGGCCCCCATTTTAGAACCAAAAATTTGGGCATTTCCCTCTTTTAATAAAAATGTCACGTTGCAAGTGGACCCTTTTAATCCAATAGCGACTCAAGGACGGTTTGCCACTATAATTTATTTTTTAATTATGGGTTAGGGTATTGATATTGATTGGAGAACCCAATCCTTTTCTCAACCAACTTGTCACAACTATAAATATTTCATATTTTATCAACTACTTGTGTAATTGATATCAATATCATAACCATATCCTTAATAGCTCAAGCTCAACTATTGAAGCAATCTAAATAAAAAAAATTACTATAAGCAAGCAAGGACATAATGATAGAATAAAACACGAAGAATGTAATATGCATATGTTCTCTACATATAATATTTGTCTTTAGTTTTATTATTTATTTCTCGATTTAGTTATAAGTATAATCTTTTTTGTTTGGGGCAGCAAATTTGATGATATCAAATATTATCATATTATTCCATAGTCGGACTATTTGTGCTATTCATTTGGATGAAAACTAATAATTATTCTTTTACTCCAAATTTTAAGCCATCACATCTATTTCAACAAAAAGCATTAGAAAATTTTACTTCATTAACGTCATATTTATTATTTGAGAGTGAAAAGCAAATTTGGTGGCCAAACTTTCAACTTTTGATATTTGGTTATTTAAATTATTTTTTTTATATCTGAACTTAGCAAATGCTAGCCCATTTTGGTGTCTCTATAATTTAACTATTAACTCTTACAAGTTATGTAGGGTGTTGGGTGATGATTCTGTCCTCAACATAGTCTCAATTAGTGGGAAATGATTTTATCTTCTATATTGAACCATGCTCAGCAGCCTAATAGTCTGATTGTTGAGAAGATTTGAAGATCCCAAAACCCTATCTGATTGGTGAACCATTCCGTTGTAATCGTTATTTGTCTCTGAGGTTTCAGACTCAGTAGACACTCTGCTCTGATCAAGGCGCTCAGTAAATTATCTGCCTTAACACCGAAGTAGAAGACTCAGTGATCTTGGACTCGGCGAGAGCAAGATATGCGAAAGAGTCGTGGAGCCCGGACTCGCGAGAGCGAGTTCATCGAACTCGAGCCGATCTTCGAGACTTTCCTCGGCCTATCTACCTACCGAATACGGGATCGGACTCAAGCATCGGCGACAATCGAATCGTCCAAATACTTTTGAAAGACAATCAGCATTGTCATATACGAGGAAGAGAGAAGTCGCCTTCGGTTTGCCTTGAAGTGCGTGCTTGCCTCAACCACTCTATCCACCTCGACAAATGACAAGAACACACGTGTCTTCTCACCGCTAAAGCTGCGATCCAACCCTTTACCTAAAAAGGTGGGAAAGTACACTGTACCTACTTCAAAAGAGCCGTTTGCTATCAAAAGAGAGAGAGAAAGGAAGATCGTCTCCAACGGATCTTTTCCAATCTCTGCTCTATAAATAGAGGGACATTTCAAGAAAAAAAAATGCACATAAGCTTAACGACGAAAATATACACAAGCATTCAAACGAGCTAGAACCAAAAAGCCTAAGTCTTCCGCAAGAATCTAAAGATCTATCTCCGGCGAAAGACTACATTTTAGCTCTTAAGGGAACCAAGCTGAACCGACAACCAAGCATCTAGTATCCAAGCGACGTGACACGAACCTAAAGCTTATTTCAGCTGTTCGTCGCTCTAGAAGCTACATTCTTGTTCCCTATCCCTCTAACCCTAAGCTCAACCGAAACCATATATAGCTTAGACGAAGGAGTTCATATTTGAACCCAATCCTTATTGTAAAAGGACTCCTTCATAGTTGGAGAAGTTTGTCAAACACTTTAGTTTGATGCCTTTGTAAACTGGGACTTGCTCAGTATAATCCCCAAGCCACAGCTTTGTCCTATGCACAAGCTGACTGAGACTAACTCAGTATAATAAATAGCCTCCTGAACTTTCGGGACAGTGGACGTAGGATCGATTGATATCCGAACCACTTTAAAAATCTGTGTCTTGTTATTGCTTTCTGATTACTGTTGCATTGATTTTACTGTTCATACTGAAATCTTCTTTAAAATCATTCAACTGTCTCAGCATACTGAACTGACCACTTGCTGAACTGAGACTTGCATAAAACGTTTTTCCACTCAACTGATTTGGGCCTACACTTTTCCGCACCGCTGAACTCTACCTGTTTGATACTGAATTCTGACTCAGTCAGCTAGCAGATCTCAGTAGAGTCAGACTCTTTGCCTAACACTATTCAGAACAGTTATTTGGTCTGCTGAATTATTTCAGTACGGCATTATCCTGAACAGGACTGTTCGTGTTCGAAGTTGAGAAAATCGAAATCAGGTGTATTCACCCCCCCCCCTCTACACCTGACCGTACACTCGTGACCAACAATTGGTATCAGAGCAGGAGTTCTTTAAGACTCTTGTTATCTTGAAACTGGTCTACTTGAACGGATCCGGAGAAAATGTTTTTTTCACTGCATATCACTCTACATTCATATCATTATTTTTATATGGCTGATATGTCAGGTATAAGAATGGTACCCATGTTCTCGGTAGAGAATTATGGGGTATGGCGAAGTCGGAATGGAAGCACATCTCGACATCCCTCCATGATAGTATGGACCGAAGTGCTTGAAGATGGACCTATTGTTCCCATGATCGATAGTGTCGTGACTCGGGCCCCACGAAGGAGGAGGAATGGTGGACCGGGAAGAAGATCCCTAAAGACGAAGTCTCTTCACTCCCGAAGAGAAGAAGCTTCACAACTTAGACCGAGTCGCCGAAATGCCATACCGACTACTCTTAGTGATTCTTATCTTGGCGGGGGTTCGGGAATGCAAAACCGCAAAGGAACTGCGGGGACGCTCTAGCGCTACCGAGTCGTGGAACTCGAGAAGATAAAAGCTAACAAACCTGGCGCCGTAACTCCAAAAGTCTGGAAAGTTTGTCTCTCATGCCGGTGACAAAATAGAAGATCTGAACGTCAGATTTACGAATTTGATGAATTCCATCAATGGGCTGGGAAAGACATTCAACAACCGAGAAATGAATCTCAAGATACCGAGGGCACCGCTTGGGACGGACACTCGGACACCTTTTGCCACTTTATTGCGACATTCGATTTAGATGTTGTCTCTCCCGACCATATCTTTTCGGAACTTCGGGCGAGTAAGAGTTTGAGTTCGACGAGACCTCAACGAAAGCAAAGAGCTGAAGGCGACAATAAAATTGACCATGCCTTCAAAGCATCGGCCGCAGCATCTCCAGCGACGAGCAAGACAACGAGTAAGACTGAACCTTCACTCAATGATCTACAAGAAGGAAGTCTCGCTCAGAAGTACGCGTTGCTCGCTGTGAAGTATCAGAAGGAGAAGGAGAGGCGCAGAAAACTGACTAAAGCATACCGAGACACAAAAGGTAAGTCAGATTATACGCCAAAACGCACTCCTGACTCACAATCTTCTGAATGCAGAAAGAAGGATGACTCAGCACCATCATAGGATAGTGAAAGCAAAGAAGAAAGAGTCATCACTTGCTACAACTGCAAAAAGCCAGGACACTATCAATATGATTATCCTGAGCTCAGTAGTGCTGAACGCGCAGCACGTAAGGCAAGGAGAGAGAAATTCGCCCAGAAGAGACAATCTTATATTGCAGGCGAAATCTTAGACGACTCAGAAGAAGTCGACTCCTTTATGGATTCATCGGATGATGAAGCAGCTTTTATGGCCTTAGAGCTTAAAGCTGAAGAAACAACTGAAAAGTGCCTAATGGCAGGAGAAGAGGATGAGGTAAACTCTCATGAATCACTTAATTCCTCTTCACACTGCACACACGACACTGTTTCAGGTGCAGATGGGAATTTGGATATCACGGCCGCCTATGAAGAATTATTAGATGAACAAATTCAAATGAGTCTGCAGCTCAGTAAGACTCTTCAGGAATTGGATACCCTGAAAGTGGAGAATCAGAGACTTTCTCAGGAGAGTCAGGCCGCTACTGAAGCCGAAGGACTTGTGTTGAGACTCAGGTATGAGATAAACTCTCTGATGGCCAAGACTCAGCATCAAGAAGATCAAATTTCAGTTTTGACCAATGACTTGACTCGTAAAGATACCGATCTCGAGCTCATCGAAGCAAGAACTGTCAGGACTTCAGACTAAGCACGACATACTGAAAAAGAGTGATGATGTCTGGAAGAGCCTGATGATTGAGCATTACATGGGCGCTGAAAAGAAGCTGGAGGCTATGCTTGCAAGCAACAAGCCCAAGCACTGTAAGGAAGGACTTGGTTTCAACCAGGAAGCTTCCTCATCTGCCCCCGTACACTCAGAAGTGCGTCTAACTGATAGGTTTGTTCGAGGAGAAACAATCAATGCAAATGTTCTGGACCCCTCAGCAAAGAACAAACAAAAGATGAAAGCACCTCATCCTACGCATCAGTATTCTGACCAGAAGATCAGTACCAAGACACCCCAGTTTAGTCAAGGGGGAACTAGCAAAGTTAAGTGGGCTGATCAGTATGGACCACCTCAGTTGACACATCCAGCTCAGTATGGGTCATATTACTATGAGCCTATAGTCAGAAGAGGCTTCAAGAGTCAGAAAAAAAAGAAAAACGCACAAAAGGCAAAGGTCAGCAGTCCACCAGCTCAGAAGATCCGGACTCCTGAACCCGAAACGCCTAAGAAGTCGGCTTTGACCGATCCGGTGGTCAAGTATGTTGACTCAAGTGGAAAGAAACTGTCTGAAACCACCAGGGTTGTTAGACAGATTTGGGTTACTATAACTAACAACTAAGGACCCAAAAACAAAATAAAGGGTACCGAATATAATTCTGTTTTGCGGAGTGCACAAAGATCCTTGGTATGTGGACGGTGGATGCTCAAGACATATGACGTACCAAAGGAACCTACCAAGATTTATATAGGCGAAGAAGGACCCCGGAATCGAGTTTGGAGACAATGCAAAAGGCTATACAAGAGGATATGGAGCACTCGGCATTGGACCGCCACGGTTCCTAGAGTATCATATGTTGAAGGACTTTCAAGATAATCTTCTCTCTGTTAGTCAATTCTGTGATAGCTCGAATAGAGTGATTTTTGACACTAGTTTCTGTGATGTTATTGATAAATCCACAGGGAAAACAGTGTTATCAGGTTCGCGCAAAAAGAATATATATGTAGCTGACTGGAACTCAGTAGAACCTGAAGCTTGTCTGTTGGCGAAGAACGACAACTGTACAGGATGGCTTTGGCATAGGAGACTCAGCCACCTCAACTTCAAAACGCTCAACAAACTAGCAAGGAACACTCTAGCAAGGGGACTACCGAATGAAGTATTCAGCAAAGACACTCAGTGTGAAGCATGTCTGAAGGGAAAGCAAACAAGGAATCAAAATCCACCTGTTCCATCTCCTTCCACTGATGGAATCCTTCAGCTGCTACATATGGATTTGTTCGGTCCAGTCTCCCCAGTGACGATCAGAGGCAAGAAGTATGCATTAGTGGTCATCGATGACTACTCGCGCTACACATGGGTCATATTCATTGCCAACAAGTCTAACGTCAAAACAGAGTTACCAACGCTTCTGAAAAAGCTCAGTGTCGAGAAGAACACCAAGATAATCAAAATTCGTTCTGACAGAGGAACTGAGTTCCTTAATTCCATGGTAGAGGAGTTCTGCAAAGCAGAAGGAATAGAGCATGAGACATCGGCTGCCCGCACACCTCCAGCAAAATGGAGTTGCTGAACGAAAGAACAGGACTCTCAAAGAAGCAGCTAGAACTCTACTCGCAGATTCAGGACTCCCAACCAAATTCTGGGAAGAAGCAACTGACACTGCATGTTATACTCAGAACCGATCTCTACTGACAAAGCAGCATAAGAGGACACCATATGAACTATGGAACTGCAGGAAGCCTTCTTTATCTTATTTCCATATCTTTGGTTGTTCGTGCTTTATCCACAATAATGGGAAAGATCAGCTGAAGACTTTTGATAGCAAGTCAGATCAGGGAGTTTTCTTAGGATACTCTCGGGTCAGCAAAGCTTTCAGAGTATTCAACTATCGGACTCTTTGCGTGGAGGAAAGTCCTCATGTTGTTTTTAATGAGTTTGCTACTGAAGACAGGAGCAATAACTCTAACTCTGAATCTGAGGACATCAGTAAGCAGCTACAGGATCTAAGCTTAAAAGACAAACCTGAAAAGATCCAGCTATGTTGGGATGATGATTCAGACGAAGAAACTGAAGAGAAGTCTATTGAATCTCAACCAGCAGAGCAAGTAGCTGAGCAGATTGACTCTCCTGAACAGAGTCAATCCCAGGTAACTCAGGTCGATGAGGAAACCCAAGAGGTAACTGAGACCACTACTGAGAATAACAACTTAGGGGGAACATCTAGTTATGTTCCTGAGCTGAATGCCCCTGAACCTGGTGACTCAGTAGATCACACTCTCATTACTGAATTGCTTCAATCTCAGAATAGTACAACTGAAATGCCTAACTCACCTACTATCTGTGTTGATCAAATTTCAGATGAAGAGCTGAAACATCGTAGATCGTGCTCACACTCCTGATCTAATCATTGGAGATCCTTCAGCAAAAGTCAAGACAAGATCCAGATTCTGTCAAGGAGAAAGCGCATTATATTCCTGCTTCTTGTCTACTGAAGAGCCTCAGACGATTGAGGATGCACTTAAAGATGCTGACTGGATCATAGCTATGCAGGAGGAGCTGAATCAGTTCACGAGAAACGAAGTTTGGGAGCTTGTTGACAGACCCCGGCATCAACACGTCATTGGAACAAAATGGGTCTTCAAGAACAAGCGAGATGAAAACAACGTTATAGTAAGGAACAAAGCAAGGCTCGTGGCGAAAGGCTACTGTCAAGCTAAGGGAATAGATTTCGATGAGACATTCGCTCCAGTTGCAAGATTGGAGGCAATCAGACTATTCCTAGCCTACGCAACACATCAAAGATTTAGAGTCTATCAAATGGATGTGAAGTCTGCGTTCCTGAACGGCGTACTGAAAGAAGAAGTCTATGTAGAACAACCGCCCGGCTTTCAGCGAGGACATCGGTTTATAGACTCGTAAAAGGCTCTATATGGGTTAAAACAAGCACCCAGGGCTTGGTACGATACCCTGTCAGAGTTTCTTCTTCAGAAAGGCATAGTAGATCGCACGCTGTTCAGCATTCAACTGGAAGACGACTTATTACTCGTGCAGATCTATGTAGACGACATTATCTTCGGATCAAAGAACGTCGTCATGTGTCAGCAGTTTGAGAAAATGATGAAGGACAAGTTCGAGATGTCAATGATGGGTGAAATGAACTATTTCCTCGGCTTTCAAGTCAAACAATCTGAAAAGGGAACATTCATTAACCTAGGCAAATACACTCGAGACCTCATCAAAAGATTCGGTTGCACATCCGGCAAACCTATCAAGATCCCGATGAACACGAATATGAAAATCGATCTTGATAAAGAGGGAGTATCAGTAGACCAAACCTGAATTTCGTGCAATAATTGGTTCCTTATTATATCTAACAGCTACTCGTCCTGACATAACTTATGTTGTAGGTGTCTGCGCTCGATTTCAGGCGAATCCTAAGCAGAGCCACATGGACTCAGCAAAGAAGATTCTCCGCTACCTCAGAGGCACGCCTGACATAGGTTTATGGTATCCAGCTGATGATAATATTGAACTAACTGGCTATTCTGATGCTGACTATGCAGGATGTAGAATTGACCGAAAATCAACTTCAAGAACTTGTCAGTTCCTAGGCAGTAAGCTAATCTCATGGTTTTCAAAGAAGTAGCACTCAATAGCCACGTCAACTACTGAAGTTGAATACATGGCTGCCGGAAGTTGTTGCACCTAAATCCTTTGGATGAGACAGCAGCTAAGAGACTATGACGTCATTCAGAATGAAGTGCCGATATTCTGCGATAGTACCAGTGCTATTGCAATCACTCAGAACCCTGTACTACACACGAGATGCAAGCACGTGGACATTAGGCATCACTTCATTCGTGACCATGTCGAAAAGAAGGATATCAGGATGGAAAAGATCCATACTGACAAACAAAGGGCTGATATTCTGACCAAGCCGCTAGCTGAATCCAGATTCAAAGAACTTTCAGTAGAGCTAGGTCTGCTGGACCCTACTGACCCCAGTCAGTAAGAAGGTTCCAGGAGAGGATCATTCAGTAAGGGGGAATGTTCACTCTCAATACTGAGTAAATTCAGTACGTAGAGACAAAAAACCATCTACACGAGGTATCAGCTGACTACTATATTCAGCTGACAGGTTTGCGTATCTCTACTCAGTAATAACGAATAAAACAGTAATGCATTTATGATGAAGATTCAACATGCTATTAAATATCCTAAGTTTGTCATTTATTATTAACGGCTTATATTTATTGCACGACATTCCATACATAAGTTTGCTGAACTCTGCACGCATTTAATGCATGTCATCTCATAGTTACTACTTAGGCATATTTACAACTGGCTTTGACTTAGGCGGCTACTGTGATCATTACCTTTTTAATATCCAATCTTAACCGTCCATATCATAAAGCAGGTTCAAATTTTGCCTTTGATCGAAAACCGTTCACCTTCACGTTAGATATATATTTTCGATCATATCTTAGAAACCGCCATTACCGCACTTAAAATCCTCTGCATCCGAAAATTCTGAGATCATTTCTTGCAATCCCCTCTTGCATATCCTTTCAGAATCTCAATCTCTCTTTCGGTATACTTATTACAACTGCTACACGAATTAATTTTCTTTTTCAGAATCGCTATACAAATTGTTTTATTTAAATCGATACTGACAAATTCTAGTGTAATAGGTACAATGGCAAGTAAAAATATTTCGGTGTCTGCTCCAGTTAACATGCAAGAAATCCTGGACAAGGACTGTGTTTGGTTCGAGCCAACCATGGAGTTCGACGCCTGTGATCTCGATTATATGGACGAGATCTTCTCAGCTCTCAGAGAATCAGGGCTTGAAAGTTTTCTTTCAAGGAAGCCGACATATTTCCTCCCGAGGTAGGTGGCCGAAGTTTATCTTAACTCTGACTCAGTAGACGGGGACATAATCGGAAGATTCGCCGTTCACGAGATCAAGGATGCTTTTCCGATACTGAAGCAAATATCCATCAAGGAGGCGCTAAAGAGAAGTTTTGATCTGCCTTCTAAAGGAGACAGTACTGTGGGGTACAATGATGATCTTGTAGATGACTACTTGACAATATTTTGTGGAAAGCCCACGACCTTCAGAGCTGCTTTTCCTAAAAACAACATGCTGCCTCAGTACAGAGCTTTGGCTTACATTGTGACGCAACTACTGACCAACCAAGCAGGCTCATTCGATCAAGTATCGAGGCTCAAGATCCAGCTCATGATGGCCATATATGATAGAGCTCATATCAATTGGACGGAGTTCTTTATCCGTGAATTCATGGCTCAGGCGGCCAAATTCGACAAGGCCTCTTGCACGCTGAGTGCAAAGGGCAAGCTCCTTTATGGACTGAAGCTGTCCATAATGATAGAGGATATCTGCGGATCTGAACCAATAACCTACAATGACAAGGAGTATTTTAATGTGAAGAAGGTCAGATTCCACAACAAGACTGCTGCTCTTCAGTAGATCGGGTCAGGTCCCTCAGCCGTAACTCAGCAGACTAAGCCTCAGCAGGCTACACCCTCTAAGAAGAGAACACCTCCAGCAAAAACTCCAAAGGCACCAGCTAAGAAACAGAGGAAAACCATTCTGGACGTGCCTACTGAACCTGAGGTCTCTCCTGAAGTTCCTGCTGCTCAGGCTACTCAGCAACCTATTCAGCCTCAGCGGCTGATAGACGAGTCAGAATCATCTGAGAAGACTCAATCAGTGGAGAAGGCCGTCTCCACTGAGGAACCCGTAGAAGTGGAACAAGGGGATGCTACAGAAGCACATAGCGAAGAGATTCAGCATCTTGACAGCCCCCTCTCAGTTCCACCACTCAGCAGTGTGCCTTCTGCTGAGACTCAGACGTCTCCCATAGACTTGGAGTCTGAGACAACATCTGAAGAAGAGACAATTGGGATGGAAGCTTCAGTGATCGTATCCAGAGCATCCCGAGAGATTCTTCAACAGATTCCAGAGCTTGCTGGCTACTCTGATTTGTTGCTCATGGCAAAATCAGCAAGGCTCCACATGTTGCTGCGATTTCAGGAGTGGCCCCATCTACAACGTCTACTACTCCACTACTCCTGCCAGCAGCTTCATGAAGAAGAATTGAAGTTGAGGGAGCAAATAGGCTACTCTGAGCCTGCTGACCTCAGCACCATGGAGAACCTGAGGGCTGCTATGCTGGCAATGATACATGACAGGCAGCTAGTAACCGGCTCAGCACCCTCAGATGGATCAGACCACGATGGTCAAGATCCACCCAGCGATTCAGGCCCTGGAAAGCCTGATGAGGGAAATTCCCAGGACAAGGATACACATGCTACTGAACAAGCTCAACCTCCACTCCGTATCCTTGGACCTGCGAAGTCCCGGGCTGGTGCTTCGTCCTCAGTAGAGCCCGCTCAGCTCTTGCTGGAGTCGACTTATGAAGCAGCGCCCAGCCCATCTACCAAGAGATCTCGATCCGTAGCAAAAGCTCTCACCGCTCAGGGAATCCAGAATCGAGCTCTTGCGAAGGCCATCCACAAGGTGTGGAAACAGACTGCGCTAGCCACAACCACTGAGCTACAGGGGCTGAAAACATCAGTATCAAAATCAGCCGCCCCTGTTGTCTCTGCAATTGTATCCGAAGCTTTGGCTAAGCAGCAGAAGCAGTTTGATGATCAGCTCAGAATCATTCAGGAAGGACAAGCCCAACTTCTCAAAGCATTCGAGGCTTCAATGTCCACTCATACTGAGTCCTTCACTGAACAAGCCCAGGCCACGGAAATCCGACTTGACAACATTCAACTGGTCGTGGAGGATAAGATTTCTGAGAAGCTGACAGAATTCAAGGCAGCAGTTGACCTCTCCCATAAGCAATACTCGGAGGAACTGACTAATGAGAGGAATGAGCTGCACTTGGCGCTGACAAAGATCCATGACAGATTGGACGAACTGTCTGCTGTCTACAAACGCCTAGACAAGAAGGTACTCATCCCTACCCCGGCTGTAATTGATGATGCCAAAAAGGGGAAGGAAAAGAGAAGAGCACTGAAGGAAAAGAGAAGAGTACTGAAGGAAAAGAGAAGAGTAGTGAGGAGCCGGCCCCTACCAAAACTGCTGAATTACTTAAGGGGACAGCTTCACTGAGATTTGAGAAAAATACCAAGTCCGTGACTGAGATAAGCAGGACTCAGACTCAGACTCAGACAGAGGGTAAGGCCCAGGGTGTCTTGGCTGCGAGCACAGCTAAGACCGGCCCAAGTGGCTCAGGAACCCAGACTACTCATGCAACCCAGACTCCGACTGATATTATCAAGGAGGTTGCAGAGTATGCTGAGCAGGAAGAGTCAGAAGAGGAAGAGGCTCCTCTCCCTCCACCTGTTCAGGGAAAAGGCAAGAAAGTGCTTATTCTCCCAACCCCTCCAGCCAAGAAAATGAAGAGATACATTTCAGCTGAGGAGGAGGCTCAAATTGCAGTTGATGAGAAGCTGACAAGGGAGATTGCTGAAACAGAAGCTGCTAATAAACCAAAGTCTAAGCCAGCCAAAGGAAAGACAAAATCTCCAGCTCGAGGAGGAAGAAAGTCTGCTAGGTTACCTCCAAGGAAACTGATTATCGAGGATGAAGAAGATAGGGAAAAAGAGAAGGAGCAAAAGCAGCAAAGCTCTGAGAAGCAGGGTACGTCAAAAGAAAAATCAAGTACCCCTGCTGAATCTGAAGACATTCCTCAGAAAGCCACTGAAGCCCAAGATGATGAGATTGAGGCCATATTCGACCAAATGAACAGATACTTATACAAAGGCGAAGAGGCTAGACAAGTTCAGGCTGCCAGAGATAGAATCTGGGAGGCAGACCTTGAAGCACTGAGGACAAGAACTGAGGAAGAGGCCAGGCTGAGAGTACCTTCAAAAGCTGATATTCCTTATCGATACAGAAGGTTCAGGAAGCCAGTTGATCTGAAATCGCACAGATGGCCAAAGACAGACAATTGGATACCTGCTCAATTTACTCAGAGATGGGAATCTGCAAAGATAGAGTTCATCAAGCGCAATTATTTCTGGAGGTTCTGGCCCAACATGACTAAGACTGATGCCTACACAGAATTGATGATGATAAGTGAACCTGATCTATACATATACTTGCATAAAGCCGTATCAGAAGGTATAGAAGTCAGTGTTCCGGAGCCCAGAATCATACCTCCACCTAGAAGAAATGATGACTCAATCCACTTTGGGGTAATAGAAGCTGAAGTGAAGTATGCTACATCAAAAAGAGAACTGGACGAAGATGAGCCAGCAGACTTTGCTGCATACTTGAACATGAGGAAGAACACATACCGGATATATGGAGTGCCACTACCAGAGACACAATCTCAAGGATTCATGGACAGGATCAAGCAGTTTAAGGGCTCCTAGGCTTAGTTCTGATCTTCCTAGCTGAGCAAGATTTGTAATTGTACTGATCTGAATCACTCATATATACAAATCTGCTTTTGGCTCTGACAACCACTTGTTGTCTATTCAGCCGTGTTTGTATTATGCTTTAACACTCAGAATCACTGAAGTGATTACTGACTCACACACACACTCTATTTACTTTCGTGTCAGTTTATTACTTTGTTAGATTCTGCTAGTCTAGTTTCTATGTAATGGGGGAAATTGTGTTTTGCCCTATTTTATCAGTAGTCTAGAACTGTTGGAACAACTCCACTGATCTTACCTGTAATATTGTAAGGAGCTCTGTTTCAGTTTGTTTAGTGTTAGCATAAATGATAGGTTTTGGCATCATCAAATAGGGGGAAATTGTTGGGTGATGATTCTGTCCTCAGCATAGTCTCAATTAGTGGGAAATGATTCTATCTTCTATATTGAACCATGCTCAGCAGCCTAGTACTCTGATTGTTGAGAAGATTTGAAGATCCCAAAACCCTATCTGATTGGTGAACCATTCCGTTGTAATCGTTATTTGTCTCTGAGGTTTCAGACTCAGTAGACACTCTGCTCTGATCAAGGCGCTCGAGTATATTATCCGCCTTAACACCGAAGTAGAAGGCTCGGTGATCTTGGACTCGGCGAGAGCAAAGATATGCGAAAGAGTCGGTGGAACCGGACTCGGCAGGAAGCCATTCGAACTCGAGCTGATCTTCAGTAGACTTTCCTCAGTTATCTACCTACTGAATACGGGATCAGACTCAGCATCGGCGTATACGGTCGAACCGTCAAATACTTTTGAAAGACAATCAGCATTGTCATATACGAGGAAGAGAGAAGTCAGCTTCAGTTTGCCTTGAAGTCTGTGCTGTCTCAACCACTCTATCCACCTCGACAAATGACAAGAACACACGTGTCTTCTCACCTGCTAAAGCTGCAGTCAACCCTTTACCTAAAAAGGTGGGAAAGTACACTGTACCTACTTCAAAAGAGCCGTTTGCTACCAAAAGAGAGAGAGAAAGGAAGATCGTCTCCAACGGATCTTTTCCAATCTCTGCTCTATAAATAAAGGGACATTTCAAGAAAAAAAAAATGCACATAAGCCTAACGACGAAAATATACACAAGCATTCAAACGAGCTAGAACCAAAAAGCCTAAGTCTTCCGCAAGAATCTAAAGATCTATCTCCGGCGAAAGACTACATTTTAGCTCTTAAGGGAACCAAACTGAACCGACAACCAAGCATCTAGTATCCAAGCGATGTGACACGAACCTAAAGCTTATTTCAGCTGTTCGTCGCTCTAGAAGCTACATTCTTGTTCCCTATCCCTCTAACCCTAAGCTCAATCGAAACCATATATAGCTTAGACGAAGGAGTTCATATTTGAACCCAATCCTTATTGTAAAAGGACTCCTTCATAGTTGGAGAAGTTTGTCAAACACTTTAGTTTGATGCCTTTGTAAACTGGGACTTGCTCAGTATAATCCCCAAGCCACAGCTTTGTCCTGTGCACAAGCTGACTGAGACTAACTCAGTATAATAAATAGCCTCCTGAACTTTCGGGACAGTGGACTTAGGATCGATTGATATCCGAACCACTTTAAAAATCCGTGTCTTGTTATTGCTTTCTGATTACTGTTGCATTGATTTTACTGTTCATATTGAAAATCTTCTTTAAAATCATTCAACTGTCTCAGCATACTGAACTAACCACTTGCTGAACTGAGACTTGCATAAAACGTTTTTCCACTCAACTGATTTGGGCCTACACTTTTTCGCACCGCTGAACTCTACCTGTTTGATACTGAATTCTGACTCAGTCGGCTAGCAGATCTCAGTAGAGTCAGAGTCTTTGCCTAACACGATTCAGAACAGTTATTTGGTCTGTTGAATTATTTCAGTATGACATTATCCTGAACAGGACTGTTCATGTTCGAAGTTGAGAAAATCGGAATCAGATGTATTCACCCCCCCCCCCCTCCTCTACACCTGACCGTACACTCGGGACCAACATAGGGACAAAATAGTCAATTTAGATGCATATTTTTTAAATAATTCATTTTATTGTTGTATAAGATTAAAAATTGAGTTGAAAGGAGTAAATTTCTAAAATGATACTTCAAAAAAATAAAATCCAAAATGCTAATCTCACCAAACATATTCCCAAAATATTACATTTAAAAAACTAATTTACAATATTATTTTCATTTATAAAAGAATGAAATTCTAAATGTTAAACTTATTCTATTTTTAATGAATTATCATTTTCCGCTAAAACAATATTACTTGGAACATTTTATTTTGTAGAGAAAATATCAATAAACAAATTTTGAAATAAGAATCTTATTATTTTTTAATTTAAATTGCTACATTACATAAAAACAAACTACGTTTTAAATTTTAAAATGAAAATTATAATTTTATTTAAGTAAGTTATATCTTTATTAAATGAAAATACTAACCTCACGTAGTAAATTACAAATTTCAAAATAAGAATCTTATTATTTTATTGAATTTATATAACAACATTACATAAAAATAAAAACTACGTCATAAATTTTATGATGAAAATTTTAATTTTATTTAAGTAAGTTATATCTTTATTAAATGAAAATACTAACCTCACGTAGTAAATTTTAAATAAAGTATTTTTATTTTTTGTAAAGTTTTGAATATAAATGTATCTGTAAAAAATAGCATTTTCTAATTAATTGTGTGACATTTTATTAGATTTTTTTATGAATAATCTTGACATTCAAATTTTTTAAATAAAATATTTAGATTCAATAAAATATTTTATAAGACTAAAATGAATTTGTTTAAAAAATATGTATCCAAATTGACTATTTTATCCTTCTAGAATTTTATAAAGTTGATGGATGAATAATAGACACCAAAATGGATATCATTTGCTAACTTTAGACACCCAAATTTTTTTTTAAAAGTATAGACACCAAATATTAAAATAATTGAAAATTTAGACACCAAATTTACTATTCACTCATTATATGAAAGCTACGTCCACAATGAATCCCTCTTATACTATAACTAGAAAATTTATAGCCCCTACTCAATCTAAAGTACATCCTAAGTAAATTTACGTAAATCTAATGTAAATCATGCCCAGTGGAATTATTATTTTACTGTCATAAAAACTTATGTGGATCATGTTGCACATTGCAAAATTATCTAATTATCCTATTTTAACTATAAACCATTTGCCCCGTGTTTGATCCGCTGACGTCAGCATGACATCATTATTCCATTCCTCCCCCCCCTTTTTTCCCCTTATTGTAAGGATGGACGTGTCATTCGTTGTTAACAAAAGTGTCATTTGTTCAAAACAAAAAAAAAATTCATGTTTTTTGATAAGGTAAGACGTGTCATTTGTAATGAAAAGTATCATTTGTCAGGTATCATCTATTTAGAAAAAAAAGTGTAACTTTTGTTTGGAATGTCATTTTACCATCATTGACAGAAGTGTCATTTGTTTTAAACAAAAGTATCAAATTCTGAATGTCATTTGTAATGAATAAATGTATCCATTGCAACGAACAAAAATGTCATTTATCTCATCTGTCAATCACAGTGAAGTAAATTGTCAATTATAATTAAGGAACATATCACTTTAATTCAGTAATCATATGAAACCACAAGTCTCATTTATATTGAGTGTCAATCACAGTAAAGTAAAGTGTCAATTATAATTAAGGAAGGTGTCTTTTTAATCCAGTAATTATACGAAACCACCGTTCAATGATTTAGTTGACAAAATATGATCTTCTTATTAACCACAAATGTTACTCAATTTATTCACAAAGTGTCAATTGTTTTGTATAAAAGTGGCATTTTTTAATATGAGTTATTTTAAACATGACAAAATTGTTTACAACAAATGACACTTTATGTTACAAAAAATGACACTTCAATAAATTGGCCAACAAATAAGCTCATAACAAACGCAAGGATCTCAATACTCCAAACAAAATCAAATTAAACTTCAATGGAAACCAAAACGACTCAGAACCTCAACTTAAAACAACAGAAAAAATAAAAAACAATTGAAAATGAATAGTTATCCAATCTGCAATTTCAATTTAAGAGGTAGAAAATGTGTTGGTCCTGAGACATGGTTCAGGTGTAGAGGGGACGGGGGGGGGTGTGAATATACCTGAATAAGAATTTCTCTCAAACGCGAAGTCAGCTCTAACTGAGTCTGCTACTGAACTGAGTCAGAGCCAAATATGCTTCAGATCGCGTGGGCAGAAAATCTTCTACTGAGTTCAGCTCTACTACTTGAGTCAGTCGAACAGTCGTTCAATATCAGAGTGTGTACGGAAGTGTAGGCCCTATGAAACGTCTCGGTTAGAAAACACCGATTTTTTATGCTGAGTTTTGTGAAATACGGTTTGTATGCAGTTTGATCAGTTAAATAAAACAGTAAATCTACAAAGCGATTTTTAAAGTGGTTCGAACACGCTGGGTCCTACGTCCACTGTCCTGACCAAAGCAGGATACTTGTTATATTTATACTGAGCAAGTCTCAGTTGGTTTGTTCACTAGACAGACGCAAACCTTGAAATTTATACTTAGCAAATTCTCAGTGATCTGTGTGCGGGACATATTCTCTACTTATAGTCGTAGTGACTTTTACAAGGGTTCAAACTTGAAGAGTTTGAGTCTTCTCCAACTAAGAGGAAGTTCTTACATATAAGAACGGTTTCACAAGAATGTGAACTTCCTCGAGGTTTCTAAGCTAAAGATATTACAATGAGCTTGCTTAGATAAGAGAAGGGGAACAAGATAAAACTCTAAGTGATGAACTAAAGGTGTTCTTCAATGGACGCTAGTTCTTCACTGGATTCTGCTTGAGATTGCTAAGAGTTTGTGCGTAGAAAGTTTGGGTTCCCGGTGTCGTCTCTGCATGGCGACTTCTCTTATTTATAGTCATCGATGGTGAATAATCCGTTGGAGGGAGATCTAGACATGTGTCGATACAACAAGGAAAACGGCTCCTTTAATTTGAACGTTGTTGTTGGTCCGGAGACGATAGTCAGGTGTAGAAGGGGGGGGGGGGTGAATATACCTGATCACAGTTTCTTTTTCTCAGAATGTGAAGGACAACTAAAGTTTGTTGGTTGCGGCCCGATGAACAAGCACCGGATAGTAACCTTCGATCACGGGTCAGAGTGTGTCAGCTACTGAGCTCTCCTACTGACTTTAGTCAGTCGTTGAGACTCAGTCGGAGAGGTTGTGCGGATAAGTGTGGGGCCTGAAAATTCGACACTTAGCTCTCCTACTGACTTGGTTTGTGAATCTGACACTTAGCTCGTCAATGGTTTCACTGGGCTCCATTGTAAAGGCGTCGAACTTCTGAAGCTCTAGTTCGAGCTTGTTCTCTTTGATCTGCGGGGTTCCTTGGCTTAGCATGCCGGGTGGCATCCCGGCAGTTCTTTCGCCGTCTTGCAGTCTTGCACCCTCCCGAGATGAGAGTCACTGAGCGTAGTCAGTATAGCATTTCGCGCAACTCGGTCGAGGTTGTGCAGCTTTTTCTCTTCTGGCGTGAAGGTTGTTTTGTCCTTGGAAACCATAGCACCAGTCTGTGCTCCTCCACCTCCCGGTTTAGCATATTGTACGCTGTCGATCATGAGAATGATGGATCCTGTCTCAAGGACGTCCGACATGCTGTCGTGCAGCGATGTGAGGTGTGCCTCCATTCTCACACGCCATACCGTATAATTCTCCACTGAGAACATTGGTACCATCCGAATACCTGACATATCAGACATTATGTGAACGAGTATAAGGATGAATGAAGAGATGCTTGTGCAGAGAAAACATTTTCAGGATCTGTTCGAGAAGACTAGTAGTACAGAACTGGTGATCAGTAGAACACCGTACGCTCTGATACCAATTGTTGGTCCGGAGACGATAGTCAGGTGTAGAAGGGGGGGGGGGTGAATACACCTGATCACCGTTTCTTTTTCTCAGAACGTGAAGGACAGCTAAGCTGTTGGTTGCGACTGATGAACAGTGCCAGATAGTAACCTTCGATCACGGGTCAGAGTGTGTCAGCTACTGAGCTCTCCTACTAACTTTAGTCAGTCGTTGAAACTCAGTCGGAGACGTTGTGCGGATAAGTGTGGGGCCCAAAAATTCGTCTCAGTTTGAAAACGTGTTTTCGCAAGTTAAGAGTCTTTTGGCTGTGCGCTTTTAAAAATACGTTTTATGCAAAGATATGATTTTAAATTAGTTTGTATGCAATGCAATAAAACAGTAAATAACACAAGCAGTTTAACGTGGTTCGGATACGCAAGATCCTATATCCACGGTCCTGAACAAGGCAGGATAACTTGTTGATTATTCTGAGCAAGTCTCAGCAAGGAAACTGTACACTGGACAAATCCTTCTAAGTTATAGTCCTTAGCGACTTTACAAATCAAACCGAAGTTTGAAGGGTGGGGATAATCTCCAACTAGAAGGAGTTCTTACAATAAGAACAATTTCACAGAATGTGAACTCCTTCGAATTTCTAAGCTATGAATATGGCAATGAGCTTAGCTAGAGAAGTAGGGATCTAAAGAACTCTAGAGTGAAGAACCAAGAATATTCTATGAAGGTTAGTTCTTCCCTGGATGATCTTTCAAATTTGCTAGAGTGTTTGAATGCTTGAGCTTTTTCCCTATTGAATCCCGTGCGTGGAGCTAGGATTTATTCTCTATTTATAGTTGTGAGCAGGCATATGTCCGTTGGAGAAGACGATGCCACGTGTCACAAGCTTCCAAAGAAAACGGCCATAATTTCGAATTGTTGCAGCAGGGCACTTAATACTGTACATGAGAGCAGGCTTTAGTTGTTTAGAGTAGGTAAAGCGTTGTCGGTTTCTCATTGGCCGAGGTTTGTGGTTGGTGAGAATGTGTCAGAGTCAAAGTTGACTATTCAAATAACCTCGTAAGATCTTCTGCTGAACTTCGAAAAGACTTGTGCGACTGGGTCGTTTTCTGTCGGACACAGTAGACTAGATAAGTCTCTGTCTTCTTCGACTGAGTCGGCTGACAAGGAATACATCTACTGAGTAGGTCACCGGGCGATGCGAAGGTGCGAGCTTTGCATATGTTCTTCTGCTGATGGCTTATCAGCTGATGGGCTGTCTCCTACTGAGGTGGAGATCAGCTGTTGGCTGAAGAACGCAAGCTCTTACATTGATGACGTGGGGTTCTGGAGAGTAACTTCGTCAGAAGATCAGTCCAACAGTTTACCCCGTACAGGACTTAGACAAAAAGATAATCAAAACAAAATAAGTCTAACCTATACATTATCTAATCCTATCGACACACTGCACTACTGATATCAGCTGGGTTTTGGGATCTTCAATTCCATAGTACTACTATGATTTCCCCCAATATTGTTTTAACCGCTAGACAGCTGAATACCATCTACTGACTCATAACCCAACAATTTCCCCCTAATTGATGATGCCAAAACCCTCTACTTCTATAAAATCAGAGAAGGGAGTGCTAATCTACTGACAACAATTTCCCCCTAATATATCTGAAGATACAATCAAGGTGATCAGTTAAAACATCAAGTTCAGTAGGTGAGAGATTGGCAAGATCAGAGAAACGGTTATGTGTGAGTGTGTGTCAGATCACTTCAGTGATCAATCGTGAAAACACAGTCAAGAGCCGTAAGATAATGAGTAATTGTCTGGCAAGCAATAGAAACTGTTATATATGATCAAAAGATTACAGAGTTTCTATCACTATTACAGCAAATAAGATAAGAAGATCACTACTGACGTCTGAATCTCTGCGTCCGCTTCTTGAAGTTGTGCAGACATATCAGCTGGAGGATCCAGACCATAATACTTGTAGATTCTGGCTCTCAGTGTCTGGATTTCCTCGAGATCTTCAGGAAGGTCTACGCTCAGTTCGAAATGATATGCAGCTGCTCTGACTTCGTCTTCTATCTCCTTAGAGCATAAAACTCCGCGAGTTGTCCTTGGAGGTGGAATGCGCCTGAAAGCTGGACCTTTAAACGGGATATTTTCTTTCTTAATTAATCTCCAGGAGCTGATTTCTGAGTTGGGCGTTGTACTGATGCATGAACTCATCAAAGGCTTGATCGACTGGTTGCTCAGAGGGATAGTAACCCCATACATAGTAGCCTTTGATGAATTCCTCTTTGAGTTCTTCCCATTGATCATTTAGCTCGACTGGTACCCATTTATCTATGTGAGGAGTAGGCGCTTTCTTGACATAAGGTGCTGTGGGCGCTCTCCTGTAGTACTTTGAAGCTATGGATACTTGCTTTCTCAAGTCAGCTGCTGGCTTCTCGGATAAAGCAATCATTTTAGCCATGTCAGCTAACCTCTTCTTCTCTCTGAGGGCTGCTGATCTAGCATCTCCTCTCTGGAGACTTAGTCCCTTCGGCCGTTGCCTCCCGGGTAGCTCTGTCCTCGGCCTCCTGCTCAGGTGTAAGAGTTGAAGTGTAGTAACTCTGAGCTGTTGGCTGGACTTCAGTCACTAGAGCCTTGGCTAACTCCTCCTGAGCTTTCTTCTTCTGTTCGTCCACCAGCTGCTTAACCTTTCCTTTAGCAATTTTGCCAATCAGTTTCTTAGGCTTCTTGCCTTTCTTTGCTTCTTCCACCTGATGCTCATGATCCAGCTTGTCTTGCAGCTGTTGAGCAATTCTCAAGTCGTAAGCTTCCTGCTCCGCCTTGGTTTTGAACTTAGGCGTCGGGGAAGACGGAGTGGCTTCAGTAGTAATCTCCTTCCCCGGCCTTTGCAGTGGCAGTTGCTGTGGCTCTTCTTCTTCTTCTTGTTCATAAAGGAATTGAGCAAATTCCTCGATGTGCTGAGCGGATGAGATAGGTGTTGGCTAGTCACAGTTGATTGGGGGAGTGGGACATACTCCAGGAGGAGCACGGTTGGCAGAACCGGGTCCACTGGGCAATGAACCTTCTCCTTGCGATCATCGAGCCGGTTCCTTCCCCCTGAGTAGATTTCCCTTTCTCCAAACCTTCCCCCTTATCAACTATTTGGACTTCGGGGCTCCTCTGAACCTCAGCCTGTTCTGCCTCAGTATCTTCTATTTTAACTTCTCCTTCCCCCTTTTTAGCATCATCAGCCTGGGAGAGGTGAGTGCGGATGGCTTTAACGTCTTTCTCCAAGTTGTAGACGAGGTCTTTGAATTGAGTGGCAGTGGCGTCGAAGTCCTTGACCAGATCACAGTATTTATCCCAGTCGTGCTCCTGATCTTCTCTGAATAATTTGAGTTGTGCGGCTGACTCTTGTCGGAGTTTCAGCAGAGATTGATCGCGGGAGTCTGTGATCTCCTTCTGGGTGAGTTTAAGTGCCTCCGCCTGCTGAGTAATGGCAGATTGGAGACTGGTGGTGGCAACTTTATTCCTCTCATCCATTGTGGCTTGGACAGCCGCTAGCCCCTTCGTCAGCTGCTCAGCGAAGATATTCTCGCGAGTGATCAAGAGCCGCCGACTACGGGCGGCTAAGTCCGCCTTCTGAGCTGCGAGGGCTATCTCAACTATCTCCTGAATATTAATTTGTGGAGTAGGAGCTTTTGAGACTATCTCGACCCCGGCTGCAAGTCGGTTGAAGCTCTCCATCTGAGCTTTCGTATACTGGGCCCACTTAATCTAAACGTCTTTCGAGAGAAGATGATTCTTTTCACCTTGGCGCCTGATAGCCCTGTTTACCGACTTGGAGGATACGGAACCTATAGGTTGTATCTGATAGGAGCTGGTTCCGAGCCTCTGCTCAGATGACGCGAGTTGTTGCGCTCGACTTGGCTTCGAGGCAACCTGGGCTTCACCAGATTTAGCAGGTGGTAGTGATTGGCCCTTTTCGCGGGGAGTGGAACCCTCAGCAGAACCTCCCAATTCTGCATCCTTGGGTGGTGCCTGTTCCATCTCATCATCATCCTTGTCACCATCGTTGTTATCTGGATGAGATGGAAGCGAAGGGCTGTCGCCAGGAACTGAGGTGCGCAGACTGAGAAGATATAACATCACAGCCCTTAGGTCCTCGAAGTAGGCAAGATCAGCTGGTTCCCCAAAACCAATGGCTGACTGTAAGTCTTGCTCCTCGGCGAGTAGAGATAGAGCTGACTGAGTCCTTATCATGTCTTCGAGAGTGTCCCAGCTTAGGAACCTCAGCAGCATTTGAACTCTAGCCCTTATGGCTATCTCCACTAGGTCTGAGTGCTCAGCAATTTCAGGAATCTGATCATGCACTTCTGCTGTAGCACGGAGACGAGTGGAATGTAAGGTGGTCCACTTAGAGGATGTCTCCTCAGTCGGTACCGGAATGTCCGACTGAGTTTCCTCAGAACTGATAACCTGAACCTTATCCTTCAACGTGACACCCTCAATGCCGATGTCCGAATCAAGGATTTGTTCTTCCTGAGTGGGCGGGGGAGAGGCTTGTTTAGCTTGTTCTGCTAGGACCTCGGAGGGTCCAGTCTTTGTTAGCTTCTTCCTCTTAGGCGGATTGGAGCGAGGGGGTAAAGCTGATGCATCTCTCTTCGGTTCAGGCGGCCTTCGCTCGATAGACTTCTCAGCAGCGGCTCTAGTTTTGAACTTAGTGAGCTTGCTATCGAAGTACCTAGAGTCAGCAAAAGCTGAGCTCCTCGAGACTCTCTGCTCGATCATAACGGACATCTTCGTCCCAAACAACAGTTTACCCACACTGACGAGCTTCCTCTCTTCAGTGGGTAAGGCCGTAAATTTCTGTGCCTGAGCCCTCAGCTCGGCTAAGTAGTAGTCCGTCCAATTGACTCGGACTCTATCGTCAATAATCATCATCAGCTGAATTCGCGGCTTCAAAAGCTGATCATACGATCCGGCTGAGCTCGTGAGAATATGAGAAACTATGTATGCGAGTGCCCGGTATCTTGGCAATAATAGATTTTTCGGCAGAGCGGTTTTGAAGACTATGTCCTTCCTACCGCAGAACTTCTGAACATAAGAATTAATCTCCTTCTCCTTATATCCAATCGGAGAAATTCCTTCATCTGTCAGATCAAAGGCTAGTTCGAGAGCATCTCGAATGTTGAACTCATGAATACTGGCGTCCCATGAGAGAGAATCGACCTCCTTCATGAAAGCGAAACTGGAGATTTCTGCTCCTGTCTCTAAGGTCCTCCAGTTGTAGTAGACCTCTGCTACTTGCCTGGGAAGATAGGCTCTCGGTTGCTTTGTAACAAGAGTGTATAGGCCCGATTCTTCCAGAGCATCAAAAACCTCCTCCGTATAAGGAATATCCACTTGCCGGAAGGCCATGGTGGGTTCGAACTGAATGCGCGAGGTGATGATCTCTTCGATATTTGCGGGGGTCTGTATAGTCGCCATGAGTATCTGCAACAAAACTTGTTAGCACTTGAAAATAGAATTAGTCAGTATGAGTTTTAAGCACGATTTAATACATTACCGAAAGGTATAGAGCTTGAAATACGCAGATGCAACGCAGTTTTAAGATTTGGGGAGAAAACTGAATCGCTGAGGAAAAGCTCTAAGATTTCGTAAATGGCGAAAAGTGAGGAGAGTGGTAGAAGATGAAAGATTTTGTAAGATATGCGTGATAAGTCGTTTAGATCGAACGGCTGAAATTTAAACTTTCATTTTTATCGACGGCTGAGATGTGATGTTATAAAAGGAATGATTACTTAGCCGCCTCTACCATAGACCCACGTAGGATGATGCGTAATAAAGGTAAGTGAGAAGATATGCATTAAACGCGCTGCAGGCAGCATTAAAGACGAGTTACTTTAAATAAGAACGATTTCCTACTGACTCATCCTTAAAGATTAATGGCGGGAAATAAATGCTCATTAACTACTGAGTGCGAAGCGACTGATATAATAAATGCGAGCATGCTTCTGATGAACTTTAAGTAAATAATACGCAAACCTCTTCAGCTGAACTTTTACGATCAGCTGGTTACTGTTAAGATTAAGAAGGATGATTGACGTGCTGATGACCACGTTCCCCCTTACTGTGTACAGTGTGATTCTCCCGACTGAATAACTGTACTGAGTCTTCTGACCCGTCATACTGGTTTATCACACGATACCAATTGATGTTATCAGTAGTTGGCTTCTAGTGATAGCAATTGACCGTCTTCTACTGATGTGACTCAGTAGGATCCAGTAGACCTAGCTCAACTGATAATTCTCTGAATCTGTTCTCAGCTAGTGGTTTGGTCAGTATGTTTGCCCTTTGCTTGTCAGTATGGAATTTTTCCATTTTGATATCCTTCTTCTCGACATGGTCTCTGATGAAGTGGTGTCGAATATCCATGTGTTTGCATCTCGTATGGAGAACTGGATTCTGAGTTATTGCAATAGCACTTATGGAGTCACAGTAGATGGGCACTTCATTCTGTATTATACCATAGTCTCTCAGTTGTTGTCGAAGCCAAAGGATCTGGGCACAGCAACTTCCAGCAGCCATGTACTCAGCTTCAGTAGTGGACGTTGCTACTGAGTGCTGTTTCTTTGAAAACCAAGATATCAGCTTGCTGCTTAGGAACTGACACGTTCCGGAAGTTGACTTTCGATCTATCCTGCATCCTGCATAATCAGCATCAGAATAACCTGTCAGTATAAGATTATCATCAGTAGGATACCATAACCCTGCGTCAGGTGTTCCTCTTAGATATCGCAGAATCTTCTTTGCTGAGTCTAGATGACTTCGCTTAGGATCCGCTTGAAATCTTACACATACACTTACAGCATAAGTTATATCAGGTCGGCTAGCTATTAAATATAATAGAGAACCAATAATAGCTCTATAATCAGTAGAGTTAACAGAAGCTCCCTCTTTGTCTATATCGATTTTAAAATTTGTATTCATGGGGATCTTGACTGGTTTGCTCGAGTTGCAGCCGAATCTTTTGAGAAGATCTCGAGTGTATTTGGCTTGATTGATGAAAATTCCTTCAGGTGATTGCTTGACTTGAAATCCAAGGAAATAATTCATCTCTCCCATCATGGACATCTCGAATTTCTCTTTCATCATTTTCTCGAATTGCTGACATATGGTTACATTTCTGCAGCCGAAAATGATGTCGTCCACGTTTATATTGAATAGGGTGCGATCTACTGTCCCCTTCTGAAAACCTTTCTGAAGTAGAAAGTCTGATAGGGTATCGTACCAAGCCCTGGGTGCTTGTTTTAACCCATACAGAGTTTTCCTAAGTCTGTGCACCTGATGTCCCTGCTGAAAGCCGGGCGGTTGTTCCACGTAGACTTCTTCCTTTAGTATGCCGTTCAGAAAAGCTGACTTTACATCCATCTGATATACTTTGAATCCTTGATGCGTTGCGTAAGCTAGGAAAAGACGAATGGCTTCCAATCTAGCGACTGGAGCGAATGTTTCATCAAAGTCGATTCCTTCTGCTTGACTGTATCCCTTGGCAACTAGTCGAGCTTTATTTCTGACAATGACGTTGTTTTCATCACGCTTGTTTTTGAAGACCCACGTAGTACCAATCACGTGCTGATGTCTAGGTCTGTCAACAAGCACCCAAACTTCATTTCTAACGAACTGGTTCAGCTCTTCTTGCATGGCAATGATCCAGTCAGCATCATTTAATGCGTCCTCTATCGACTGAGGTTCTTCTGTAGACAAGAAACAAGAATAGAGTGATCTTTCTCCTTGACTTAATTTAGATCTTGTTCTTATCATTGCTGATGGATCTCCAATGATGAGGTCTGAAGAATGAGCGTCAAGCCATGAACGTCTGAGTCTGGCTTCTTCTTCTGATACTACTTCTGCACAGTCAGTAGGTGTGTTAGGCATTTCAGTAGTACTGTTCTGTGATTGTAGCAGTTTAGTAAGAAGGTTAGGATCTACTGAGTTTCCAGGTTCAGGGGCATTTCGCTCAGGAACATTAATCGTTCCCCCTGAGTTTATATTCTCAGTAGAGGTCTCAGTTACCACTGGGGCTTCCTCATCGACCGTTGTTACCTGTTGTTGATTTTGTTCAGGAGAATCAACTAGGTCAGCTACATCGCTTGTTGGCTGAGTCTGAATTTCTTCATCGTCTGACTCATCATCCCAACAATGCTGGATCTTTTCACTTTTATCAGTCAGTCCGAGAACCTGTAGCTTGCTGCTGACATCTTCAGTGTTTGTCTCTGTATTTTTCCTGTTCTCAGTAACAAACTCATCAAAAACAACATGAGGGCTTTCCTCCACGCAAAGGGTTCGATAGTTAAGGACTCTGAAGGCTTTACTGACTCGAGAGTATCCTAAGAATACTCTTTGATCAGATTTGCTATCAAAGACCTTCAGCTGATCTTTCCCATTATTGTGAATAAAGCAAGGACAGCCAAAAATATGAAAATGAGAAATAGAAGGAATTCTCCCTTTCCATAATTCGTATGGTGTCTTCATGTGTTCTTTGTGTAAGTAGTGAGCGATTCTGAGTATAGCAGGCGGTGTCAGTAGCATCAGCCCAGAACTTTGAGGGTAGTCCAGAGTCTGCTAGGAGCGTTCTTGCTGCTTCTTTGAGTGTTCTGTTTTTGCGTTCAGCAAGTCCGTTCTGCTAAGGGGTGCGAGCAGTTGATGTCTCGTGCTGAATTCCCTCTTTATCGCAGTACTCCTTAACTACTGAGTTGAGAAATTCTGTTCCTCTGTCTGAGCGAATTCTTTGAATCTTGATGTCCTTTTCCACACTGAGTTTCTTTAGTAGATTGGGTAGCTCAGTTTGAACATCAGATTTGTTGGCGATGAAGATGATCCAAGTATATCTCGAGTAGTCGTCAATAACGACGAGGGCATACTTCTTGCCTCTTATAGTCACTGGGGAGACTGGCCCGAATAAGTCCATGTGCAGCAGCTGAAGGATTCTATCAGTGGAAGGTGAAGGAATAGGTGGATTGCTTTTCTTTGTTTGCTTTCCCTTCAGGCATGCTTCACAATTTCTATCTTTGATAAACGATTCATTGGGCAGTCCTCTGACTTTGGAGTTATTGGCGAGCTTGTTCATAGTCTTGAAGTTCAGGTGGCTGAGTCTCTTGTGCCATAGCCATCCTGACTTGTCACTAGATTTCGTCTGTGCGAGCAAGCAAGCCTCAGGTTCTGCGGTTTTCCAGTTTGCAACATATATATTCTTCCTCCGCGAACCTAATAACACTGTTTTCCCTGTAGATTTATCAACATTATCACAGAAACCAGCGTCAAAGATAACTCTGTTAAGATTATCACAGAATTGACTGACAGAAAGGAGATTATGTTGAAGTCCTTCAACATATGTTACTCTTGGAACTGAAGCAGTCCCAATGTTCAGCGTTCCATATCCCCTTGTGTAGCCTTTTGAGTTGTCACCGAACTCAATTATGGGACCATCTTCTTGTATGTAGTTGGTCAGCAGGCTCTTCTGGTATGTCATATGTCTCGAGCAGCCGTTGTCCACTATCCATGGGTCCTTATGCACCTGCAAAACAGAAACATTTTTAGGTACCCTTTGGTTCAGTTGGGTCCTTACATGTTAGTGGGTGATTTCGGAACCCAAATCTGTCTAGGAACCTTAGAAGTCTGAGACTTCTTCTTCTGAACCTTGTCAGTTTTCTTCTCCACAAGACCTGGAGATACTGACTTTCTGATGATTTTGGGCTCAGGAGCTTTCTTCTTTTGAGTCTTTGCACTCCTCCTGACCCTGGGCTCATAGTAGTACGAGCCATACTGAGCCGGGTGCTCATACAGTGGCTCCTTGTACTGTTCTGCCCACCTGACCTTCTTGGTTCCCCCTGAGTTTGATCGCGGTGTCCTGGGGCTGGAACCTTTGGTCAGTTGCTTTTTGCTGCTCGGCTGAGGTGCAACGATTTTCTGCTTATTCTTCGCCTGAGGTGTGGTGTCAGCAGTTTGCACCTTTCCTCTGACGAACCTATCAGCCAGCGCTTCTGAGCTTTTTGAGGTAGAAGCTTCGTGAGTATAGCCAAGACCTTCTTTCAGGACTGTTGGTCGTTGCGCTCTAAGCATAACTTCCAGCTTCTCCTTAGCTCCTAGGTACTGTTCAGTCATCAGTCCTCGCCAGACCTCGTCACTCCTCCTGAGTGAGTCATAATCTTTTTGCACGTTTGTGAGCTTCTGACTAAGTTGGGCTATTTCAGTCTCTTTCTCAGAATTGTCCTTAGTCAGAACTGAGATCTGAGTCTCTTGAAGCTGAGACTTAGTCATAAGAGATTCAATCTCTTCCTTGAGTCTCGCCACCAGATTCTCTGACTCAGTAGAGACCTGATAATCAGAAGAAAGTCTCTGATTCTCAGCCTTTACATGTTCCAGTTCCTGAATCGTTCTGCTGAATTCTCTGCTCAGCTGAATTTGTTCCTCTAGCAGATCGTCGTATGCTTGTACCACATCCAGAGGATCATCTGTGACCGAGCACGTGTCGTGTGTGCTGTGTGAAGAAGAGGTTGTATTAAGTTTGGAATTTACCTCAGCCTCTTCTCCGGCCATCAGACAGTATTCAGCTGTTCCTTCAGGAACCGTTTCTCCGACCTCAACTGCTACAAATGCAGCTTCGTCCTTAGAGGAATACATGAATGTATCCTCCTCAAGTGAGTTGTCGGATATCTCTCCGGCTATGTAGGCCTGCCTTCTTTGGGCAAATTTTTCTCTTCTGGCCTGCCGTTCTGCTCGTTGAGCAGCTGAGAGTTCGGGACAGTCGTACTGGTAGTGTCCCTCCTTCTTACAGTTGTAGCAGGTAGACATTCTACTGCTTTTTCCAGCTGAAGCTTTTGATGGACTCGCAGCAGGCTCTGTGTTCCTGCATTCAGTAGAAGGTTTAGATTCTTCCCTTTTCTGATAATCTTTCTTACCTAAGGGAGAATCTCTGTTGTATTTCCTCAGCTTTCTGACTCTCTCCTTTTCTCTCTGATATTTGAGAGCCATCAGTGCGAGTTGGTCAGGGCCTGAAGTCTCAGAGGACTTTTCTACGGTTGTGGCCACTGCCTTGCTGGAGGAAATAGGTTTGGCTCCAGTTTTGCTGATTGTTGCTTTAAAAGCGTAGTCGATCTGTGTGTCAGCTGGAGCACTGGAACATCTTTGGGGTAGACTATGCTCAAATTCCTCTATTTTTAGTTCTGAAAAGATAACATCAGGGGTTAGAGCATTAAGATCAGAGCGACTTAAATAAGTAGCAAAGGGAAGCCACTTCTGTCGAGGTAGAGCTCTTAAGATCTTGGTGTTCATCTCTTTGTTGGCGAACATCCTCCCCAACCCGTTGATCACATTGACTTGGTTTGTGAATCTGACACTTAGCTCGTCAATGGTTTCACTGGGCTCCATTGTAAAGGCGTCGAACTTCTGAAGCTCTAGTTCGAGCTTGTTCTCTTTGATCTGCGGGGTTCCTTGGCTCAGTACAGCTAGGGCATCCCAGAGTTCTTTCGCCGTCTTGCAGTCTTGCACCCTCCCGAGATGAGAGTCACTGAGCGTAGTCAGTATAGCATTTCGCGCAACTCGGTCGAGGTTGTGCAGCTTTTTCTCTTCTGGCGTGAAGGTTGTTTTGTCCTTGGAAACCATAGCACCAGTCTGTGCTCCTCCACCTCCCGGTTCAGCATATTGTACGCTGTCGATCATGAGAATGATGGGTCCTGTCTCAGGGACATCCGACATGCTGTCGTGCAGCGATGTGAGGTGTACCTCCATTCTCACACGCCATACCGTATAATTCTCCACTGAGAACATTGGTACCATCCGAATACCTGACATATCAGACATTATGTGAACGAGTATAAGGATGAATGAAGAGATGCTTGTGCAGAGAAAACGTTTTCAGGATCTGTTCGAGAAGACTAGTAGTACAGAACTGGTGATCAGTAGAACACCGTATGCTCTGATACCAATTGTTGGTCCGGAGACGATAGTCAGGTGTAGAGGGGGGGGGGGTGAATACACCTGATCACAGTTTCTTTTTCTCAGAACGTGAAGGACAGCTAAGCTGTTGGTTGCGACTGATGAACAGTGCCAGATAGTAACCTTCGATCACGGGTCAGAGTGTGTCAACTACTGAGCTCTCCTACTAACTTTAGTCAGTCGTTGAAACTCAGTCGGACACGTTGTGCGGATAAGTGTGGGGCCCGAAAATTTATCTCAGTTTGAAAACGTGTTTTCGCAAGTTAAGAGTCTTTTGGCTGTGTGCTTTTAAAAATACGTTTTATGCAAAGATATGATTTTAAATTAGTTTGTATGCAATGCAATAAAACAGTAAATAACACAAGCAGTTTAACGTGGTTCGGATACGCAAGATCCTATATCCACGGTCCTGAACAAGGCAGGATAACTTGTTGATTATTTCGAGCAAGTCTCAAAGAAGGAAACCGTATTAACTGGACAAGTCCTTCTAAGTTATAGTCCTTAGCGACTTTACAAATCAAACCGAAGTTTGAAGGGTGGGGATAATCTCCAACTAGAAGGAGTTCTTACAATAAGAACAATTTCACAGAATGTGAACTCCTTCGAATTTCTAAGCTATGAATATGGCAATGAGCTTAGCTAGAGAAGTAGGGATCTAAAGAACTCTAGAGTGAAGAACCAAGAATATTCTATGAAGGTTAGTTCTTCGCTGGATGATCTTTCAAATTTGCTAGAGTGTTTGAATGCTTGAGCTTTTTCCCTATTGAATCCCGTGCGTGGAGCTCGGATTTATTCTCTATTTATAGTTGTGAGCAGGCATATGTCCGTTGGAGAAGACGATGCCACGTGTCACAAGCTTCCAAAGAAAACGGCCATAATTTCGAATTGTTGCAGCAGGGCAGTTAATACTGTACATGAGAGCAGGCTTTAGTTGTTTAGAGTAGGTAAAGCGTTGTCAGCTTCTCATTGGTCGAGGTTTGTGGTAGGTGGGAATGTGTCAGAGATAGAGTTGACTATTCCACATCCTCGTATGATCTTCTGCTGAACTTCGAAAAGACTTTTACGACTGGGTCGCTTTCTGTCGGATACAGTAGACTCAAGACAGTCTCTGTCTTCTTCGGCTGAGTCGGCTGACAAGCTGATAAGGCTTTGGTGGGTCAGCTGATGACTGTGAAGGAACTGAGCTTTGCATTATGTTCTTCTGCTGATAACTATCAGCTGATGGGTTGTCTCCTACTGAGGTGGAGATCAGCTGCTGGCTGAAGAACGCAAGCTCTTACATTGATGACGTGGGGTTCTGGAGAGTAACTTCATCGGAAGATCAGCCCAACAGTTTACCCCGCATGGGACTTAGACAAAAAGATAATCAAAACAAAATAAGTCTAACCTATACATCATCTAATCCTATCGACACACTGCACTACTGATATCAGCTGGGTTTTGGGATCTTCAATTCTATAGTACTACTATGATTTCCCCCAATATTCTTTTAACCGCTAGACAGCTGAATACCATCTACTGACTCATAACCCAACAGTTGTCGAGCAGGTACACTGTAGAGATTCTTCTCTTTTTCAGTTTCAGAGCAGCTTTTGTCAGAGTAGATGGTCGTTGTTGGCTCCTTATTGGTCTATGTAGATTGGCAGTTGAGACTTGTCAAACATCAAGGTTGACTTCCTCTGAATCCTCGGACCTGCAACTGAAGTGTCTTTCCTAATGACGTTCTTCTGAGCATTCAGTGCATGGGCACGAATTCCTGGGCAGATTCAGCTGGAGGTTGATGTCCAACTGACTTCTTCGATCATGAGTTCTTCAGCTAAGTGACGTCTTCTACTGAATCTTGCAGCTACCGAACTCTGTCCTACTGAGTTCTAACAACTGAACTCGACTAGGCTATATATACGAAGGTACAATATTCAGCTAGGGTTTTGGGATCTATCAAATCTATCCAATTCTATCAAGACTATCAAATCTATAGATTCATCTACTGAATCCTTATCCCAACAATATGTTCTCTTTTGGAATTGTTGTTTCTACCACCATGGCCAACTTCGTGTTTCCCCTACTTAACATGAAATTAGACAAAGAACTCCATGTAAATATCAAGATTATCACCTTAAGACTGAAAACAGATTATGATAATGATTTTTTAGTGCCAATATCGGAACAGTAGGAACGTGATTGCCTAATTAAGTTGAAAACCACAATTTCTCTCGAGAAATAAAGATTATAAGAGAAATGCCAAAATTCACACAGAGAGAGAAGAAAGAGAGAGAGAAACAAATTGACCTCCATATTGAAGTATGTTATTTCCGGAGTAAGAACAATAGACTTTACGGAATACATCTTATAGCATGTCTTCGCCAGATCTTTGGCAAGCTTCACATGAGAAAGCGAAGGCGTAGAGCACGAGGAGCGACGGAGGCGGAGGCGGAGAGGAGAGACAGAGGCGAGAGAGAGTGAAGGTAGAGAGAACAGAGGCGGAGAGCTGAGGCAGAGAGTGGACCGAAGAAAGTGGAGGCGGAGAGCTGAGGCAGAGAGTGGACCGAAGAAAGTGGAGGCGGAGAGCGAAGGCAGAGAGCTGAGCGGAGAAAGCGGAGGCATAGAGCGAAGGTAGAGCACGGAGGTGGAGAGGCGAGAGAGGGAGAGGCAGAAATGGAAGGGCGGAGGCGGAGCGGGAGGTAGGTGAAGGTTCATAAACGTTAGGAATCGATACCTTCCTCCTTCCTATGTTGTTGCAAGTCTGATTGTTGCTCGTGTGTCAGATCTTCTGATCTGTGTCCCGGCCTTTTTCTTTCTCTGGGTGGTCAGAGAACTAAAGAAAATAAAATCTTGTCTCTCTCAGACTCACGCGTATGCGCGTGTGAATATGTGTATGTGTGTGTTCTGTTTCTGAACAGAATACTAATATATATATATATATAGGCTTCAAAAGCCAATATAATATTAATATATTTGTAGCCCATTAATTTAATTATATTTCTAATGGGCTTCCACATAATTAGCCCATAATATAATTAATTAATCCACTGTGCTACTAATATTTATCAATTAATTGGCCCAACCAATTAATTCCAGATAAATAATATTATTAAATAATGTAAAAATATATTAATCCATTAATAATGATTTCTGAGAGACAATAAATAATTAGGCAACTAATTGGGCCAGATCAGGATCTAATACAAGAAATAAGGCTGGGTCCCAAATTAATTAATTATCTATGCTCAGCCCAGAGCAAAATTAATTAATAAACACAGATTCATTCCACTAGAGAATCAGTGTTGACTTACCCCTTTATCCCAAATTGAGCAAGTGCTTGTATTTTAGACTTAATCGATCTCCGTATTTAAGATAGAAATATCCGTTAATTAATTAAGCTCACTGACAGCTTAAATTAATTAACATCTTATATTCCTGAATAATACCACTCAACCTTATTAACACACCTGAACTTAATCAACCGGCCGGGTTTAGTGTGCTAATCCTTTCGAGTTCCTCAGGGGATATTATCAACTCATTTTACTAGGATACGGTTGCAAGATACAAACAACCAGCCTGAGCCACAAATAACTACTAGCACCCAAGATACGTAGATCCGATCGCAATGACGTTCACCATAGTAGGTCAAAGTGATAAATAGTCAAATGCACTCAGCTGAAGTCTTACCAAGCTTAAGACCAGCTAAGTCACCGAGATCTTAGTTCTCCACTAAGGTCAGTTAGGAGAACACATCTCACTGTGATCCATCAATACACCACCTTAAGTGTACCAGTAAAGACAAACAGCTAAGACAAACTACTTCTTATCTAAACTGCAACTTAAACCGACAACTTATCCTTAAGTTGTCTCAGCTGTGATAACTGTTTATATCTTGTCAGTTCAACTAATTTGTGTTGTCTTCTGTGATACCCGACACACCACATAAATCTAACTTTTATACAAGATAAAGGATAACATGTGCAAATATATATATATTTATCAGATAAGAGAATAAAATAGTGGTAGGGACAAAACACATTGTATACAAACATAAAATTTGCTTTCAGTATACAAAATCCCAACAGTAGGGTTATACTTTTTTTTTAACCCAAATCAACGGGTCAGATGATCTAGATTTAGTCAAAATTGGGTCTATTTTAACCCTGTTGCACCTATATCATGATACACACAAGTCCTTCTATTTTACTATTACGATATCTCTATTTTTTATTTTTTTGATAACGAGGAACCTTACTATTATTATTCATAATCTCTATTATTACTAGTCCTATTATACTATTACGATATATCTATTATTATTACGATATCTCTATTATTATTGCTATTGGTTGTCCTTCTATTTTACTATTACGATATCTCTATTATTATTGCTATTGGTTGTCTATTATAGAATAAGAACCTTGATGGTTACAACAACAATAGTAAATGGAGTAACAAGAACCTCAATAAATCATATACATAAAGCAGCAGATATTAATAATATCAATTCAAGGACAATTTAATAATTATTTTTCATTATTGCTTTCTCGTTGACAAATCATAAAATTCTCACAGTTATCAAACTCGTCAATTCGTCATATCACATATAATGTATATTAATATTAATAACAACATTGAAAATAGGCAAATTTGATTTTTTAGTTCCCAAATTATGAGGTTTTGGTCAATCTGGTCGTTTATTTAATTATTTTTTCCACAAACTATAGAGTTTTGGATGACTTAATCTTTCCGTAAATTTTTTTGTTAATGAACCGTTAGTCAACATTTTTTAAAAGGTATTTTTCGGTATAATTTTATTGATGACCAATTTGACCAATTTTTTTCTTACTAAATTTTTTTTAATTTGCAAACAAACCAAGGACATTTTGATCATTTTAATTTTTTTACTGAATAAATACGCCAATTTTAAATAGGATGAGGCTCAATGCCGTCAATTATAATGTATTTGGGGATCATAATCTTCAAATTTTTTAGTCCTGCAACCAAAGTTTTTGAATATATTACTATGAAAAAGAGGAATTAAAACGTAGAATACCATACTAGATTTCCATTAAAACGTAAAATTATTACTTAATTTTCAAATATTCTATGTTTTAATTCCTCGTTTTCATAGTAATGTGTTCGAAAAATTTGGTCATGGAACTATAACATTTTGCAATTATGATCCCCAACTATATTATAATTGACGGGATTGATCCTGAACTTACTTAAAATTGATGTATTTAGTCCTTAAGAAAATCAAAATGACTAAAATATCATTGAATTTTTTACAAATTAAGTTTTTTTAAGTAAGATAAAAATTTGGCTAAATTAGTCAATAGTTCAGTATTTGGATGTATTGGTCATCGACAAGATTATATCGAAAATGCGCTTTAAAAAAATTTTGACTAAGAAAAAATTTAACGGAATGACCAAATCATCCAAAATTGTACAATTTGAAACTAATTTACTTAAAAAAAAAAAAAAAAAGCGATCAAATTGACCAAAAGCTCATAAGTTGGGAACAAAAGATCCAATTTGACTTTAAACTATATTAACTAAAAAAAACACAGAAAATATATGCTTTCAAATTTCAGGAAGCCCTGATGTCAAATCATCATCGCAAGAAAAAAAAAAAAGAAAAAAAAATCATCGTAGCAAGCCAACAATCCACAATAATTACTAAAGAAGAGAAAAGCGAATTAGTTTGACACCAAAAGGAGGTATCTTTAAAAGGAAAACATTAATGAGAATAAAATCTTGATGATGTCCAGAATCAGTATTACAATAATTGACTTTATTATCGTGGGATAAGAATTATTTCACTGTTTGAAAAAATGAGGTTATCTTAAAAGAAAATATGCTCCATACCCCACATTCTTACCCTTCATTCTCTAATGTTGTCTTCATACCTTTTTATGGAGAGAAATAAGAAATAGACACATGTGTGCAAATTGTTCCAATAATTTCTTTTATTGGACGGTAATTTTACAAGTCTCACTCACTTTGTAGGAAAAATATCATTTACAACTAATTCCTTATCAAAAACTGTTGAAATAAGGACTTATGACAAAAAATACAGCATTAATAAAAGTTAATCGAATAAGTGTTTAAATTTAAGAAGTTACTTGCGTTTGTATGTACATTAATCATAACCTATAAGTACAACATAAAAATAAAAAAATTTATTCTAAAAAATCGTAAGAGTCAGATTCGATGGAATGATTTTTGCTCAAGTTTTATATAAGTTTCCATATGTTATTAATATTATTAATTTGTAGAAATAAGTCAAAATTAACTTGTGAAGAGCTAATAAGTTATTTTTAATAAACTTTATCTAAAGCACATAAAGACTTAATTTTTAGAATAAATTAAAATAAATTATTTATAAATCTTTAAAATTAGACAAAAACAAAATCACTTTTTATTAAAGTTGATATATTGAAAACAATTATACTAGTTAGAAAGTAGTTACAATTATCCTGCACCTGACCTGATGACTGAATCATCTTATTTGAAAAAAAAAACACCTATATTTAATAGTTGAAACAAAAAGGTGTTCATATTTGAAATTATGCATAACCACCATATCAGATTAGGGGCGGATGAGTGTTTTCGCCATCTTTACTCCTAAATTATCGATATTCAATTTCTTTTAACGTGTGTATATATATATATATATATATATATATATATGTATATATATAGAAGAGGGATAATTTGAGAACACCCTCTTATTGAGAGAAAGGAGAACAAATCTCAACCCTTCCTTTGCAAGATGTGTGGTCAACAAGGGATTTTCGTAATGGCATATTAGAGGGATTTTCAACAAGGAGAACACCCTCTTATATATATATATATATATATATATAATGTCATTTTCGTAATTTTCGTAATTTTTTCAAGCCTCATTAAGGGTATTTTGTATTTCTAATTTAGTCAACAAGGGATTTTGAAGAAGGGGATCGACTGATTTCGTCAATATTTTCTATGCACATTTTGTATGTGTTCTATGCACATTTTTTTTTAATTTATATGCACATTTTATGTGTGTTCTATGCACATTATTTTTAATTTATATGCACATTTTGTATGTGTTCTATGCACATTCTCTATAATTTGTATGCACATTTTTTATATGCACATTTTTCTATAATTTATATGCACATTCTTTATATCTTATATGCACATTAACTGTAATTTGCATGCACATGCTACTCGAATTCGCAAAACATTTGTTGAATTCCAGATTCGAACTCTAGATGCATACGCCCCAAACACCACCAATCTCGAATTCCAAATTATCAACTGATATACACCTGCGACTGGACCACCGTCTTACCGATCTTAAACCCCGGCACGATGGTGAACGCCACGCGCGGATCGAAGGAGAAGGCGAGGCAGCGGAGCAGCCACACGCGGCGCGCCATCTCAACAAACACCGTGAAGAACGGCGATTCCGGCAGCTCTTCCGAGCTAATTAATCTCCTCTGCTCCAGATCGCCGAAGAAGGATTCCTCCATCTTCGGATGAATCACGCGGAGATACTTTGATCAGCAGAAGGCGGCGAATGTCGATTTAGGTTTCCGCGCTAGGTAATCTGTTGATTTTACCGATCTGAGCTCCGTGAATTTGTTGAAAAAGCGGCGGCGCCGCCACGGGAGTTCTTCCTTCTCCGACGGCGAATCGTTTTAATCATCGAATCCGTCGAACATCTCTCGAGAAACAAACGATTCGAAAGCGAAGCAGACGTGATTCGGTTTCCAGAACTTCACACCAGGCTGGATCGAGCTCGCCGCAGCAATCAAATCCCAATCTTCCGACTGCTGGAGAAACTGAACGAAATGGCTCGGCCATTTCTTATTAAAAAAGCTATCTATTAATTTTAACAAGATTCGCAAACTACCCTTCCTTCCTATTTTCTTGTGGAGACTGGCCTCGTCTTTTGTTGCAGAACTTCGGTTAGCTGTTCGATTTGTGATGGAGGCGTCGAATCGTTGGTGCACGTTGGAAGGGAGGTTAAGGGAGCCAAGACCTTTGAAATGGAGAGGCGAGATTGAATGAGCTAAATCCTTCTCAACCCTAATTTAACCCCTCCAATTATTATGCACATTCTTTCCAGTTTTACCCTTACAAATGCCCCATTTATTATAAAAATTGTCAAAATAAAATCAAATCTGCTGTAATCTGGTCCGTCCATCAATGTTGATCTAGGGTGTAGTTTTGTTCTCATTTCTCTCAATAGGGGAATGTTCTCAAAAGATCCAATCCGTATATATATATATATATGGTAGGGTTCTCATGAGAACCAACTCCTATATGAGAACTAAGACTTAATATGAATCATAGATTTCATATAAATTAACGGTTAGATTTCATTCTAGTTTATACATAATTTATTAATTTATAATGTTATAAGGTTAAGATTGTCAATGCATATTATATTAAATATCTTACTATGTATACACAACCTATCCTAATATGCAGCCAATTTTTAATTCGTTTCATAATCTCGTAATCTAGTTTAGCCGGTTTCTACGAAAGCATTCCAACCCCAAATTATTTCTTTCATCATGCTCTAGGTAAAATCTACTGGTAATTGAAAGGGTTTAGTGATTTTGGTAGCTGCTTGAATACATGCTCTGCCGCTACAATATTATCAGTTTTTTAGAAAAAGAATTATGATATGATATGCATACAGTCATGATCCGATGCAATTAAATTGTAATGATGTGATGCTTGTTTATAAGCTGATCTTTTTATACTGTCAATTTTTCTTTAAGCATATTTGATGTCATATGCATATTTGATAATTAAGATTTGATGCATAAATGAATGCATTAGTTTAGTATGCATATAGTCTTGTGTTTTGATGCATCCAATTGTATTATATGATGCATTAACATATTTGATGTCATATGCATATTTGATAATTAAGATTTGATGCATCAATAAATGCATTAGTTTAGTATGAATATAGTCTTGTGTTTTGATGCATCCAATTATATTATATGATTCATTAACAAGTTACTTCTTAATAATAATAAAAAAAATTAGTGTTTGATATGCATATATTCGTATAATTTAATGCATGTAATTATATCGTTTCATCCATAATTTCTTAAAAAAGAATTACGTGTATGATATGCATACACTCTTGTCTGATGCATATTAAGATGATTTTGTACAAAGTATTTTTCTGCCAAGAATATTTGATGTGGTATATTCATACTTAATTCTGATTTGATGCATTTATCAGTATAAATGAATGCATTTATGAATACCAATATGCCTACTTAATTATGATTCTGATTTGATGCATTTATGCATTAGTCCTAATAATAATACAATCTTTTTACCATAAATAAAAAATAAAAACAAAATAATAAAAATATATCAAATAAATTATGCATCAGTCGTAATTGTCTTCTTATCGTCTTATTCTATCTTATAAACTGTAATTGAAAGTTCTAATAAATATTATCCGATAGTGTTCTTATCTATGATGCTTAATTCAATAATTATTCACAAAAGTAAATCAATTTAATTTTGATTATAAGTTAAATAATGAAATTGAAAATAAAATAATCATAAAAAAAGCCGTAAGAAGTCAAATATTAATGATATGTTACTTAATATAGACAATGTAATTACATTACTAACCTTTTAACATGTTTTACATTAAATATAATGAATTAAATGATACTTTGGTAACAACCATAGATTGAAATAAATCTAAGATCCACAATAGTTCTTAGTTTTCATTTAAGGGGTTGGTTCTCATTTGATCCTTCCCCTATATATATATATATATATATATATATATATATATATATATATATATTTTGCTATCTTTCAAAATTGTTGATTTCTACCCCTATCTTAAAATCTCAGATTCTACAGTTCTAATTCATATTTATTTTGATCGGCTTCTATTAATGTCACCTATCTATGAAGAAATGAGGCAAATTACATTAAATATAACCACACCGGTTGTGAAAAAATGTAGATTCGAAATTAAAGTTGCCATAACTTTAGACATCAATCATTTCACCAAATGTCCACGACGTAAATGTGCAGAGAAATCGAAGTTTGTAACTCCAAATAAATCTCATATAATTATTCAATACAAATGAAATCTTAAATTTGGATATTCTAATTACAAAAAAGAAAAGAAAATATGATAATAGACGACAACCTAAAATCTTCCGAAAAACCTCATAACAATACCAGCCGACCTCGTTCTAATATAGAGAACTTACTGTTTTCTTTAAGTTGAGCTTCAATGTAAAATACCTCATATCTTTATCAATGTTTCCGAGAAAGATTTAATTTGTTGAACTCGACATAGGAACAATCACATGATACAAGCACGTTTAATATGTATATACACACACAGTTTTAATGAGTTAGTTGTGTATTTTGTATTGTTTATAATCAGGGGCGGATTCAGGATTACGAGAGAGGGGGGCGAAACTTAAAAATTCGACAGAGAAGAGGGTGAAGTGTACATTCGGGGGGGCGAAATACGAAATTTCTTAAAAATTACATATATAAAATCGCATTTCGACACGAGTTCGGGGGGCCGCCGCCGCCGCCGGGCGCCCCCCCTTGGATCCGCCCCTGTTTATAATAATGACAGATCTAGAAACAAGGAGAAATTCGTAATTTTGAGAGTGTAACTCTGTAATTTTAGAGGAATCTAATTCTACAATATTTTCAAGGAAAAAATTATAATTTATGAGTTAGGGACAAAATAACAGTATTTCAAAAAATATAAAGACAAAATAACAGTATTTCGAAAAATATAAAGAAAAACCAATATCTTTGAAAATCAATACACATGTATTGAAAATTCTAAATGATAAATATCTTCAAAGAACTAGTGGAAGCATACATTTTTTTTGTACTAATCCAATTATCTTTTAATTAAATTAAGGACGAACTCATTTACACCACGCAGCCACGGGCATGACCAAACTTGAACTACGGGACTCAACTGTTCCACATTAGATTCGTAGTGGATATACACATAGCTTATAACTAATTTATTTACAAATACTAACTACAAATCTTTTCATTTTGAACCGGAATACACATGGTTAGCGTTTGATACTTATATTATTGATTGATACATTATATTGTGTAATGAAATGCTTTAATAGTTATAATTTCCTTTATCAATATTGTTCGGTATTTGGTTGGTAAGTGAGACTAGATCTAATGCACTATTGAGACAAACTCAAATGCATCGAATGACAATATTCGATCGATTTGTTCATAATGTATGTTATTATCTTAAGAGAGAGTTTCGTGTGGGATGACCTTATGTATGGCCTTCCAATTCAAAGCATTAGTAGATGAAGAGAGTAAGAAAAATTAGAAAATAAGGACCCCACATAAGTTTTTGTGTTATCCGAGTTATTACCTTACAAAAAATAAATACGTTTACCATTTCTCTTGAACTTTATCGCAGTAATTTCGATTAGGAAAGGAGAAAAATCGGCGAAGGAGAAAATCATGTTGGACTTAAAAAATAATTGCTAATAGTGATAACACAACTCTATTATTCATTACGTAGCTGCCAGAGCTACGATTATAGTTCGAAAACCGCTCCACGTAACAAGTCAAATGTTGGGCATTACATAACCCAACAAACCGATTTTTCATTGAGATGGAGTGTAATTGGATATATGATTCAACAAGTAAATGTAGAATTTGACGGAAAAAAGATGGAGTGTAATTGAATAACGTGTCCAGTGGGAATTGAACCCATGACCTATCGGTCTCGGGCCACCCACCTTCACCGTTATGTCATCCCATGGGGACAAATTAGAATTAGATTCCTCTAAAATTTGTCTAGTATTTATGATGATAAGTAGTATTTCATTTCCCAACAGAATTGTCTAGAATTTGACGGAAAAAAGAACTAGAATCAACCAAACACGGTCTTGCAGACGTGGCGCTATCATCCCGTAATTCTTCAAAGATCCGTTGCCCCTACTTGGAATTCACTCAAGTTTTAATTATCATGTTTGGGTTCGGACAAACCCCTCAGTTTTTAATTAATTACATATCCAGAAGCCTATCCAGTATCCACTCCCTTCCCACTTTTTTCTCCCAAGTCCCGCAGAGAGTGAGAGAGAGAGATTGTGGTCTTATTTGTTAGTGAATTTAATAAAGCAGTAGGTAGTCGGTCGTCTCTACTAGTCTTTATCTGGAAAACCAAAACTGACATTCTTCAAAGCTAAACACTTTCTCTCTCTCTCTCTTATCCCAGAACAGTTATATTTCGACATAACCTCAGCTTTCTACAGTAATGGCGGACCAATTTGCCCCTACCTTCTCCGAAAAACCCCAAATCCGTCCCTCATCTTTTTAGATTCTAATAACAACCGTTGGGAATCAAAGATACCGTTCCGATGGAAGTTATTTAACCCGCTCAAACATTCCCTTTCTATTTCAAACACGTGATATATACATACTACGTATAAAATGGAATTCGTCGAGGAAGTAGGGGAGAGTTCGTCTCCGCCGCGGAGTTATGGAAGCTTCGAAGGCGGCGGAGGAGGAAACGATGTGATCAGGAATGATGTTTACAATCGCTTGATTGAGAATGGAAATGAAGAGGCGATTAGTAATCCTGATTTCCGCGACCAGTTGGAAGCTCACTTCAATCGCCTGCCTCCAAGGTTTGTTAGCGTGAAAATCTGTTGGAGCACTATGACTCTGCGAGTGTGTGCTTTTATGTTGGTTTAACAGTCTTATTGTTAGCGTGAAAATCTGTTGGAGCACTATGACTCTGCGAGTGTGTGCTTTTATGTTGGTTTAACAGTCTTATGTATTTAATTCCTCTTCATGTTTAAATGTTTGTTAATGAGTTCCTGCTGTGGGGTAATCTTCTGAAAACGAAAATGAATTAATTTCACTTTACTGATTATATTTGTCGTAGTGTAAAATTGTATAGTTTCACTGGTCCACTATTTGTTACCAGAACATTAGGTCTCTATGCGGATGCATTTGTATTTTTGTCAATGTAGTATGCATTATTAGATCTTTTGGAAAAATGTGTTCTCTCTATGTTTTGGGTACTTGTGCAATTGTGCATTATGTCTTTACAGTATGTATATGGGTAAGCATACTCGTGAGATTCTACTGAAAGACTTGCTTCTACATTGAGCATACTGATTATGATTTGGTGTTTTAGGGTGGAAGGGAGATGTGATTTTCAGTTCTTTAAGGAAGTGTTTGATTCTTCTAGAGTTATTCGGTTCCAGTTTTGGAATTTGTAAAGGAGGTTGGGTCTTTTGGACTACAGATGGGGCTAACACTTTTTCAGATACTTGATCATGCCAATTGTTTAGTTTATATTCTGATTGTTTTTATTTGCTGTTGCTTTAGTTATGTGCTGGATATTAATATGGATAGAGTGGAAGTTGTGTTGTTACATCAGAAGCTTCTTACCAGGGCAAAGGATCCTGATAATCAACCTGCTTTTCACATCAGTTTTCTTGAGGTACATTTGGCGTCCTTTGGTACTCATTAAAGTTTTTAGCAATTCTTATTTTGTAATCTCATTATTTTATTTTCTTCGACTGACACTTCAGATAAATCCTCAAAAGACTAGCTTGCATTTCTTGCCTTTGTATCCTAATCACTAATCCCATAATATTTGCAATATTAATGGTTTGCAAGACAGAATACTTTGAGAAAGGCTGATGCTTATTGTTTCTGCACTGTTATTCCTCATAAAGTTATTCAAAAAATGCAGCCTTCTAGTTCCCATATAAAGCCACATTAGAGTTAAAGGCTGTGTGTCTAAGTATTGGTAGCTTATCAAAAAAGAGTCTCAGACTTTTCTATGTTTGCAAGTAGAGTTGGGCTCTGGCGATGCTATGTATTGGAAAGAGATGAGAATATAGAAGAGGCTTTTTATCCTGACAAAGAGTTAATCAATTTCTTCAGTCTATTAGATAAGACTTCGGGTTTCTTAATTTTTTTTGGCCTTAAAAGGAGAGTTACTTACATCTTTCATATTCCGCCATTTACTGGTCAACTAGGCAGAACATCCTAGGATGATACTTTTGCTTTGCCCCTGGACGACTACTTTATTGCTCGTATCTTTATCCTTCATGAGAATAATTGGTCCAAATGTCCAACTAACATTTCAGATGCTTGTACACAGAAATCATCTGCATCTGATTTCCTCAATATGTACCCAATATATGCTAATTTGATTTAATATGTTTTATCCTGCAGAGTGTTGGCACTAGTGGTCATGATTTTGATGGCGAACAAATTTCAAGTGCTCCTCCTGTCTCATTGACATTTCCACATAATAGCATCAATAATGGTGTCCACTCGTCTAATGATAGGTACTTGAGATATTTGGTCAATAGTTTGATTCAAGGGTTATAACTTTTACGATAGATTCTTTTGCTGAAAGCCTCTTTTACTCTCTTATTGTGATTGGAAACAGGAATTCGGGAGGTGACTTTGAGACTTGTTCTAAGCTTGAGGATCTAAATTTGGATGTTAGGAAGAATTCAAGTGATGTAAACAGGGAAGTTTATGCTGAAGATTTTATCCAAAGGTAGTTCTGTAATTCTGTCGATATTTATTTATTTTTTTAACTTTAGACTCTCAAAGATGAAACTTGCATTATCATAGTAATAGGATTAAGAGTTAATATAGGCTTCCCTCCCTTGGATGGCTCTTCATGTTTGTTTTGTCCTTCTTTGGTATATCGGCATATGATTGAAATTACTATTAAGGGTATTATAGCATACAGTTAAAATGGACACCACAATGACCAAGATTGGAGAGTTAGGTTAAATGCAGGGAGCTCAGTTTTAAGAACTACAAGAAAGCAAACATAAAGTAGGTGAAAGTTTTTGGTCTGCTGAATCAAGAATTCACTTTAAAACCATGACTTGGAATCAAACTCGAGACTTGTTTTTCTGACTTTCATGACATGTGAGTTTTCTCTAATTTTCTCTGAGCTGTAATCGGATGACTGAAAATCCACATGTATATGGCAGGGAGGAAGCATCAAACACTCCAATTCATGAGATAATATTTTCAACTGTTGACAAGCCGAAACTTCTGAGTCAGGTAAAATAAAAGGAGCATTGTTCTTTTCTTTTTTTTGCTGAAAATGCTAAAATACATGCAACGGATGTAAAAATGTGTACAAGCTACTCGGGCATACCCAAGAGGAGAATTGCTTTTGTCTATTAGTTTTCTGGCCTTATAAAAAGGCACTAGTCCCACTCTGCAATGGGTGGGGGATGCATTTTATTAATTTTGATGTCACAGGCCGGAGGAGAATATTCACATGTTCGCCAAATTCTGAAATGGTCTTGTTAACTTCAAGCAAAACATGCACATAAGTAATGTGTTATAAACTGGTTTGATGCCGTAGACCCAAAACAAAGTGAAACCTTGCCCGACGTTTATTCCTGTATCACTAACACTAGGGCAGACATTAATGCAGCCTTTAACGTTGTATGAGCTTCCTCCGCGTCTTGTGACCATATAAATTGAGATAAGCACTCCTTCAACAATTGAGTGAGCGGTTGCGCCAAAATGCCATAACATTGCACGAAACGATGATAGTACTCTGTCATTTTGAGAAACCCCCTAACCGCTTTTACAGACGCCAACCGAGGCTAGCTCTCGATTGCCTGAACTTTTTCTGGATCCATCCTGACGCCCTCGGTTGATTTGACGTGGCCCAGTACTCAACCTGCGTGCATCGAAAGGAACACTTCTTCCAATTCGCCCTAAATTGATTCGCACGTAGAGTTGAGAGGACTAACTCAAGATACTTCTTATGCTCTCGTCGCGTGTAACTGCAAACCAAAATGTCATCAAATAAAACTAATACAAACTTCCTTAACCAAGGCCGAAACAAGTCATTCATAATTGATTGAAACATTGTGATACGAACTGGGTACCCCCCTCCCCCCCATAGTGATTCGGGGGTTCATAGAGTGGGAGAAAAAGGGAGGGCAAGCGGGGGAGGGGGGGCGGGGGAGGTGGAATGAGTTGGGAAGTAATCCCCTGCAGCTAAAGTGAGATAAGTTGCATGGAGAATGAAAACATGAATAGTAGGTGGTGGGCCAGAACATCATAACCTTTTGCTTATATAGGTCATAAGTAGATTTAAGAAATCATCTGCTTATATAACCTTTTGCTTATCCAGTTGTAATTATTTTAAGTTTATCTAATTATGTTTTTAGAGGGAATGGACTCTTCAACTTCCCTCCTTTGTATTTTCTGAAAAGATCTTCTGCATATATTAAGTATTAGTTCCAGTACTTTCATTTTCTTGTGCGCTCATGTGTTTTATTTCAAGTTCTTGCTCTCTCTTTATGTTTGAACATTGCAAATCCTTACTTAAAAATCACGGTCTGCAACACATTGCCGGTGCATTCGTCAGCCCAAATGGCATTACAAGAAACTCATAATTCCCACTATGAGCCCGAAAAGCCTTTTTGGAATGACCCAAATTTGCTAATATCCGGATCGCAAATTGATGTTCAAAAATATAAAGAATCCTGCCAATTCATTGAGCATTTCCAGGATGACCGGAATCGGATACTTGTCTTGAACAGTTGCCTTGTTCAGTTCCCGGTAATCTACGCAAAACCGCGAACTCCCATCTTTCTTCTTTACTAGCAAAATTGAGCGAGAAAACGGGCTCGAACTAGCTGAATAATTCCAGCCTTGAGCATATCAGCAACAAGGCGTTAATGTTTTGCTGGTTTCAGTTATTTTCCTTTTGCTGGAGCATTTTCCTTCTTTTTTATTTATTTATCTATTCTTGTCCTTTGTTTCCTTCTCATTTCTCGTTTCTTGTTATTTTCGTGTTGTTCTCTTTTTGTTTCTTAGTAGCTATCTGCTTTGTCCCTAATGATTCTTATTCATGGTGTTTTTGTCCCTAATGATTCTTTTCCTTTTGCAGCTATCTGCTTTGCTTTCTGATGTAGGACTAAACATCCGTGAAGCTCATGTATTTTCTACAACAGATGGCTACTCTTTGGATGTATTTGTTGTTGATGGATGGCATTCTGAGGTATCTTGCTTAAGCCTACCAAAGCTTGTTACATATGACATGTTAGATTGTTGCATTAGAAGTGGAATTGGGGTGGTATTCAAATCCCATATTGTTTGCATAAGTTCATGTCCGAAAGCCGTATCAAATTGTTCTCAATTTGGAATTGCCTAATTTCTAATGGGGCTGGATCTATCATCTATAATTATAGCATTATTAGCATAATAACATTGCATGAATTTGGTGTGTTACGCTTTGACCCACAATTTTGTTAAAAACGGAAGCTTCAGGCTTTCTTTCAAACTTTGAAGAAACTAAAACTATACAACCAAGAAATTACTTTTCTTGAAACAGTAACTTACATAATTTTGGTTTATTGGATATAGATTTACTTCCTTATTGTCCTCATCATCGATTTGTTTCCTGGAAATGAGCAGTCAGTTCCCCATGCATATATAATTATATGGTTCATTGTTCCATAACCATGAAAATGGCAATTTGTTAAAAGGAGGAAAGGGTAGACTAGAGAACAGTTCGCACTTGTTTTTAAAAAAAAAAAAAATCTCATTCTAAAACATTCTATACAAGTAATCTAAGCTGCATGATTGTAGATGAATGTTTTTTGTCTCGAAGAAATTCAATATGTAGATTATGATAATTTAAGCATTGTATGGCGCTTCTGGTTCTTTGAGTGGCAATCAGTGCCTGCGTCTTTGCATAAAAACAAGGAAACCCATTTTTGTGCTCTTTTTTAAGCATTTGGCAGATATAATTTTTCAAGGATTTGCTCAATTATTGCCTACTTGTATTAAGACTATGATTCTCAATTAATGGGACTTTGTAATGCTATGGTTAGGATACAGAAGGTTTATACAATTTCATGAGAAAAGCAATCTCAGAAAGCCAGGTAACTAAGATTTTGCTTTTATCATTCCAGTGCTTTCAGAAACTTTTTTGCTCTTGCCAAAGTTGATATGTTTAAATTCGGATTCTTTTCCTCATGTTGCTCAAGTATTGATTTTCTGTCATCATGCTTTGGTGGTTTACTGTTGGGTATTTGGTTCTATGTAAGATCCGTGTTAGAAAAGATGTTACGTAATAATTATGAAAGCATGCATTTTGTGGAGCTAATTAGTTTGCCATACTTTCTCATGGATGGTGATGGTGATGACTTTTGTGGTTCGAGGCAGATGCCTAACCTGGTTCGGTCATGTGTAGAGGAGGCCTTCAAGCCAGTTTTATCTGAGGAATCCCATTTCCATAAATTATTGGCGTGCATCTAAATCCTCCCGTATACTGCTTTACTTTTCCTAAAGCCTACTAAAAAACTCATTCTGGTGGATGTGAGTTCCATGTCTATTTAATATAATCCGAGGTATTGCTTGAGAAATTACCTTCATATCACTGCTTCACATGTAGTGGGCTGTATTTTATTGAAGATTTTCAGAAAGTAGTCCATGGCAGACGAGATATTTTCTCATTGTTTCAGCAAACAGGAGAGAATTACAAGTGAAGTATTCACGTTTAAACCGACACATCTAGAGCATATAGCTAAGCCATACACATCTGGAGCATATAGCTATAGCTAATGAGTGTATACAAGTGATTATTGAACTCAAGGAAGTTTAAATTGGTTTGGTTGTATTTTATTTAAGAAGCAGCAGGGCAGTGTGAAGTCCTTATCAGGAAAGATGTACTCCCTCCGTCCCGCTATAAGTGACCACATTCTTTTTGGCACGGGAATTAAGAGAATAGATGATAAAGTATGAGAGAGAAAGGTAGGTGATAAAGTATGAGAGAGAAGACGAGTGAGATAATGAGAGAGTAGGAGAGAGAAGATGATAAAGTAGGAGAGATGATGATAATTATTTGCGAAATTCGGAAAGTGGCCACTTTTAATGAGACATCTCAATCGGGAAAGGTGGCCACTTATAGCGGAAAGGACGGGAGTATATGAGTTAGAGATAGGATATTGACGAAATACAGGAACATAACTAGAGCTGTTTGGGTAAATCAAAGAATAATACTTCATATTTTGATGTATGTTTGTGTTGTACAAGGGGTTATCTGTTCCCCCTGGGTCATGTATTTGTCTAAACATATCAAAATCTGGTTGCGCCATTGCCATACCCTAAACCCTAAACTTTAAAATCTTTAACTCAAAGGGAATATTCTCACTTGTATACACTCACTACACTCCAAATTTTTCCATCTGCCCGTTACTCTTCTCTCCACCAGTACTTACCTCCATTCTCCACCCTACTTTAATGGCTTCATTCTTCATTAGATGTAGCCACCAAGATATTAAATCTATCTTTTCTGCTCTTCAGCTCCAGTGCCAACCTCCATTCTCCAAATCCAAAATCTTTCTGCTATGCTCTCGGTCGAGGCACCACAAACACCATTCTCAAACTGATACTCTTTAATCTCCAACTAATTGGCTCTACACTCAAGATCTGTCTTTCGGTTGTTACTAGAAATGTGGGCTGTTGCATGTGGATTTAGCACTGTTGGTTTACTTGCTGCTGATATGAGTGAAATTGCTCGAAGATAGTTTGAGTTTTTTAGTTGCAGAGATATATGCAATAATTTCGCTCTAGGAATTTCCAAGAAACCCAAAATTGTGACTTCCTCGGAAATACATCAGTGCTGTTTCTTATGATGATTATTCAGTTCTGTTTGATGGAAGAAAATTAGGCAGTTTGGTTTTTCGTTGAGGCTCGGTTTTCGACTGAAAAAACCACTTGGTAACCTCTATGGATTGTATAGTAGCTAGGGCTGTGAAAACCAGTGGTTTTTCTGGTAGAAATAACTAAAGCAGAGATGGAGCATGATGCTTAACTGATGACTAGAGTAAGCTTCCCTGAGTTCATGCTAGTTGGTGGATATTGAGATTTTTTAAGTCTTCGGGCAAGAGATTAAAAATAAGTTTCTTTTCTATCTATATCTATACTTATATTCGTTGTAAAGATACTTATTCTGCAAGACCTCTTTAGATGAAGCTTTTTGTTTGAAATTGGAGTAATTTAATACTTTAAGTCAGAATTGTTTGTAACACCTTTATTTATGAACGTTTTTATATTGTATTGGGTCAATTTATGATAGCCAACTGTTTGTATACTAGTTTTGACACAAATGACATAAAAAACTTTTTTTTCCCTTTTCCCGAGATGCTTGAGGCTAATCTCGTGCATTGACTTTTATGCCTTCACTTTCCATGTGGTAAGTGGATTAACATCGAAAATCTGTATATTCTTTAAGCAGCAGTGCTTCCGGTGTTCAATTTACTAGTCCACTCAACTTTATTTATTGTATAACTATCTTAAGTTCATATACATGTGTAACTAATTCCATCTTTTCAAGTAAGTCTTGATTCACTTGTAACTATATCGGGTTTTTTCATGAAGAACCATGCCGGATTCTTTTAAATCATGCTGAATTCATTATGTCATTGCTAAGCGAAAGGGATAATGTGAGCAATACTAGTGATGCCCTGCTCTTTGATTTATTTGGAATTGGTGAAACCAGGTTTGTATGTGTTGGTTGGAGGAGAAGTAATTTAGAGCCTGGTTGTATTTGTGAAACAAATTTTAAGATGGATCCAGTGTGTCGGTGCAACCTAAATGTAGATCAAAATGATTAAGTATGTCGTGCCGGAAGAAGGCAGCCTGAAAACTCGAAAGATGTTAGTTCTTCGTTTATAAGTCGTAATGACGTGGGGAGAGAAACTAGGATATTTGTAGTTTGTAACAGTCCTTCAGCCTTTGATATCAAATTGTTAAAACATGAAGTTACTACGATTGTCAGCAGGAATATCGTTATCTTTGTTCAATGTTTTTTTTTCAATGGGGGTTAATCCTCGCCTCCTTGACCTACCACTTTTTTCTTTTTTCTTTTTTCTTGTCTTGTTATGTTGTAGATGCATTGCTCAGCACATTCTCTCTTTTTTTGATCCAAGAATCTCCTAATAAATCCCCCACTTTTAATTATTTAGGGATCATGGTCTGGTTCTTCGCGATCTCAGTCAATTTTGGAAAAAGCTATTACTGCACAAAGAAAATCTGAGGATTGGGAAATCGATTGGAGATTGTTGAAGATAGGGGAAAAAATTGCTGCTGGATCTTGTGGAGACCTGTTAGTTCATTTCTACTCACTGATTTAAATTGCTCCATCTTTCCATTGTTCTCAAGTGTTTTCATTGACAAGGTATCATGGAGTATATCTTTCTCAAGATGTTGCCGTGAAGGTCCTAAGATCCGAGCATTTGAATAACTCCCTGGAGGTTGAGTTTGCACAGGAAGTTGATATTTTAAGGTAATTACTTCTCTAGACTAGGATAAAGTATATCGATACGGTTCATTCATATGTGATAATTAAATTGTTACAAGGTAATATTGTTCCATTAGTTATTTGATAAATATTACAAAGTTTGTTCTTATGGAAACCAGGGTATCTTATCTTAAGTTCACATTTTAAGGACGTTAAATATAGAAGATGTAGAAACTAGAGTAACATTCTAAATCCTTTTTATTTGGTATGCAGACAGGTTCAACATGAAAATGTAGTATGTTTCATTGGTGCTTGCATGAAGTTGCCACATTTATGCATAGTGACAGGTAATTTGCTTTCGAGAAGAGTAGTGGTGTACTTTTAACTAGCCAGCTTCTTGGGATACTATTGCTCCTCTTTCTTCTTTTTATAACCATATGAACCCCGAGGAAGCTAAGATTGCTAATGGAACATCTCATATCGGATGAAATTTTCTTGGATTCTATTGATGATTGTGCTTATTTATTGAAAGCAATGTGATTAATTACTGGTTTCCTGTTTCAACTAGTGTGTAATGCCCCTATTATTTATTTGTGTAATTGTTTATTTAATTTCTAGAGTACATGCCCGGAGGAAGCCTTTATGAATATTTGCACAAGAATCATCTTGGGTTGAAGCTGCCACAGTTGTTGAAGTTCGCAATTGATGTATGTAAAGGAATGGAGTATCTGCATCAGAAAAATATTATCCACAGGGATCTGAAGGCAGGAAATCTGCTTATGGATACTTCCAGTGTGAGTTATTCATATGAAATTTAAATCTTCTGCTAGGACATATATATATTGTTCTTCAAGTCTGGTACTCCTTTCTCTTTCTTCTTGGAAATGATGAGGTTTTGTATTCGTGGTACATCCATATTGTAGAAGTGATCTCTATGATAATTTGGTCTGGGGAATGCAGTCTCAGGGCTGAGAACTCATGGTGCTTATATAGCCTGTTGTTAAGATCCCTTAAATGATTCCTCATTATTGGATTGCCAATGCATATGATGAGTTGGAAATTTATATTTCAAGTACGAATGGAACATTCTGTCTATCAAGGTTTCCATGAGTTCGCTTGGGATATTCAATGTAAAATCAGGTTGACTTTTTCAATATGTATGGACAAAGTTGATCTATGTTGCTTCATTTTCCTACTTTCAAAACACTCTCTGGATTTTTACATTCTTGGTTGAATGGTAGGGCAATAAAAAACAGATGCTCTGTTGTTGCCGATATGTTAATCATGCTTTGCAATTGATATATGATGTATCTACATGAATTCCTTCAGTTGCAACTAGTTACCTATTCATGTCTCCTGTTATCCTGGTTCTAAGTACTTTTGCTATATCTAATGTTGCTATTGTAATTGATTGGTGTGATAATTTGTTTCAAGGTTGTTAAAGTGGCAGATTTTGGAGTTGCTCGGTTCCAGACCAAAGGTGGGGTTATGACAGCAGAGACTGGAACATACCGATGGATGGCACCTGAGGTAGATCTTTTTCAATTCTTGTTCTTTGTATACAGTCTGTACAAGATATGAGGCACACAAATATTTTTGTTGTTAATGGTTCTCACTTATGCTAGGTTATACAAATAAATATGTTACATGTGAAATATATATAAGCATAGGATAATAGGAACAAATTCTAATTGGACTTTTGACTAAAATTTGAGAGCTTATACACTAACAAATACCTCCCTGGCAAGCTACTTATGAAAAAGTCCAACTCACGGTTTTCTGATCCATCATCGATTTTCAAGTTTTCAAGTTCAAATTAATATTTAAGAACTTTGTTTTGCATGTTCATATACTACGAACGATACTGGTAGATTACACCGTTGTATGTTTACATCTTGAAATGTTTTCCAATATATTACTAAGAACTTTGTTTTGCATGTTCATATACTACGAACGATACTGGTAGATTACACCGTTGTATGTTTACATCTTGAAATGTTTTCCAATATATTACTACAACACTGAAAAGTATCAAGCATAATAATATAAGAATGAGTAGGTATGAGACTCAAATTTATGTGGCTCCACTAAATATTTTTATTTCTTTTTCTTTCGTTTTGTGTTATACGTTTGAGAAGTGTTTCAGCTTACATAGATTGTGTGTTGAGAAAGAGAAAATTACTTTTCTCATACTTCTCTCTAGAATTTGGCCCTTCTTGAATCCTAAGTACTCGGTTAATGTTGGCTGAGTCTTGATCTCATGGTCTTGAATTATGATTTATGCTGGAACTAGGCTCTATCTGACTAGCACTTTCATGCTTGTCTTCTCTATACAGGTAATAAACCATCAACCATATGACCAAAAAGCAGATGTATTCAGTTTTGCCATTGTTCTTTGGGAGCTTGTGACAGCCAAGGTGATGTGTTTTTGTTCGGATAAGTGAGTCAGGTCTTAATAAGCAAGGATAAAACTGGCTTGCACGAACCATTCTCGTCTTTTTCAGGAATTTGTTTTCCTTGCTTTAATCATGGAAACTTATTTTTCAGCATTTGATTTTTTAGGTTTCGTTTTGTAAAGCCATCGAGCTCTTATTAATTATTATGCAGGATTTTACTTTTGATGCATGGAGCCCTCAAACGTTAAGAAGTTACTATGTATAAGGGCTCGATACAACATACCATAATAGTTTAGAGTTCAGAAATTGCATTTTTCTTTTGCTTATCTTTATCTTTCCTTTTCCATTGCAGGTACCTTATGATAACATGACTCCTCTACAAGCTGCATTAGGAGTGAGACAGGTTTGTAAACTACTCCGTGATATAGACTATTTAGATTGTGTGTGGAGTGTTGTAAACCTGAATGCAATACATTATCACATCGTTGCACATATGATGCTTTCATGTAGTGAAACCGAATCATTTCCCTCAATCCGCAGTCTGCATATTTTTATTTGACTTGGATCTTAAATGTGTTAGGGTCTTCGACCGGAGCCCCCAAAAAATGCACATCCCAAGATAGTGAGCCTGATGCAGAGATGCTGGGAGGCTAACCCTGGCGACCGGCCGTCATTTGCCGAGATCAGAACTGAACTGGAGGAACTTCAACAGGAAGTAAACGTATGTACGTAACATCTTAAACGCGTAGGCTCATATTCTGACTGACACTCGTAACAACATGATATGCAAATTTTGCAGGATACTCGAGATGCACCTAATGGCTGCTAACTACATTACTCCAAACTTACAATCGGATACTAACGTGTGAGAGCTTCTTTTATTGTCCTCTTCCTTCGTTGGCTTTTGGTATACATATAGAGGTAACTGGTCCTGATATACATGGCGCTGAGACACCCCGGGAGGAAGATAAAACGACGTATATTTGTAATATAAATATCATAGTTGGTTTGATGCAGTTTTGGGTAGGAAGCGCGCTAACTCTAATATTGACTTGTGAAAGAACAAAGTAAACCTTTTCCATTATTTCAGGAAGTTAAGTCTCACGAGTTTTAAATTTCACAAATATTAACCTTGGAGTTGTACAGAGTTTTAGTTCAGTGTGATAATTCTTGCTGGTTGATTTATCATACAGAAATGCATAAAGCTTTTCTGAAAAACTCAACTTTACTAATACGGATTGAATTAATCTTTCCCCATAGCCAGAAAGTGAAGCCTGATATTGGACATGACAACAACTATACTTGGAATTTCAAAATATTAAGGCTGCCTTAAGATGGTTATAATTGAGAGTTTCATAAAGTACTGCTTGCTATAGGATTCTTTCTTCGGATATTTATCATAGATTTTAACCATACGTCTCTCGCTTCAAATACGTTACGACAAAACCCTTTCTTCTCAACTTATTCCAAGGTTTAGAAGAAATCAGGTGCTGATTTAGGACAAATAAACATGAGAGTGAAGTCTACAATTTCTAAGTGTTGATAATATGTACATATAGAGTGTGGATTTAGTAAGAACTACATTTAACGTGTGAACTGCGAACTATACATTATCATTATATATTCTATTATATTTTATACAAAAAAATCTATAATTTTTGAAGTTTAGTCCTTCTACATAAAACATATGAGGATAATGCATGCTTAGCAGTTTTTGTGTTAAATATTATTTCTAAATAATCCACAGACCCGGCTTTGGGCCTAAAGCAGACAAAACCCTTGCTTTAGGCCCCCAACTCACCAAGGCCTCAAGCCCAAAGCACCTATATATATATATATATATATATATATATATATATATACTTATATTTAAAATTTGGTATTATTGTTTTACTACTAAAAAATAAAAATTATTTAATTAGTAAAATTGAAAAGAAACATCGGCCCACGATCCCAAATATATAATTATATATTATCAGATTAAAATTCAAAATTAATAATTTAATTAAAAAAAATAATAATAAAATCTCAAATCCTTCTAATTTCTAATTCTCCACTTCCAAATCCCCAACCATTACACATTAGGAGAGGAAAAGCCACAAAGCTTAACTCTGAAGCCGCCTGTAGCCACCCGTTAGAAATTTAGTCTTTTAAAATATGACGATGAATTTGATTTTTCATTTAGGTTTGATCAGTTGAAATCTTATGATGATTTTATTATAAAACAAAAATTTCTTTGTCTTGAATTTTCTTTTCTTTTTTTCTAGAATGATATGCATTTCGAGAATGATGAAATACTTAATTTATTAAAAAACTTGATTGTTTTCTTAACCCTTTTATTTCAGTTGAATTTGCATAAAGGAGTTTTTAAAGATCAATTGATGGGGATAAAATAGTTAACAAATAATTTTGCATAGAAAAAAAACAAGAAACAAGCTTTTGGTTTATTATTAGTTTTTCATAAAGGAAAGCCTTATTTTACTATTTTGCTTTAGGCCCCGGAAATGTTTAAGCCGGCCCTGATAATCCAGTCTCTCTCTCTATATATTAAAATTCGGGATTCTACCAGGGCCACACGATCCAGGAAGAAATAAATTTTAAGGTCTCACTATTGAGCTGGCAAATCACGCGCATATTTATAAATTTGAAAATAAAGTTGCGAATGCATTCCTTGATTATTGAAATGCAAAGTCTGGAATTATCTGCGGAAATTGTACAGGTTCAGAACTTTGTAGAAATTAGAAATAACGTCGTTCACTCGTTTCTTGTAATAAAACTAACAAGAAAAAATATAAAAAGAATTGTCCCTTTGAGGGCTGCGTGTTCCGGAACGAAGACATAGACTATTTTATATCACTTAAATTCAAACTTGTGACTTTTGATTATATAATAATTCATTCTACAATTAGGCCGTATGCACATAAGTCTTTTCTCGCTTGCAAATGCTTGATATCTGTAAATTATATATTTAATTTCAGTAATGTTAGTATTTTCTTAGTGAATAACGAGAGCTCAATTTCAAATCCGTTAGTCAAGAAAATTGAAAATCTAAAAAACTGTGGAAATTCAACAGAGTTATGTATAAATGTTAAGAAGTCATTTTCACGAGTATTATCACGTAAGATAGATGAAGTTAATGCATCCTCCAATGTCACAAACATACTATTCAACGTCCAATTACTTGATTGATGCTCTTTTCTTCTTACTTTCATAGTTTCACAAGGAAATTGTATTACTATTTTTTTTTTCGTTTAAAGTACGTACTTCACTTACTATTTTTCAAGAAATATATAGTACCTCTTGATGAGTCTAATTCGTACTATACAAATTCTGTCTATTTTGGGGCCCACCTGGCCAGTTGGACCGTATTTTTGTGCTTTATTGCAGATTTTTCGTGCTGATGTGGCGGTGATGAGTTGCTGAGGTAGCAGGTTCGATTTGGGGTCTAAAAGATGGAATTTTGGACAAAATTGTAGAGAAGGAAGGTGGAGGATAAGGAAAGAGATGATATAGAAAGAATTGTATATGATTTATCTAATTAATATCTTTCCATATTGGATATAAAAATCCTACTTCTACAAGGAAAATGAGCCGCCTTATATATAGGAGAGGAGACGAACGAAAATCAGATCTTTATGCCCATACACACGCACGCTACACACCGTAACATTCATCATCTTCATCATTCTACACCATCCATCAACCGAAAACGAGAGCTACAAGCCGAGCGAGAGAGAGATCGACCGAGAGGGGATATAATCCAATCTACATACACAAGCACACCATAACATTCATCATCATCATCATTCACGCCGAAAAGAGGAGGGGGGAGATTATTTTATTAGAGCTTTATCATCATCTTGCCGTCAACGAGGGAGAGGAAAACCTTGATTATTTTATTATCCTTTTATCATCATCACATATTTTATTAATCATCTTACTGCCAACGAAACCGAGAGGGAGATTAGATTATTTGATAATTCATCATCATCATTCACGTAGTCCGCAGCCGAGGGAGATCCGAGACCGAAGGAGTATTCATCATATTTTCAGAGTTCGAATTTTAGTTTTTATGCTATTGTTCGTAGTTTAGATTTGGAGAAAACAACATGTTCTTGCTTCCGTTTACATTCCTGAATTTGGATGCTTCCGTTTTATTTTCCTGTTGGATGATTTGAAGATTTAATTTGTGATTTTCTGATTCCTTATGTTTAATTTAGTTTCAATTCGTGTTTAATTGATTCCGTATTAGTTTAGATTTTCGTGCATAATTATTTCATGATTTTCAGCATGTTTTGTGTTCTGTCCAGTAAACCGGTCTGTCTGGCCAGTCCGACCGATATGCGTAGCCAAGTCTTTTAAGGAGCCGGCGAGATGTGAAACACACACCACCTTATTTTCGTGAGACTAGGGCTTAAAATTGATCACTTAGGTTCTGAATTAATCTAGGTTTAATTAATTGAATTAATTAATTTAGGCTTGATCACCCTATGTTAGTTTAATTCATAGCTAATGTAGTACTTCCATCGTTTCTCGTGGGATTAGGCTAAATAAATAGCAAATTGTTCTTAGGACAATTGGATTAATTTGGTAGGAGACTATTAGATGTTCACCATACGAGTATGCTCCTAAATTGGGTTCCCTTAGTTCTTAAAGCTGATTAGGTGTTAAATCTATTGATTGCCCACCAACGTAGGTTGCATCTAATTTGGAGAAGTAGTCGTTTCAATGCCCACCATGACGATTACCGAATAATTAAGGGGGATTAGGGGTTATGTCAGTTTAATTACGGTGACCTACAACTAATTGATTTAATTGGATTAATTAATTAATAGTGTCGATGATCGATTATGAGTGTGTGTGAATCATCTTGCTGGACCCGCTTTTATTTGCATAAGTTTATTCCGTGTTTAATTCCTGCTATTTACTTTCTTTGTTTTAGTTTAGAAAATTCCCAAACTTGCGTTGATTGATAGGATTTTTAGATTTAAAATACTATGTTCCCTGTGTTCGATACATGTTGCTATACTAATTATAGTTCTAGCAATTTTGCAGGATTATTTAGTGTAAACAACGATCACCACCTCTAAGGGAAAAAAACGAGGGGCCGTCTTCTGCACCGATTGCTCGCACAGAGCCAATTTGGGTCCCATTTTCTCATTTTCTCATTACTCTCAGCGCATCGCCTCTCTCTTTCTCTGCATCTCATCCCAAAAATAGACCTCTCTCTTCACTCTCTGTTCATCCTTCCCGCCGCACGACTGCTCCGCCTCCGTTCATCTATAGTCGTAGTCAAGTCGCCCACAAATCCGTAGGCTTGTACAGTTTCAACGTTTTCGACAATCAAAGACTCATACATTATTGGATCGGTCTAAAATTCTAACTGGTGTTAGAAGACATGTCATTCCACATTTTGACCGAAGGAATTGTAATTCTAACAGTTAGATTTTGAGTTATAATTTTTGGAATCTCGCTGCTAGTTTTGTGGACATTTTACGTCTTTATTTTTCAGTTTATAATTCTAACGCCTTCGTAGTTGTGTTAAGGGCTAGATATCATATTGTACTTGTTGGATTGTATTCTTTACTTGGTTGTACTGGATTTGGCTAGACCTAAGGGTCTCGTGGTTTTTACCTCTTCACAATGAAGGGTGCTTTCCACGTAAATCTTGGTATTCTCGTTGTTCCTATTGATTTTTGTGTTTCTTTGTTGAATAAGATTCATTTTGGTTTTGGTTCATACTCCTAATATATTCTATAAGTTAGGGAAGCTATACTTTTGATTTCTAATAAGCATGGATTTATATAATTTTCAAATGACACTTTTATTCTGAACAAATGACACTTTTTTTTCCCGAAACAATTGACACTCAATAAATGAAACTTTTGTTCAAAACAAATGACACGTTTGTTTACAATAAAATGACACGTTAGTTCACAATAAAATGACACGTTAGTTCACAACAAAATGACACTTTTGTTTAACAAACACTTCTGTTCAAACAAATGATACTTTTTACGAAAATAATTGATACTTGATAAATGACACTTTTGTTAAAAACAAATGACACTTTTTCTCAAAACAATGGATACTCAATAAATGCAATATTTGTTCACAATAAAATGACACTTTTCTTCAAAATAATTGACACTTTTTTCAAAACAAATGACACTTTACGAAAATAATTGATACTTGATAAATGACACTTTTGTTCCGAACAAATGATACTTCTTTTCAACACAATTGATACTCAATAAATGAAACTTTTGTTCAAAATAAATGATACATTTGTTCCATAATTTATTTAAAAAAGTGTTATTTTTGTTTTGAACGCTATCTACCATCATTGACATAAGTGTCATTTGTTTTGAACAAAACTGTCATTTATCAAGTATCAATTATTTTCGTAAGAGTGTTAATTGTTTTTTAAAAAAAGTGTCATTTTGTTCACTTATGTCAATGATGGTAGATGATGTTCAAAACGAAAATGACATTTTTTTTGAAACAAATGATACTCGACTGACATTGTTGTTCATAACAAATGACACGTTCGTCCTTAATAAAACTTGGGAAAAAATAAAATAAAAATAAATAAAAAATGTTAAAAAATAAAAAAGTAAAATTAAAGTTAATTAAAAAACCACACAGTATTTAATGCCAAATAAAAAGTATGAAAAAAATGAATGAAAATGAAAATATGACTAGGTAGACTCGAAACCAAGACCTCTTGATTAAGTAGAAGAATGACATACTGAAAGAATTATCACCCGTTAGGTGATTATGATGTATTTCACATATATATACTAAGTGTATAAAGGGTAAAAAAATATAATTACAACAAGAATATGTATTAACCTTAACACCCCCCTCAAGCAAGAGTGGGATTACGAAGAACTCGAAGCTTGGATCGGAAAAACGCAAACAATGGACGTGGTAAGCTTTTAGTAAATATATCGGCAATCTGCAAGGAAGAGGGCACATGTTTAACCTCCATCTTCTTCGAAGATATAAGCTCACATATAAAATGATAATCAATATCAATGTGCTTAGCTCGTTTATGCGCAACTGGATTTTGAGCAAGGAATATTGCACTATTGTTGTCACGTAACAATAAAGGAGAAGCCGAAGAAGAAAACCGAAGCTCACGAAGAAGATGAGTGAGCCAAATGATTTCTGCAGAAGCATTAGCAAGAGCACGGTATTCCGACTCACAACTTGATCGACTAACTGTAGGTTGTTTCTTGTCACTCCAAGAAACTATGTTATTACCAAGAAAAATTGCATAGCCATATGTAGAATGTCTAGTCTCCAAACATCGGGCCTAATCTGCATTAGAGTAGCCTAGATTAGCAGAAGCTCCAAAAGACCAAGTGATGGAGAGGCCATAGTGGATCGTACCCCGTACATATCGCAACATACGTTTCACCGCTTGAAAGTGTTCATCAGTCGGTGAGTGAAGATATTGACTAACTGAACTTACAGCAAAAGACAAATCTGGACATGTGATGGTCAAAAACTGCAAAACACCAACAAGTGAGCGATAAAAGGTCGGATCCTTAAAAGCATCTGAACCAAGAGTATTAAGCTCTGAACCAACAACCATTGGAGTATGAACATAGGCAGCATCTAGCATTTTAGCATGCTCTAATATCTCACGTGCATACTTGGTTTTACTGAGAAAAAGTCCATCAGAAGTGTAGGATGCTTCAAGCCCTAAGAAGTATGTAAGCCGACCAAGATCCTTAATAGAAAAATCATTATCTGTCTGGTTAATGAATTTCTTAATAAAAGTCGAGTCATTTCCAGTAACAATAATGTCATCCACATAAACAAGCAAATATATCAACGTTTTCTGACGGGAAAACACAAAGAGAGAGGCATGCAACATAAACAACCACCATGAAGAAGATAATCACTGAACCTCGTAAACCATGCTCGAGGAGCTTGTTTAAGACCGTAGAGTGCCTTTTTTAAAAGACAAACATGATTTGGAAAACGTGGGTCAACATAACCAACGGGCTGCTCCATATAAACTGGCTGATCAAGAAAGCCATTTAAAAAGACATTTTTAACATGTAACTGATAAAGTGGCCAATCATGCATCACAACAAGTGTAAGAACAACGCGCACTATTGAAGCTTTAACAACAGGGCTAAATGAATGGGTATAATCAAACCTAGGAATTTGAGTAAAGCCTTGAGCCACCAAACATGCCTTAAGGCGATCAACAAAGCCATCTGAAACGATATTTAGTACACTCTCCGTCCCATTGATATTGACTTCAAGACTTTCGGCGCGGTTATTAAGGTGAGGAGGTTTAGGTAGTAAAGGTGTGAGTCTACAATTTAAATAATGTGATTTAGTATAAAGGTGTTGGTCCTACAATTCAAAAGGTGGATTTTAGTAGTAAAGATGTGGGTCCTACATGATTAAATGAGTATTAAAAGGATAAAAACTTTCCATTTTGGGTTGAAGACAAGATGAGTGGGATAGTTTGAAAAGGAAACAGAGACAAGATCAATGGGACGGATGGAGTACGATATACCCATTTTGAGCCCACAACATTAATATTACGAGGACGTTGGACAAGCTCCCAAGTACCATTGCGTAGTGAGGCTGAAATTTCCTCATCTATCATAGAAACCCTTACTGGATTTTTGATTGCAGACTTGAAACCCTTAGGTTCGAAGTCTGATAAAAGAGAAGCCAAAAAATCGGTTAAATCAAAATCTCGAAAAGATTTAGGTGTAGAGATGCCTGACATGGATATTGTACGCATTTTTCGAATGGGAGCAGCTTGATTAGGAGCAAATGATGAAGTTGCCGTAGTATGGGCTTTGGAAGAGAGAGGTGACGCTGCCTCCTCATGCGGCTCATCATCCGAACTTACAACGAGACCCATCACTCAAATTAGATGACGGAGAAGACTCAATAGTTGGTGGCCCACTAGTAGCATCAGGTGGACAAATGGTACACTGCAACGAAGAAGATCCAACACTAGGAATTGTATGAAGAGGATCTGATGGAGAATTGAAACTGACAGCAACAAAACAAGGCTCAACAAACTTTGAGATTTCCAAGTCATCCATTAAAATTCCTAAAGCAGTGCTACTATAAGGATATAACATTATGAGAAACCAGATTTAGACAAAATAGGTGCGGGACCCTATAAATCACAATGAACTAAATCTAATAAATCAGCAGCACGTTTCTCATTTTGAGAAAATGGTAAACATTTACTTTTTGCCATTTCACAAGATGAACAAAGACTAGGTTTGGGCAATATAGACGTCAAAGACAAATGACCCAATTTATTTAGCAAACTAATAACATCACTAGACACATGTCTAAGGCGTAAGTGCTATAATTCAAATGATGCTTTCAAAACTTTATTTTGCTTAGAAGAAATTAGTGCTTCAGGCCCTCTATCCAACACATATAATTCAGACTCACACCGACCTCTTCCCACTATCTTCTCGGTTTAACGATGATGAACAACAAAAGAGTTATCATCAAAAATAAAATTAACGAGCATATCCCGTGTTAACTTGCTAATAGAATGTAGATATTTTGTTATGCCAGGAACCACCAAAACATCAGATAGAGGTAAATCTGGATTTATAGAACTGAAACCGCATGAGATAAATCTAAATATTCACCATTTGCAACCTTAACAAGAGAATTACCAAAATAGGGAGTAGAGGATTCCAAATTTGCCGTTGTAGAAGTCAAATGGGAAGAAGCTCCAGAATCGACATGCCAATCTGAGATTTCTTGAGAGTTAAGATTAACGGAGGATTGAAAAGCCTCCGCCAAATTGGCAGCCGAAGAAACTGAACTCAGCCGAGAATAACGCTGTGGACAATCGGTAGCATAATGACCTTCAATACGACAAATTTGACAATGTGGAGAGCAACGGAAGCCACCTCGCCCACTTGGGAAACGCTGCGAAGCACGACCACATTGAAAGCAACAGTTGAAGATGTTGTGGAATCTTCTAAAGAACGTTGAAAAATAGCAAAACTTTCTGCACGAATTACACATCGCGAAAATTTGGCAAAGGATTAAGAGCCATTTGAGACATTGAAAAAGACGAGAATGAACATCCTAGTGCCCGTAAAAGCCAATGAATCTTGTCAACATTATTGACATGACATCCAATAGCAGTCAATTGATTACAAAGCCCTTTGAATTGACAACCAAATTCCATCACAGTACGCGAGCCACAACGAAGTGTTTGCAATTCATCTTTGAGTTAATCTCCCGGGATTTTGAATTCAAACCTATGTTGTACGGACACTCCGAAAAATGCCGCCGTACTGTGTCGGACACACACGGGAAAAACGAGTCCACAAAAAAAAAAAAAAATTTGGACACTTCCCGGACACGGGAATTTAAGTGTCGACTCTTCCCGGACACGGACTTGGCAAAAAAAAACTCAACCTCCTTTTGGTGCCTCCACTCAAAAAAGAAAGAAAATCCCTAACTCACGTAACGTTCCGAAAACTCAACCTCAATCCTCTCCTCACCCAGTCACTCTCATCTCCTCCCATGCTGCCACCTGCCTGAGTTGCCTCCCGCCGCCGCCGTCGTCCTAGTCCCTTATTCTGCCGCCGGCCCGCCGTGTATCCCAGCCCAGTTGCCGCTGTCGCCGCTACGCCACCCGCCGCCGTTCATCGCAGCCCAAATTTGATTCTTCAAGATAATTTTGGTGCCTCCACTTTGATTTTTCTTTCTTGGTGTCTCCTCTTTTTGTATTTTGGTGAAAATTGGTTCGATTAATTTTGGTGAAAATTGGATCGAAAATTGATTTGATTAAGTTGTGTTCTCTCTTGTGTGTCTCGTTGTCGACAATTAGATCTTGAATTGGTATGAATCTCATTAACTGAGAATGGGAATTGGTTTGGCTCAACTTCGAAAAATTGTTATTTTTAAAATTGTTAAATTGATATATATATATATATATATATATATATATATATATATATATATATATATATACTCCCTCCGTCCCATTGAGCTGTGCTCATTTCTTTTTTGCACGTAGATTAAGGAGAGTTGTTAGATGTGAGTGAAGTGGTGGGTCTCATAAAAAGAGAGTGAGTAATTGTGTGTAAAAATTTGTTTTTTTTGGAAACAAGAACAGATGAGTGGGACAAACTAAAAAGGAAAACGAGCACAGCTCGTTGGGACAGAGGGAGTATAATAATAATAATAATAATAATAATAATAATAATAATAATAATAATTTAATATTATTTATATCAGCGCCCGTGTCGTGTTCTAAATTTTTCAAAAAATGCCGTATCCCGTGTCCTGTGTCCGTGTCCGTGCAACCTAGATTCAAACGATAGGCAACCTCAAGCGCCGCCCATACAGAATGAGATGTGGAACAACCGAGTGTATCGGCCATCGCTTCATCATAAAGGGTAGAAAGAAGCAAACTTAAGAGTCGCTAATCTTGTGCAGTGGATTCAGCAATAGTGAGATCAGCAGTACCATCAACATAATTAATTAAACCTTGAGACTTCAACAAAGTCTCCACTTGATTTCGCCATAAAAGATAGTTGGAGGAGGAGAGCTTGATAGTAATCATATGAATGAGAGTAGAATAGGGAAGAGAAGTGGAAGATTCAATCGCAAACATTTTGACGGCGGAAAAAGATTAAGGTTTTGAGAAAAAAGAAGAGAAGTAGAGAAACTGGTTAGGCTGATACCATGAAAGAATTATCACCCGTGAGGTGATTATGATGTATTTTACATATATATACTAAAGTGTACAAAGGGTAAAAAAGTATAATTACAACAAGAATGTATATTAACCCTAACACTTACCATTTGGATATGATTAGTGTGATAAATAATAGCACATAACATGTATTACATTTTAAGAACCGAGACAGTATTGAAGCACGGAGCCGGGTAATTGAATCGCAAATTGGATCCGTGTAATAGACACACGAAAGTTTTTGTGAAAAAACTAATATTGGTTAAGTTATAAATCAAGAACTTACAAAATTCGTTTAGGTAGTTGTCTCACGCAAGTTTTCCTTTAAGAAAATTTAATTGGACTCTTAATTAAAAAAATTGCATTATGAACTCACTTTACTTATTCACGTATATGGTTGGATCAGTATAGTATATGGAGAATTTTTCGCAATATTGTATACCATAATGATAATCATGGTATTACCGTATGTTAGGTATTGCGACTTTGCGGTGTATACTGGATTTTATTGTATAAACCGAATTTTTGGTATATGGTATATAGTGTTATCTAAGAAATGATATCGTTACTATATCGAGATCTTCCTGTACGGTATCGTATCATCTCAAGAATTCTAGTATATCAATAAATTTTGATATTTTTGATATCTTTTCAGTTTAACAAATGCAGTATACCGAGTTTTCAGTATCTACACTCGTGACTTGAAATGTTCCTAATGGATTTACCGACCACATATTTTATTTTGTAGATACATGTGCCATGAGTTACGCCATTTTCACTCTGTCCCATTATTATCATCTTGTTTCTTTTTGGCACAAAGATTAAGAAACTTGGATTAGGGAGTTATTTTATTCATTCTTATTGTATTAAGAAATGAAGACAATTTTTTAGTAATAGTTGATGGAAGGAATGATAATTCATTCGAATTCTTATTCAGACATAATTGAGATAATTGATTTTTCTATTTTTTTTCATATGGTAATTGAAGAAATAATCTAAGGTTTCAAAAAAGTTAATAATCATAGATTTTAAAGTTTGGATCGAGGCGAAATCGTGTGAGAGACTCTTGGAGAGAGAGAGACAGAAAGTACAAGAATGATAGAGAGTACAATAATCTGGAGTGAACAGTGACTTGTGAGGAAGGAGGTCCCTCTTATTTTATGTTTAGGAGTTTAATTTTTCAATTTTTAAAGCAGGACATAAATAGCAAGACACTCTGATAAAGAAATTATGATAGTAATAATAGAGGAACTATACTATATATATAATTGACTTATAATTTCTTTATTTTCCCGCTAAAATAAAAGAAATAGGAGGTACTAAATTAGAACTGGTTCAAGAAATAAAATACATTTGTCAGCAGAATTCAATACAAATTTGTTAGTATTGAAACACTTGTACGACCTTCAATCGAGTGGTCCTCCATGTTGTACGAGTGGATATCAATTATAAATCCTTCCTTCTAGTCGGGTGTGATAAAACTCTTCTAAAAAGCCTCTTGAATTTATTTTTCTTGAGGGATGAGAGAAATGTACAACCGCTTGATCCTCCTACGAGTGAATATAAATTATGGTGACGATTTTGGTTTCTATTTTAAACCAGCTGTTTATAAATGATGTGGATAGTAAAACCGAAAACAAATAATTCCTAACCGATTTATGATTGCGGGTTCAAGAATAAAAAAAAAAAAGAAAGAAAATAATTTGGATTCTTTTTACATTGTTTAGTAATAAACTATATTAAACATTATTACAAGTTTCATTTTATGTAGATTAAAAGATACGCTTTTCTATAATTTGGTTTATAAAGAATTGTAAATTTGATTAATTATATATTGAAACATTAGATGAGGGAGGCAACCGACCTTAATCTCTTATAATTTTAGGAGGGCACATGTGGAGTCTTACATCTAAGAAAATGGTCTTTAGATATCCCTTTAAGAACTAAATTCTTATTGAAAATGATTTTTATGATATTTTTTCAAAACTATCAATGGATTAGCGACGCCATGCTGACAAAAATTTAACGATAGAAATCCCCATGAGTTAATATGGATTTTAAGATTAGCGACGTATTTAACATTTCCAAGAGTTTCCTTCAAAATAGGGGATCGAGAGGAATGGGGGAGCCTTAGAGAGAATTTATACTGTAAAATAGAGCAATGCCTCATTATATAGGAGGGTTGAAGGATACTGGTGTTTCTGGATAACATATAATTCTCTGTCTACATTGGATTCATAAGCTCATTTCTTTACATAAATATCAGCACGTGCAATATTTAATGTTTACAAATAACTCTGCCCCGTTTGTGGTGCTGCCGTCGTGTCAACAGTTGTCACATCGAAAGGCGGCGATTTGGTGTTCACAATTTTAATGGTTGTTCATCCATCGGTTAATAGCAATTATTTGGTGGTGATAATTATTTCAGCAACATCTACACCAAGATGCTAATTAATGAAAACTAAAATAGAATAAAATATCTCAATCACATCGGTATTTCGTTATGTGCGTGTCTACTAGCGATATATTGCTAATATTTTTTATGGTTTTTTTTTTTGTTATAAAACTCCTTACATTTTCGATCCATTCTTTTAGATCAAAAGGATCTCGTACACACCACTATTTCAACTGGAAAAATCAAACTGCGTTATGTTCTTCTTATAAAGTTCTTTGTCGCAGAAGGTCGTGATACATATATAAAACAATTAATCATGAAACCAAATGGTACTCATGCTACATGATTTTAATTAAGTTTAACTTACAAACGTTTTGTCTTAATTTACATGGTAATCATATGCTGTAATCAATCATTAATACATCCAAGTCTGAGCTCGCTTTTGTATATATAGTCTACTTAATAGAAATATGATGATTAATAATTTATTTATTTGAGGATGATAATAATGAACATGACAACAAAAACCTAGTAGAAAGAAATAGCCTACATAAGGAAATCACGCGTGCTCCCGTGCACGCTACAAGAACATATGGAAATCTCTCTTATTTTCACAAATATTATATAGAACACATGGAAATATAATTACAATCAACCGTTTCCCTCTTCTAGTAGTGAGGCGGTAGAAGAGACTTGTACTTGTACCTTTGGTGGAGGAAACTTGTAAACGTATGATTTCGTGGGAGGTGGTGGAGGGGATTTGTAGACATAAGGCGTCATTAGCCTCTGGTGGTCCAGAGACGAGCCTTCAGGATTAGAGAGGTGTGTGTGTGTGTGAATACACATGAGTTCAAGTTTTAACTCAAACGCGAAAGTAAGTATATTACTAAATGTACTCGCTGAATGCCTCAGTTCGCCAACTTAGCTTTCTGATCGTGTTGACAGAGTTGTTTGAGCTAATGATTATTGTCTACTAACTTTAGTCAGTCTACAGTAAACCCAATACAAGAATTAGTGCGGAAGTGTAGACCCGATTTTATCGTCTCTTGTTTAAAAACATATTTAGGAAATTAGTTAGTGTTGATCGCTGTTCTGACACAACAAATACAATTCCCGCATACACTCAAAATATTATAATTAGTATAGAACAATGTCGAACTCAGGGAACAATCTAAGTCAACGATATCTATCATTTTGATCAAGTTTTAGTGATGCCACCACGCATAAATTTTGGGTTTACTACCTAGGCAAAAAAAAATTAAATAACAAGAAAATAAATTGAGAAAAAACAAATAGAGAAAAACGGACTCGGCTCAAGTAACTTGTATGAAATAACTATTTCGATTATTGATGCATAGATTTAAATAATTCCTAGAATCGATCAGTTATAGGATACAGTATTGAACACGTACATAACCTAATTCCTACTTACTTAGTCGATAATGGCTTGTTGAACATTCCTCTAATTACTCCCTAACCTAACCACAACCTAGTTTGTTGAACAACTCAAGATTTAATGTTAGATAACATTACGATGAAGGAAATAAGTTTTAATCTCTACCATTGTTGAACAATCTGACATAGATGATTACCCTACTTAATTCGACTACTGTTACGATAGCTTCACCACCTAAGTTGTTGAACAATCTAGCACTAATCTTCATAACCTAAATTGATCAGGTTTAAGTTAATCCAATTAAATTTTCTACCCTGAATTAAGTCGAAACTCAAGTCTTTAATTACTACGTCCAATTAGATCTCACAAACTCTTGTATCTCATATTCGTTACTCTCGTCGAACCCTAAAAAGTTTAGCTATACATGATTAACTTGGACAAGCAGAAAGAGTAAGGAACATGATCAATGCAGAAATTAAAGTACGAAAATATAAAGACATGCAACGAAAAGTAAAGTGCGAGAATTAAAGTAGAATATACCGAAACCTTAAAATGAATTGAAACGAAGTCTGAAATCTTCAAAGTGCAGAAACTTAAACTTAATTCGAAAGCATAAAAACTGAAATTAAAAGTGTTTGTGTTCTTGCTGAAAAGTAAAAACCTAACTAAGGGACTTGGAATCAGATGCGGCTGGAAAACGAGATGAAAAGGATATGGGCGTTCATAGATCAGATCCTAAACTCGTGTGCTTCTAACCCCTTTATATAGATCTTGAATCTTGACCATTAAGGAATGATTATTTAGGGAAAATCTTTATCTTCAAGACTCATTTTCCTTGTATAATTCGGCCATAAAATATATTCAAGCTTCCAAATCTTTTAGCAAATACTTTCTTCTCGATCCAAGTTCCTTTTTGGCTTCAAACTCGTGCCAAATCATCTCCATGTCAGCTCCAAATCAGCTCCTCTCCTCTACATCATCATCGGCTAGCACATGTTGAAAATCTGCATTTTTGGACAGAAAATAGCTTCAACTTGGACAAGATGAGCGTCAGAACTGTGTGAATTCGAGTAGTATAAAATCGACACATCAATTAGTCATGCTTATACGTATATTCAGTTATACTGAAAGTCTGACTTTATGAATTTTGCAAATCAACTTTGTGCACAGTGAACAGTAAAACAATAAAATACTAAATGCATAAGCAGTTTTTAAAGTGGTTCGAATAAGCAAGATCCAACGTCCACTGTCCTGATTACTAGGAGGTCTTGACTTTATTATACCGAGCAAACCTCAGTCGATCTGTACACCAGACAAATACTCTATTTATGGTCGTAGTGACTTTACAAGGTTTCAAAGACAAGGTTCAAATTTCTCCAACTAAGAAGGAGTTCTTACAATAAGAACACTTCAATAACTGAACTCCTTTAATTTCTAAGAGTATGATTGTTGGTCCCAAGAGCACGTTCAGGTGTAGAGGGGGGGGTGAATACACTTGAAACCTATTTCTCAACTTGAAACACGAACAATCCTATTAAGGATGGTGTCGTACTGAATGAATTCGGCGAGACTGCATAACCGTTTACGAATCGTGTTAGGCAAAGAGATACTAACTCTACTGAGACCTGCTAACTGACTGAGTCAGAATTCAGTATCTTCAGTTGGAGTTCAATGGTGCGGAAATGTGTAGGCCCAAAACAGTTGAGTGGAAAACGTTTTATCAAAACAGTTTCAGTTCAGAAGAATAAGCAGTTAAGATCGCTGAAACTTAGTTGAATGATTTTAAAGGATAATTTTCAGTATGAACAGTTAAAATCAATGCAACAGTAAATAAGAGAACAAGCGAGAGACACAGATTTTTAAAGTGGTTCGAATACACAGGATCCTACGTCCACTATCCCGAAAGATCAGGAGGCTATTTATTATACTGAGTTAGTCTCAGTCAGCTTGTACACAGGACAAAGCCGCGTCTTGAAATTTATACTGAGCAAGTCTCAGTTTACAAAGGTATCAAACTGAAGTGTTTGACTAACTCTCCAACTATGAAGGAGTCCTTTTACAATAAGGATCAGGTTCAAATATGAACTCCTTCGTCTAAGCTATGGATATATTCGGTTGAGCTTAGGGTTAGAGGGATAGGGAACGAGAGTGTTGCTTCTAGAACGACGAACAGCTGAGTTAAGCTTTAAGTTCGTGTAACGTCGTTTGGATACTAGAGGCTTTGTATATCGGTTCAGCTTGGTTCCCTAAGAGCTAGATTGTAGTCTTTCGCCGGAGAAATATTCTTCAAGTTCTTGCAGAAGACTTAGGCTTTTTGATTTGCTCGTTGAATGCTCTGTGTTCTTTTGTTTTCTCGTATACTTCAAATTTCGAATGATCCCTCTATTTATAGAGAACAGCCTTGGAAAGATCCGTTGGAGACGATCATCCCTTACTCTCTCTCTTTTGGTAGCTAACGGCTCTTTTGAAGTAGAGTGACAGTGTCCTTTCCCTCCTTTTCTGGAAAGTTGTTGACTTGCAGCTTTAGTAGGCATAGGACAGGTGTCTGCTTGTCATTCGTCGAGGTTTACAAAGTAGTTGAGACAGAACAAACTTCGAGGCATACTGAAGTTGACTTCTCTCTACCTTGTATTTGACTATGCTGATTGTCATTCAAAAGATCTGACAGTTCAGAAGAGTGTCTGGCCGTTGCTGAGTCTGATCTTTGATTCAGTAGCAAATATGCTGAGATGGCTTTTCCGAAGATCGGCTCCGAGTACGATGAACTACTCCCGCCGAGTTCGGTTCTATCGACTCTATTCGATATCTTGCTCCTGCTGAGTCCAGTATTTACTGAGTCTTCTATATCTGGTGCTGAGGCTGATAATCTACTAAACGCCTGAACCAGAGCAGAGTGTCTACTGAGTCTGAACCCTCAGAGACAAAAACAATTACAACGGAATGGTTCACCAATCAAGAGGATAAGCCTACTGAGCGCGTATCAGTACGGAAGATAGAATCATTTCCCACTAAGTATTACAGTGCTGAGGATAGAATCATCACCCAACAATTTCCCCCTATTTGATGATGCCAAAACCTAACACCATCTATGCTAACTAACACTAAACTACTCAGAAACAGAGCTCCTTATAATTTTACAAGTAGGTTCAGCGGAGTTGTTCTTCAAGTTCTAGACTACTGAAGGGAGTAGAGCAGGGAGTCAGAATATTGAGACTAAGCATATCCCTGTCTTAACAATTTCCCTTTATATTACAATAACTAGTCTATCAGAATCTCAGCAGCTACTGACAAAGAATATACACAGTGAGTGTGTGAGTCAGTAATCACTTCAGTGATTCTGAGTGTTAAGTATAAAACAGAACATGGCTTATATAGACAATAAGATATTGTCGAAGCCAAAAGAGATATATATATATATAATGTGAGAAAGTATAGTACATTACATCTCTTTCTAAGCTAGGAAAGTTAAAGAAGAATCTAAGATCTAGGAGCGCTTGTACTGCTCGATCCTATCCTTGAAATCTTGCGATTGAGTCTCGGGAAGGGGCAGTCCATACATCCTGTAGGTAAACTTCCTTAGCTTCAGAAATTCAGCAAAGTCTGCTGGCTCGTCTTCTTCGAGAGATCTGGCTCTGGCAGCATCCTTTACTTCTTTTTCAATCACACCATAGTGAATAGAATCATCAAGTCTTCTCGGTGGTGGCAGAATTCTGGGTTCAGGGACTCGGACTTCAATATTCTCTTTCACAACATTCTGCATGTAGACATACAAGTCAGGTTCAGTCCTCATCATCCATTCAACATAGGCATCAGCCTTTGCCTTGTCTGACCAGAATTTCCAGAAATAATTCCTCTTGATGAACTCTATCTTCAGTGACTCCCATCTCTGAGTGTACTGAGCTGGCATCCACTCATCAGTCCTTGGCCATCTATGTATCTTCAGATCTGTTGGTTTCCTGAACTTCCTATATCTGTATGGAATGTCAGCTTTGGAAGGAACCCTCAGTCTGGCTTCTTGTTCAGTTCGGACTCTGAGTGCTTTTAAGTCTGCCATATGGATTCTCTCTCTGGCAGCTTCAATCTGTCTCGCCTCTTCTCCTCTGTACAGGTACCGATTCATCTGAGCAAAGATGGCTTCTATCTCAGCATCCTGTTCTTTTGGAGTTGTGTAGGAGGGCTTGCGAGGCGACTGATCTTCCGAGTCGGCGGGGTACTTGATTTTTCTTTGGACGTACCACCGCTTCTCGGTGTCTCTGCTGTTGTTCTTTGCTCCCTATCATCATCATCTTGAAGTGTCGGTATGCGGGAGGCAACCTAGTCGTTGTTGACTTCTTTCCGCCGTGAGCTGGGGCCTTTGTCTTTCCTTTTACAGTTTTCGCTTTAGGCTTGTTGGCTGCTTCAGCTTCGGCTATCTCCCTAGCCAACCTTTCATCGGTTGCTATCTGAGCCTCCTCCTCCTCCTTACTGATATACCTCTTAGTCTTCTTGGAGGGAGGGGTGGGGAGTTTTAAGATCTTCTTACCTTTTCCTTCAACTGGAGGTGGGAGAGGTGCCTCTTCCTCTTCAGAATCCTCTTCCTCAGCATACTGAGCAACCTCTTTGATTATGTCTAGAGTTTGGGTTACCTGAGTTGCTTGTTCCCTGGATCCTGAGCCGCTTGGGCCAGTCCCTGCTGAGTTTCCAGCTGAGACACCCTGGGCCTCACCAGTCGATTCAGTAGGAGCAGTTGTCTGAACTGAGCTTGCTTCTTCTACTAACCTTGTCTTCTTCGAAGACTTCAGTACCTGCTCCTTAGATTTATCTCCCCCCTTAGATTTATCCTCTTGGAATTTCTTAGGTACAGTTGTCTGGGACTTCTTTTCCCCCTTTTTGGCATCAGCAATTCCAACCGGGGTAGGAGCTAGTACCTTGGTGTTCATGCTTTTGTACGAGGCCGGCTCATTAAGTCGCAGGTGGATTTTAGTATGCGCCTCGTGCAGCTCATTCTTCTCAGTAATCAGTTCTTCCTTGTATAATTTGTGAGAATGGTCAGCTGCGGCCTTGAACTCATTCAGCTTGGCTTCAACCTTATCTTCCAAAGCCGTCTGGATAGAGTTGAGTCTGAGCTCATGGGCCTGGGATATGGTTGTGATAGATTCAGTATGAGAGTTTTGGGTGGCCTTGAATTTGTCAAATAGTTGATTCTGAATCTGTCTTAGCTGAACCTCGAATTCAGTTCTCTGCTTAGCCAACGCTTCAGATATAATGGTGGAGATATCAGGGGCGGCTGATGATGTCACTGAGGTCCTCAGCCCCTGAATCTCTGCGCTAGTGGCTTGGGCAGTCTCTTTCCATACTTTGTGGACTGCTTTGGCAAGGGCACGGTTCTGTGTCCCTTGGCTTCTAAGAGCCTTCGCCATTGTCTTGGATCGTCGGCCTTTGGGGCTGGGCGCTACTTCGAACTTAGATTTAAGCAAGAGTTGTTCAGAAGTACCAGCCGCCAACTTCTCAGGAGCAAGGATTGTGAGAGGAAGCTGAGTCTGAGTAGAGGTATCCTTGTCCTGGTGAGTTCCCTCATCAGGCTTCTCAGGGCCTGAATCACGGGGTGGGTCCTGACCATCAGGGTCGACCCATCTGAAGGAGCTGAGCCAGCGACCTGCTGACGGTAATTCAGCAGGGCCAGCATTGCTGCCCTTAGGTCCTCCAGAGTGCCAAGGTCAGCAGGCTGTGAGTAGCCTATCTGCTGCCTTATGATCAGCTCCTCTTCATGCAGTTGCTCGCAGGTGTAGTGAAGAATGAGGCGTAGGCCGATTGGGCCACTCCCCGGAACCTCGAAGCATATGGAGTCTGGCTTGTTTGGCAATAGTCACCAGATCAGGGTGGCCAAAAATCTCCAGTATATGCTCAGTAATCTCCCGGAATGCTTGAGATATGATAGCTGAAGCTTCCATTATGACAGATTCCTGTTCAGACGCCGTCTCCGAATCTTCAATGTCTATCGGAGACGTCTGTTTCTCGGCAAGGCGCAGCCGCGAGTGGTGGAACGTCGAGGGGGGCTGTCCGGGGGTTTCCGGAGTCACCACTTTGGGACGGCTTCGGTTGGAACCCCTTGGTCCACTTCTACGCTGTTCGGTGGAGACGGCTCTCTCCACTGACTGAGTCTTTTCTGAGGACTCTGACTCATCAACCAGTGCATTGGGCCGTCGAGTCCGTTCAAGCGGTGGCCTCCGGGACTTCCTCTCGTTTCGAGTAGGCACGACGGGAGTAGATTTCCTTGATCGCTTACCGGTGCCTTAGGAATTTTGCCTTGAGGAGACCGCTTCTTAGTTGGCGTGGTCTTCGAGGCGTCGTCTGCCGAGCCGAGGGCCCTGTCCCTATCCGCCGAAGGGTTCTTTGCCTGTTTTGGAACCCGACCTTCTTCACGTTAAAATAAACCTTGTCGCTGTAAGTGATTTGGTCATCTCCGCAGAAGTCCTCAATCATTACTGACAGCTTCAGACCATATAGAAGCTTGCCTTTCATGCTCAGTCTGTAGGAGGCTTTGTCAAATTTCGCAGCCTGGATCATGAATTCACGGAGAAAGAATTCAGTCCAGTTGATCTTGGCTTGGTTATAAATTGCCATCATCAGCTATATCTTGGGCCTCGAGACTTGATCGAATGAGCCAGCTTGGCTCGTCAGCAGCTGCGTAACAATGTACGCTAGAGCGCGGTACTGAGGCAACATTACGTTCTTAGGGAAGGCAACTCTGAACGCAGTGGGCTTCCCGCAGAATATCGATAGGTAGTCGTCCACCATATCATCGTTGTACCCAACGGTGCTGACACCTTTAGACGGTAGGTTGAAGCTTATCCTCGAGCTTCTTTAACCGACATCTCGCTTTATCGCAAAGCGACTTCGCCGATGTATGGATAGTGAATCTCCCAATGATGTCGCCATCTACTGAGTTGGAGTTTAGGTAGATCTCAGCAACTTATCTGGGAAGGAAGAACGTTGGCTTCTTGGAGAGAAATCCCTCCAGTCCAGATGCCCGAAGAGCGTCGAAGATCTCTTCCATGTAGTCCAGATCACACGCACCGAACTCCATGACTGGTTCGCACCAGACACGGTCTTTTTTAAGAATCTCCTTCATGTTTGAGGGAGCGGTTACTGAGATGTTTGAACTCGCCATTATATCTGTCACAAGAAGAATTTATCAGTATCGAGTTTGATAAAATAGTTAGTATACCGATGCTGAAAAAAAAAGTTTTCGTGACAGATCTAATAATCATACTAATGAAAAACTGAGCGTTTAAGAAATATGCAAGTAGGGTTTGCTAGAAAGATCTCAGAGTTTTCGGAGTAAAGTATGCTAATGGCGGTTTCTAAGATATGATCGAAAATATATATCTACGTGAAGATGAAGAGTTATCGATCAATGGCCGAGTTTAAACTTGCTTTATGAGATGAACGGTCAAGATTAAATAGTATATTATAGGTAATGATCACAAAGCCGCCTAAGTCAAAAGCCAGTTGTAACTTGCCTAAGTAGTAACTATGATACGACATGCATTAAATGCATGGCAGAGTTCAGCATACTTATGCATGGAATGTCGTGCATTAAATGTAAGTCGTTAATATTAAATGACAATCCTTGAGATATTAAATTCGATGTTGATTCTGAGCAATAAATGCATATTACAGTTCTATTAGTTACTACTGAGTAGAAATACGCAAACCTGTCAGCTGAACATCGTAGTCAGCTGATACCTCGTGTAGATGGTTCTTTGAGTCTCTACGTGCTTGAATTTACTCGATGCGAGAGTGAACATTCCCCCTTACTCGAATGCTCCTCTCCAGGAAACCTCTTACCGACCGGAGTCGGTAGGGTCCAGCAGAACCTAGCTCTACTAAAAGTTCTCTGAATCTGGATTCAGCTAGAGGCTTGGTCAGTATATCAGCCCTTTGATGGTCAGTATGGATCTTTTCCATCCTGATATCCTTCTTTTCGACATGGTCACGAATGAAGTGTTGTCTGATGTCCACGTGCTTGCATCTTATGTGAAGTACAGGGTTCTGAGTGATTGCAATGGCACTGGTACTGTCGCAGAAGATTGGCACTTCATTCTGAATGATGTCATAGTCTCGTAGCTGCTGTCTCAGCCAAAGGATTTGGGCGTAGCAACTTCCGGCAGCCATGTATTCAGCTTCAGTAGTTGACGTGGCTACTGAGTGCTGTTTCTTTGAAAACCATGAGATCAGCTTACTGCCAAGGAACTGACACGTTTCTGAAGTTGACTTTCGGTCAATTCTACACCGTGCATAGTCATCATCAGAGTAACCAGTTAGTTCTATATTATCATCAGCTGGATACCATAAATCCATGTCAGGTGTTCCTCTGAGATAGCGGAGACTCTTCTTTGCTGAGTCCATGTGACTCTGCTTTGGATTCGCCTGAAATCGAGCACAGACACCTACAACATAAGTTATGTCAGGACGAGTAGCTGTTAAATATAATAAAGAACCAATTATAGCACGAAATTCAGTTTGGTCTACTGATACTCCCTCCTTGTCAAGATCAATTTTCATGTTTGTCTTCATCGGGATCTTGATAGGTTTGCCGGATGTGCAACCGAATCTTTTGATGAGGTCTCGAGTATATTTGCCTTGATTAATGAACGTCCCTTTTTCAGATTGTTTGACTTGGAAACCGAGGAAGTAGTTCATTTCTCCCATCATTGACATCTCGAATTTGTCATTCATCATCTTTTCAAATTGTTGGCACATGATGACATTCTTAGATCCAAATATAATGTCATCTACATAGATCTGCACAAGTAGTAGATCGTTTTCCAGTCGAATGCTGAATAGAGTGCGGTCTACTGTGCCTTTCTGAAAACCTTTCTGAAGAAGAAACTCAGATAGGGTATCGTGCCAAGCCCTGGGTGCTTGTTTTAACCCATATAGAGCCTTTCTGAGTCTATAAACCTGATGTCCCTGCTGAAAGCCGGTCGGTTGTTCCACGTAGACTTCTTCTTTCAGTACGCTGTTCAGGAACGCAGACTTCACATCCATTTGATAGACTCTGAATCTTTGATGTGTTGCGTAGGCCAGGAATAGTCTAATTGCCTCCAATTATTTCAACTGGAGCGAAAGTCTCATCAAAATCTATTCCCTCAGCTTGACAGTAGCCTTTTGCCACGAGTCTTGCTTTGTTCCTTACTATGACGTTGTTTTCATCCCGCTTGTTCTTGAAGACCCATTTTGTTCCAATAACATGTTGATGCCGGGGTCTATCAACAAGCTCCCAAACGTCGTTTCTCGTGAACTGATTCAGCTCCTCCTGCATAGCTATGATCCAGTCAGCATCTTTAGTGCATCCTCAATCGTCTGAGGTTCGTCAGTAGACAAGAAGCAGGATTATAAGGCGCTTTCTCCTTGACAGAATCTGGATCTTGTCTTTACTCTTGCTTCGAGGGATCTCCAATAATCGGATCCAGCGGTGTGAGCGTCCGGCCACGATCTACGATGTTTCGATTCTTCATCCGAAATTTGTTCAACACGAGATAGTAGGCGAGTTAGGCATTTCGGTTGTACTATTCGAGATTGAAGCATTTCAAGAATGAGAGTGTGATCTACCGAGTCACCGAGGTTCGGGGGCATTCGGCTCGGGAACACTAATAGATGTTCCCCCTGAGTTGTTATTCTCAGTAGTGGTCTCAGTTACCTCTGGGGTTTCTTCACCGACCTGAGTTACCTGTGATTGATTCTGTTCGGGAGAATCAATCGGCTCGGCCTACATTTACCGCTGGTTGAGATTCGATAGACTTGTCTTCATTTTCCTCATCTGAATCATCATCCCAACAAAGCTGGATCTTTTCGACTTTGTCTTTTAGGCTTAGATCCTGTAGCTGCTTACTGATGTCCTCAGATTCAGAATTAGAGTTATTGCTCCTGTCTTCAGTAGCAAACTCATTAAAAACAACATGAGGACTTTCCTCCACGCAAAGAGTTCGATAGTTGAATACTCTGAAAGCTTTGCTGACCCGAGAGTATCCTAAGAATACTCCCTGATCTGACTTGCTATCAAAAGTTTTCAGCTGATCTATCCCATTATTGTGGATAAAGCACGAGCACCCAAAAATATGGAAATAGGATAGAGAAGGTTTCCTGCCGTTCTGATGAGTCGTTTTCGTACTTAGTGATTTCAGGCCGAAAAGTGCGTCAATTGGCCAACCGGTGCAGTCGCAGTGGCGTATTATGCAGGGTTTCGGTGCTGACATGGCAGGATGACAAGGATATTAATTGGCGCGTTTTGGTGAAGAAAAGGCGCGGAAAGTCGCGGTTTAGGGCACGGTTATGAGAAAAGGAAAGATCAAGAAAATATCTTTTGGTGGTTAAGGAAAGATCTTGTTTCCTTATCCACCCAAATATTTTCCTAATCAAGATCTAAAGGAGGAGTATATTAAGAGATGAAGGGGGCACGAAATTCACACCACCTCTTCACCATAGAACACGTCCCCAACATCCCGAGCTCACATTCCGGCCATTGCTCCCTTCAGAACCACCGTCGACCACCGCCGCACAACCACCGCCGCCGAACTGCCCAAGCCGAAGACACTTCCGAACCTTTCCGACCAGAGTTCGTAGTTTAGTAGTTGAAGAAGAAAACACGTTTTAATTTCCGTCTCTTACGTTTTTAAATTCCAAGTTTGAATTCTAGTTTTATTTCGTTTTGCATTTAATCGTTTTCTAGGATCTTAAGATTTACATTCGAACACTCGTTGCTATTTTAATTCAAGTTCTAGTTTAATTTCGTAGATTTATATTTTCTGCCTGAATAGTTTTAATTTTCGTTCATGCTAGATCTAGGGTTATTCGTGTTTATGTTTCTGTTCTGTAAACTGTCCCAGTTGCCCAACCGAAGCGTCTGCATGAGTAGCTAAACTTTTTAGGGTCCGACAGAATGTGAATGCACACGTGAACAGTACATGAGGCTTAGGTGCTCATAATTAATCAAAAGGGTTTCGGGATAATTCTGAATTAATTAATTTGGCTAGTAATTTAGGATTGATCACCCTAGGTTGCGCAGTCTGTAGCTAACTTAGTACTTCCATCGTTTCTCGTGGAACAAGGCTAGGTGAGTAGCGAAATTATTCGTAAGAGTAATTGGATTAAACCGATAGGAGACTATGAGATGCCCAACATACGAGTAGGCTCCTATACTAGGCTCCCTTAGTTCGATAAAGTTGTCTAGCTATTAAATCTATTGATTGCCCAACAACGTAGGTTGAAGCTAGGTTAGAGAAGTAGCCGTTTCTATGCCCAACATGGTGGTTACCGAATAAGTAAGTGGGAGTGAGGATCACGCAGTTTAAGTTACGATGGTCTATAACTAGTAGATTCTTGAGATTAATTTATATTTAGTGCCGAGGATTGGAATAAACGAGTGCATGAATATTCTGCTGGACCTGCCTTTCAGTTGCCCAGTTAATACAGTTTAAATTCCGTTTTCTGTTTTTATTCTTACTTTTAATTTTACAAGTTCTTAGTTTATAATAAAACCCAAAACTCGCGTGGTTGCTAACCAAAACCCCAGATAAGTAGAAAAAATAAAGTGTCTAGTCGTCCGTTCCCTGTGTTCGATACCTGTGAACTATACTGAAGTAATTCTATGATTTTTGCAGGATTATTTGGTGCAATACAGCGATCACCAAATTGGCGCCGTTGCCGGGGAACGGTGTTAACTAGTTTCTTTGATTTTTCTACTAATCTTTCGTGCTTTTTAATGTTGCATGAGCAGGTCTTCCAAGCCTAATCTGATATTCGAACTCGAGATCGAGAAAGCGGCTAAAAGAAATAGGAAGGAGACAAAGCCGCAAAAGCAACAAATTACGTCCCGGGGGAAGCGAGACGTCTTAACCGCCCAACCAGGAGACAAAACATCCGCCGTTGATCCGATCAGCGACTCAGAACCAGAGACTGTTTTGTTCGACAAAACAGTCCACAACACTCCAGTAACAAGCTCAGAATCAGAGGAAGAGATGGAGGACGAAGTGCATGATCCACCACCCTTGAGGATGAATACCGGATCGCTTGACATGGGAGCGGACCTACCGGGACCAATCCAAATCACTACTACAGAACAAATAGATGTCAAGTTGAACATGGTCGCTGCCATGCCGAAGTTTTATGGAAGGACGAACGAGAATCCAAATTCCTTTTTGGCGTTGTTCAACCAAGTGTGTAATCTACACCGGCAGGGCAACCTGGACGCTTTCAAGCTCAAGGCCTTTCCATTCACTCTTCAAGATGGAGCACAAGCGTGGTTTTCTAGTCTAAAGCCGAACACGATCACAACGTGGGCCCAGATGCGTATGGTCTTCCTAAAGAAGTATTTCCCTCAATCAAAGACAAATGCATTAAAGAAGCAAATTTCCGGGATTGCTCAAGAACTCGATGAGACCTTTGGCGCATACTGGGCGAGATTTGGACGACTCGTCGATAGTTGTCCGAACCATGGCTACTCGGATGTGGAGCTTCTACAGATTTTTTATCAAGGAATGACAGACGAAGCCAAAACCATGGTTGATATCGGTCTAAGGGGGAATTTCCATACAAGCCTCTACGAAGATGCAAGGAATATAATCGAAGGACTTGCGGAATCCACCTCACAATACAAGGGGCCGAGACCAACAAGGAGAGCTGTAAATTGGTCTCATTCTGACTACTTGGATGAGATCGATAATAAAGTGGAGGCAAAATTCAGCCTATTACAAGACAAGCTCGACTTGCTACTCAAGCAGAACGCTCCCGCTTCAAGCCGATCAAATGCCGATCACGCATGTGGAGCGTGTGGAGAAAAAGGACATACCTCACTACAATGTCCAGGAGAAGAAGTAAACGCAGCTGGAAATTGGAGCGGACAGCAAAGGCTTCATCTAAACCTTCGATGGAGGCAACTGGAAGAACAATTTCAATCGAGGAATCCACATCAACAACAATTCCAGCAGCCATACCAGCATCAACAAAATTTTCAGCAACCTTATCAAGCTCCTAATCAGAATGGCTACCAGCAGAGTATAGGCCTCCGCATCAAAGGCAGTTCCAGCAGCAGAGTGCTCCAGTTGCCCAACCAGAGCACCAGAATCCATTGGAAAAACTTTTGGCTGAAATGGTTTCTTCACAAAAGGACACTACTGCATTTCAACAACAAATGCAGCGGGAGATAAATCAGACAAAGAAGGATCAGCAAGCTACGATGGAAAACTTGGCCAAGCAGATGAATAAGCTGAATTCTACGATGCAAGAGATGAAGAATTCTCAAGGACAACTTCCGAGCTCGGACTCACCTAACCCGAATGCTATGGCTAATGTAAGTCAATTAAGTATGTGTGGTAAAAAGGAAACGAGATGGAGAGAACGGTGCCCGATCGCCCAAGCGAGTGGAATTTCCGGAAAGTCAAGTACAACAACTCATCCATCGCTATGACAATTTGTACCAAACACCTACTAATGGTACAAACCGTGCTAAACAACCGTCTCAAGCATATAAACCTCCACACCATCAAATATACCAACAACAAGGTCCATCGCATGGCCAAGCGGCACCGGGGGATCTTCTTCGTTTGAAGAATTGATGCACGAGATGATTGCTTCTCAAAAGGAATCAATTACATATCAAAGGCAGATGCGTAAAAGAGATAATCTCAAATCAAAATGAGATTCGAAGCCATGAAGGAAGAGATGCAAAAATTGAAGATGGATCAGCAAGTTACTTTGGAAAATCTATCTCGAGCAAGTGTTCAAAATGACCGACTCACTCCAAGATCCGAAGGGAGGTCACGAGCATTTACCTTCACAAGCTCAAAAACCGCTAAATCTAAATTCCCATAACCTGCAATCGAGATTACGTTGCGTGGAGGAAAAGAACCGCCTGGCCCACATTGTGCAACCGAGACACCCTGAAAAGGCGGCGTAAAAGAAGAAGGCCGCAGAACGGCCGCACAACCCTACCGTCCGGTAGAGCAAAGCATGTTGAAGATGCTTCGAACCGCAACGAGGAAGAGGAAGTCGTCCCGATTATCCGATCGGAGTCTAAACCGATACTTCCTCCACCATTTCCGGAAGCTTTGGAAAGTAAGAGAACGCCGAACAAGGAAAGCATGGATTACATGAAGCTGTTCGAGAAATTAGAGATAAATATCCCTTTCCTTGAAGCCATAAAGATTCCCAAGTTCGGGAAATTTGTGAAGAATTTCATTGTCGGAAAAGTTCCCGAGTCAGGAAAACTCTTGTTCGACCACACGGTATCGGCAATCATACGGAAGATGCTTGCTCGCTAAATGTGCTTGACCCAGGTATGTTTACACTGCCTTGTTTGATGGGTGATGTTTTGATTAAGCAAGCCATGTGTGATTTAGGAGCGTCCATTAATGTTATGCCATTGTCCGTCTATAATCAATTAATTGGAGTTGAATTAGTGTCCACTAAGGTGATAATTCAATTAGCGGATATGTCATGCATTGCTCCGATAGGTTTACTCGAAAACATTTTAGTCAGAATCAACAATTTTGTCTATCCTGCTGATTTTTATGTAATTGATACAAATGATAGGCAAGTTGAAGGAACTGCGGGAGTGTTATTGGGTAGACCATTTTTAAAGACTGTAAATGCTATAATTAATGTGGATGAGGGTTCGATAAGTGTAGCATACCATAACGAAACTTATGTTCATCGCATAGCTGAAACACTTAAGGAACCCTATGATCATGAGAATGAGAATGCTTTTTCTACTGACTCCATTGATGCTATTGTCCAAGAATATCTTGAGACGTATGTGATGCAGGATAAAATGGAGGTCACCTTGACTCAAGGACTGACCGAAGAAGATGTTGAAGATATGATGGATGAGGAGATCAGAGAAAGTCTCTTGGCTTTATACGTAGCTCCAAAACTGGAAATTGTCGGTAGTGTGTTTCAGTTGCCCAATCAAGACGATTCTATAGTAGAATGGCTGACAACCGTGGGATTGAAGCCCCAACCTGAAAGAGATAAGAAAAGGACAGCAAGAGGGCAGACTACCATCGTCTTGCAGGTGCATAGGCCATCAACCAAGTGTGAGGAAAAATTTCGGAATAAGGCCTATGACGATTTCAAGTGGTATAAAGATCGTGGGGAGAAGATGAAGCGGGTGATCAATGTAGTGGATGTGACTCCACTGCACATACTATCATACGATTGATCTTGAAGAGGAGGTCTAGCCAAAGACTCTAAAGAGAGGCGCTTAGGGAGGCAACCCGCGTTTCTAGTAATTTTATTATTTTATTTCGTATTTTGTTTCCATTTGATTTTATGCTTGGTGTGTTCTTCTTTTTCGGATTCTTGGCTAAGTGTGATTAGTTCACTTAAGTGCGGTTGTTGCCCGACATTTTCCATTCGTCAGATCTTGTGATGAGCCGACCGCCTCGCTTGCCCAGCGAGGCGCCAAGTAACTTTTCTCCCCGTTTTTGTTTTTCGTTTTTGTTTTCTGTTTTGAGTCAGTTTTTGTGAGTCTTTTATGTCCTTACACTTGAAAGGGTTCAAGTGTAAGGAGGGGTAGTTTATTTTCTTTTGTCTCTTGTGTTAGTATGTTCTTACACTTGAAAGGGTTCAAGTGTAAGGAGGGTGTTTTTGTTTTTATTTTGTCATGCCTTCTCTCTTTGTTTTGTCTTTTCTCCTTGCTCGAGGGCGAGCAAGTTTTAAGTGTAAGGAGGGGGGTATTTTGTGTCGAAGCATGCCAAAATTTTCGATTTTTGATATGCCGATTTTCTATGCTCAAGCATGTCTTATTTGTGCTTTTATGTTTCAATATGCTTGCTTGTAGACTTTGTGAAAATTAGATCTAGGCACATATGTGTATGTAACTTGGGATGAGGAAAAATAAACCTTGTTGGATCGAATTTTATAAACCACTCATTATATTAGATTTGAGCCTTAAAGTAGGACACTTCCTACTATTTCTTTTGAGAGTGTTTATCCGCAAAATTGCAATAAGTTTGAGTCATTTGTGATACATGATAGGAGGCACTAGGGATTTTTAGCCAAACGGCCGCGACAAAATATTTTCGACCCTAAATTAGCCCCTAGTGAGCCAAGTTGAGCCTTGACCGATTCTTTGATATGAGTTAGTAAAATATTAGCCAAGGCCTTTTAAACTTTCTCTTGACCCATGTTATTGCATGTCTTATAAACTTTCTTGTGCATGATATTGTTGTTTAGAGGAGTGTTACATATGTCCTCTACCTACCCAATTAAGAGGTGCTGCAAAAAGATGTGTATAGGTCGAAACTTGAATGTATAAGCTGCGAAAGAAAAAGCAGAATGTAAGTGGCTTATTGCCCAGTTGAGACAGTCTGTACCCAGAAAAAGAAAAAATATGCCATGAAAAAAATATATATATGAAATATTCAGAAAAAAAGAGAGATGTGGCAGAAAAAAAAAAAAGAAAAAAATGGGTACATTACATAATTGTAGCATTTGTTCGAAATTGTTAAGTGGTGGGATGTTTTAAATTTTTGTATTGATTGCACAAGTAAGTGAATTTGATCTACATAACATTAAATTGTAATTTTTATGGAGCTTAGTACCCCTAGGACCCTTACCAACATCAATTTGTCTAAGTCCTAAGCCCCATTACAACCTAATGAGAAAGACCTCCTTGATATTGCTATTGTGACGATCTCTTATCGTAATTGCGTGGATTTATTTTCTTGAGTGGCTTGAACCGGACTTAGATTAGTTGAGTGATGAGCGAACCTTAAGGAGATCCAGATTGTTTAGATTTTGACCAAGTTGATATATGTGTGTTTAGTTTCGAAATTTGCATCGTCTACTTGCTTGATGAGATCATATTTGCATGATTTGATTTGCTTGGCTAGTTAATTGGTGTTGAGAATTTTTGATTGATTGGTGCTGCTTCATGTCGTCGTTTTTCTTGTTTTTATTTGAGTCCGTGTGTTTGTTTCGTGTCTTTGTTTTTGTTCGTGTCTTTATGTCCTTGTTTGTCGTGTCTTTATTTTCCTTGAGTCTTTTATTTTTGTTTTGAGTCGTGGGGATTGGCCGAAATAACTAAGTACTTATCTTTTTCTCTCCTTATACTCGAGGGCGAGCATAAATCAAGTGTAAGGATATTTGATGAGTCGTTTTCGTACTTAGTAATTTCAGGCCGAAAAGTGCGTCAATTGGCCAACCGGTGCAGTCGCAGTGGCGTATTATGCAGGGTTTCGGTGCTGACATGGCAGGATGACAAGGATATTAATTGGCGCATTTTGGTGAAGAAAAGGCGCGGAAAGTCGCGGTTTAGGGCACGGTTATGAGAAAAGGAAAAGATCAAGAAAATATCTTTTGGTGGTTAAGGAAAGATCTTGTTTCCTTATCCACCCAAATCTTTTCCTAATCAAGATCTAAAGGAGGAGTATATTAAGAGATGAAGGGGGCACGAAATTCACACCACCTCTGCACCATAGAACACGTCCCCAACATCCCGAGCTCACATTCCGGCCATTGCTCCCTTCTGAACCACCGTCGACCGCCGCCGCACAACCACCGCCGCCGAACTGCCCAAGCCGAAGACACTTCCGAACCTTTCCGACCAGAGTTCGTAGTTTAGTAGTTGAAGAAGAAAACACTTTTTAATTTCCGTCTCTTACGTTTTTAAATTCCAAGTTTGAATTCTAGTTTTATTTCGTTTTGCATTTAATCGTTTTCTAGGATCTTAAGATTTACATTCGAACACTCGTTGCTATTTTAATTCAAGTTCTAGTTTAATTTCGTAGATTTATATTTTCTGCCTTAATAGTTTTAATTTTCGTTCATGCTAGATCTAGGGTTATTCGTGTTTATGTTTCTGTTCTTTAAACTGTCCCAGTTGCCCAACCGAAGCGTCTGCATGAGTAGCTAAACTTTTTAGGGTCCGGCAGAATGTGAATGCACACGTGAACAGTACATGAGGCTTAGGTGCTCATAATTAATCAAAAGGGTTTCGGGATAATTCTGAATTAATTAATCTGGCTAGTAATTTAGGATTGATCACCCTAGGTTGCGCAGTCTATAGCTAACTTAGTACTTCCATCGTTTCTCGTAGAACAAGGCTAGGTGAGTAGCGAAATTATTCGTAAGAGTAATTGGATTAAACCGATAGGAGACTATGAGATGCCCAACATACGAGTAGGCTCCTATACTAGGCTCCCTTAGTTCGATAAAGCTGTCTAGCTATTAAATCTATTGATTGCCCAACAACGTAGGTTGTAGCTAGGTTAGAGAAGTAGCCGTTTCTATGCCCAACATGGCGGTTACCGAATAAGTAAGTGGGAGTAAGGATCACGCAGTTTAAGTTACGGTGGTCTATAACTAGTAGATTCTTGAGATTAATTCATATTTAGTGCCGAGGATTGGAATAAACGAGTGCATGAATATTCTCTTTGGACACCCCTTTCGGTTGCCCGGTTAATACGGTTTAAATTCCATTTTCTGTTTTTATTCTTACTTTTAATTTTACAAGTTCTTAGTTTATAATAAAACCCAAAACTCGCGTGGTTGCTAACCAAAACCCCAGATAAGTAGAAAAAATAAAGTTTCTAGTCGTCTGTTCCCTGTGTTCGATACCTGTGAACTATATTGAAGTAATTCTCTGATTTTTGCAGGATTATTTGGTGCAATACAGCGATCACCACGTTCTATAGTTCATATGGTGTTCTCTTATGTTGCTTTGTCAGTAGAGAACGGTTCTGAGTGTAACAAGCAGTATCAGTGGCTTCTGCCCAAAATTTGGCTGGGAGTCCTGAGTCTGCGAGTAGAGTTCTAGCTGCTTCTTTGAGAGTTCTGTCTTTCGTTCAGCAACTCCATTTTGCTGAGGTGTGCGAGCAGCCGATGTCTCATACTCTATTCCTTCTGCTTTGCAGAACTCCTCCATCATAGAATTAAGGAACTCAGTTCCTCTGTCAGAAGGGATTTTGATAATTTTGGTGTTCTTCTCGACACTGAGCCTTTTCAGAAGCCTTGGTAACTCTGTTTTGACGTCAGACTTGTTGGCAATGAATATGACCCAAGTGTAGCGCGAGTAGTCATCGATGACCACTAAAGCATATTTCTTGCCTCTGATCGTCACTGGAGAGACTGGACCGAACAAATCCATATGTAGCAGCTGAAGGATTCCATCAGTGGAAGGAGATGGAACAGGTGGATTTTGATTCCTTGTTTGCTTTCCCTTCATACATGCTTCACACTGAGTGTCTTTGCTGAATACTTCATTCGGTAGTCCTCTTGCTAGAGTGTTTCTTGCTAGTTTGTTAAACGTCTTGAAGTTGAGATGGCTGAGTCTCCTGTGCCACAGCCACCCCGTTCGATTGTCGTTCTTCGCTAACAGACAAGCTTCAGTGTTCGACCGAGTTCCGGCCACCACATAGATATTCTTCTTGCGCGAACCTGATAACACTGTTTTCCCTGTGGATTTATCAATGACATCATAGAAACCAGCGTCAAATATCACTCTATTCGAGTTATCACAAAATTGACTAACAGAGAGAAGGTTGTGCTGAAGTCCTTCAATATATGATACTCTTGGAACTTTGGCAGTTCAAATGCTGAGTGTTCCAAATCCTCTTGTGTAGCCTTTAGCATTGTCTCCAAACTCAATTCTGGGTCCTTCTTCAGGGATATAATTCTTCAGTAGACTCTTTTGATATGTCATGTGTCGTGAGCATCCGCTGTCCACATACCATGTGTCTTTGTGCACCTGCAAAACAGAATTATATTCAGGTACCCTTTATTTTGATTTTGGGTCCTTAGATGTTAGTTTTAGTAACCCACATTTGTCTTACGACCCTGGTGGTCTCAGACAACTTCTTTCCACTCGAGTCAATGTATTTGACCACTGGACTGGTCGATACTGACTTCATAGGCTTTTCTGGTTCAGGAGTCCGGATCTTCTGAGTTGGTGGACTGCTGACCTTTGCCTTTTGTGCGATTTTCTTCTTCTTCTGACTCTTTGATCCTTTTCTGACTATAGGATCATAATAGTATGACCCGTGCGAGCGAGAAGTGTCACCGAGGAGGTCCATACCGATCGGCCCACTTTGGCTTCTTTGGTTCCCCCCTTGAATGAACTGGGGTGTTTTGGTGCTGATCTTTTGGCCAGAATGCTGATGTGTAGGATGAGGTGCCTTCATCTTTTGTTTGTTCTTGGCTAGAGGGTTCAGTATGTTTGCATTGATTGTCTCCCCTTGAACAAACCTATCAGCAAGTCGCACTTCTGAGTGGACGGGGGCAGATGAGGAAGCACCTTGGCTGAAACCAAGTCCTTCCTTGTAGTGCTTGGGCTTGTTGCTTGCTAGCATAGCCTCCAGCTTCTTTTCAGCACCCATGTACCGCTCAGTCATCAGGTTCCTCCAGACATCATCACTTTTCATCAGTGTGTTGTGCTCGGTCTGAAGTCGTGATAGTTGTTGCTTCAGTAGACTCAGTTCAGTATCTTTCTGAGTTAAGTCCTTGGTCGAACCGAGATCGATCTTCTTGATGCTTGAGACTTGGCCATCGGAGAGTTTATCTCCTCCCCCGAGTCTCAACACAAGTCCTTAAGAATCGCAGCAACCTCGACTCTCCCGAGAAAGTCTCCGATTCTCCACTTTCGTGGTATCCAACTCCCGAAGAGTCTTACCGAGCTGCAGACTCATCTGAATCTGTTCGTCTAGAAGTTCTTCATATGCTGTACTGACGTCCAGATTCTCGTCTGCTCTTGAAACAGTGTCGTGTGTGCAGTGTGAAGGAGAGTTAAATAGTTAATGAGAGTTTACCTCATCCTCTTCTCCTGCCATTAGACACTTTTCAGCAGTTTCTTCAGCTTCAAGCTCTAGGGCCATGAAAGCTACTTCATCATCGGATGAATCCATGAAGGAGTTAACTTCTTCTGAGTCGTCTGAGAGTTCACCAGCTATGTATGCTTGTCTCTTCTTGGCGAATTTCTCTCTCCTTGATTTTCGTGCTGCTCGTTCAGTACTTCGAGCTCGGGGACGAGTCATGCGATAGTGTCCTGGCTTCTTGCAGTTGTAGCAGGCAATGACTCTTTCTTCTTTCCTTTCGCTGTCTTTTGATGGAGCTGAGTCATCCCTCTTTCTGCATTCAGAAGTATGCGAGTCAGGAGTGCGTTTAGGCATGTATTCAGACTTACCTTTCGATTCTCGATAGACTTTAGTCACTTTTCTGCGCCGCTCCTTTTCCTTCTGATATTTTACGGCAAGCAGTGCGTACTTCTGAGCGAGACTTCCTTCTTGTATGTCGTTAAGTGAAGGTTCAGTCTTACTCGACGCAGGAGACACTGTGCTGACTGATGCTTTGAAGGCATGGTCAATTTTGGTGTCAGCTTTAGCTTGCTACTTTCGTTGAGGTCTGTCAAACTCGAATTCCTCTGCTTGAAGTTCTGAAAAGATATGGTCAGGAGTAACAATATCTGAGTCAGAATATCGTAATAATGTAGCAAAAGGAGTCCAATGACCGTCTGGCAGTGCCCTCAATATTTTGAGATTCATTTCTCGGTTGGAGAATGTCTTTCCCAGCCCGTTGATGGAGTTCATCAGATTCGTGAATCTGACGCTGAGATCTTCTATGGTGTCTCCGGCATGAGAGACAAACTCTCCAGCTTTTGGAGTTCCAGCGTAAGTTTGTTGGCTTTGATCTTCTGAGTCCCCCGACTCAGTAGCGCTAGAGCATCCCAGAGTTCCTTAGCTGTCTTGCATTCCTGAACCCTGCCGAGATAAGAAAAACTTAAGGTGGTTAGTATGGCATTCCTGGCGACTCGATCTAAGTTATGAAGTTTCTTCTCCTCAGGGGTGAAGAGACTTCTGTCCTTGGGAATCTTCTTTCCGGTCACCATTCCTCCTCCAGCTGTTTGATCCTGAGTTACGACACTATCTATCATAGGAACGATAGGTCCTTCCTCAAGTACTTCGGTCATGCTGTCGTGAAGGGAAGTCAGATGAGCCTCCATTCTGACCCGCCATACACCATAGTTCTCTACTGAGAACATGGGTACCATCCTTATACCTGACATATCAGTCATGATGAATAATGATATGAGTGTAGAATGATATGCAGTGAAAACATTTTTCCGGATCCGTTCAAGTAGACCAGTTTCAAGATAACAAGAGTCTTATAGAACTCCCGCTCCGATACCAATTGTTGGTCCCGAGAGCACGTTCGAGTGTAGAGGGGGGGTGAATACACCGAAACCTATTTCTCAACTTGAAACACGAACAGTCCTATTCGGGATGGTGTCGCATCGCATGAATTCGAAGCAGACTGCATACCGTTTCGAATCGTGTTAAGTAAAGAGATACTAACTCTACCGAGACCACGCTAACCGATTGAGTCGAATTCGGTATCTTCGGTTGGAGTTCGGTGGTGCGGAAATGTGTAGGCCCAAAACAAGTTGAGTGGAAAACATTTTATCAAAACAGTTTCAGTTCAGAAGAATAAGCAGTTAAGATCGCTGAAACTTAGTTGAATGATTTTAAAGGATAATTTTCAGTATGAACAGTTAAAATCAATGCAACAGTAAATAAGATAACAAGCGAGAGACACGAGATTTTTAAAGTGGTTCGGATACACGGGGATCCTACGTCCACTTGTCCCAAAAGATCGAGGAGGCTATTTATTATACCGAGTTAGTCTCGGTCAGCTTGTACACAGGACAAAGCCGCGTCTTGAAATTTATACTGAGCAAGTCTCAGTTTACGAAGGTATCAAACTGAAGTGTTTGACTAACTCTCCAACTATGAAGGAGTCCTTTTACAATAAGGATCAGGTTCAAATATGAACTCCTTCGTCTAAGCTATGGATATATTCGGTTGAGCTTAGGGTTAGAGGGATAGGGAACGAGAGTGTTGCTTCTAGAACGACGAACAGCTGAGTTAAGCTTTAAGTTCGTGTAACGTCGTTTGGATACTAGAGGCTTTGTATATCGGTTCAGCTTGGTTTCCTAAGAGCTAGATTGTAGTCTTTCGCCGGAGAAATATTCTTCAAGTTCTTGCGGAAGACTTAGGCTTTTTGATTTGCTCGTTGAATGCTCTGTGTTCTTTTGTTTTCTCGTATGCTTCAAATTTCGAATGATCCCTCTATTTATAGAGAAGAGTCTTGGAAAGATCCGTTGGAGACGATCATCCCTTACTCTCTCTCTTTTGGTAGCTAACGGCTCCTTTGAAGTAGAGTGACAGTGTCCTTTCCCTCCTTTTCTGGAAAGTTGTTGACTTGCAGCTTTAGTAGGTATAAGACAGGTGTCTGCTTGTCATTCGTCGAGGTTTACAAAGCAGTTGAGACAGAACAAACTTCGAGGCATACTGAAGTTGACTTCTCTCTACCTCGTATTTGACAATGCTGATTGTCATTAAAAAGATCTGACAGTTCAGAAGACTGTCTGGCCGTTGCTGAGTCTGATCTTTGATTCAGTAGCAAATATGCTGAGATGGCTTTACTGAAGATCAGCTACGAGTACGATGAACTACTCCCGCCGAGTTCGGTTCTATCGACTCTATTCGATATCTGCGCCTGTTGAGTCCAGTATTTACTGAGTCTTCTACATCTGGTGCTGAGGCTGATAATCTACTAAACGCCTGAACCAGAGCAGAGTGTCTACTGAGTCTGAACCATCAGAGACAAAAACAATTACAACGGAATGGTTCACCAATCAAGATAGGGTTTTGGGATCTTCAAATCTTCATAGATTTACTCAGAGCATAAGCCTACTGAGCGCGTATCAGTACGGAAGATAGAATCATTTCCCACTAAGTATTACAGTGCTGATGATAGAATCATCACCCAACAATGATCTAACAAGGTTAGCTTATAATAAAGAATGAGAACAAAATATCTCTAGAGAGAAGAACTAAACAAATATCTATCTATGCGGAGAAATTTTCACTGAATTATGCTTTGAGTACACTAGAGCTTTAAGTGTTTGGATGCATTGTGTTTCCGTTGGTGCTGGTATCTTCAACTCTTGAAGATCATTCTCTATTTATAGTCTTAACATATGAAAATATCTGTTGGAGGAGACTTAGCCATGTGTCAAAAGCGACAAGGAAAACGACCATCTTGAATTTGAATGGTACTGTAGAGATTCTCTCTTTTTCAGTCTTGAGGGAAGCTTAATGTCAGTGCAAGAGTGCTGGCAGCTCCTCATTGGTCGAGGTTGAATGGTAGGTGAAGCTAACTTCAAAGCAGATACATAGTTGACTTCCTCTAATACCTCGGACACCTTTACTGAGTTTTCCTCTACTGGCATTCTTCTGAGATGTTTAGCTTGCAGGCCGATTCCTTTGTACTGATGTTCAACCCCACACATTCAGTAGGTTTTGAACAACCATACTTAGTCTTCCATACTGACTCCATCCATCTGTCACAGAGATATGCTACTGAGCCTATCATCTACTGAACTCCAACTAGCCTACTGAGTTCCTAACATGCTAAATTCAACCAAACGATTACATTATAAGGTTTCATCACTCAGATAGGGGTTTTGGAATCTTCAAATCTTATCATACTGAATTATATTTTCAACAACATCTTTTTCTGTCGGTAAATAGGCTACCGATAGACTAATCGATGGATAGCTTTCACTCGTTATATCTGTTGTCGGTAAAATTTATCAACGAATTACATTCCGTCGGTGAGATTTATCGACAGATTGTCGATGATAGGCGTCGTCGTTGTCCTTTCTCCGGCAACAAGTTATACCGACGAATTTCTCCGTCGCCATTCCGTCGGTATTGTATTGACGAAATTGTCCATCGGTATGTCCTTTGATTTTGATCGTTTAATATTGATTATTTAACGACGAAATTATCCGTCGGTATATATCGTTGCATATATACCGATAGATTTTTCCGTTGGTAATCTTACCCAGTTACGATGCCCTGTACCATTTATCCAAAACAAACCAAACCTTCAACACAAGAAACAATTAACAGGAAGATCATAATTATTACTTAAACTATTAACTTACGAAATATTCAAGTTACAAAACATAAACTAAAATCATAATATGTTTATGCAAGTATAATAACAACATACAAGAAATAGAACAAGACATGGCTAACTGTGAAGAGATGTGGACTAATGTGACTGAGAGTCAGGGAGATGTGGACGGCTGTGGCTGAGAGTTGCCGTCTCGTCGGCTACGGCCCTGCTGCGAAGAGGCGACTATCTACCTTGTCATCCTCTCCAAGTCATCGACCTTGGACTCCAATACCTGTCTGGCCTCTCGCTCGGATTCTACTATCGCCTGAAGGTCGTGGACTGAGGACCACCTGTATCCTGTGATTCATCAATCATCCGGCTCGTGGTCGTACTGGAACTCCCGTATATGCGCCGCTTCTTATCCTTAGCCCCGTCAACCCTGATGAATATGTCGTTTAGATCTGCATTCGGTTCCTCCTCAGCAGCAATCGCTTTAACTTGTCCTAATTCACAGACCAAAAGATAAACAGAGTCTTAATAAAATGATAAATAAATGATTTTATATTTCAAAATAATTACATGAAGCTTCTGAGCCTTCTGGTTCGAGGGTATCTTGTTCTTGAAGTGTATTTCCATAAAGTATCACACTGCGTATTTGCAAGAGGTACCCTTCTCGATTGCCTATTCACAATTAATAAACACAATTATTAAAGGCTTTGCCGAGTAATAAATTTAAAATATATAGCAACAAATTAATGAATGAATACTTACAATCTGTTGCTCATATTAGTTAGATGACCGGGACCCTCCTTCATGCTTGTTGATCTCGCATCCTGGCTCCGGCTCTGACTAGACATGCCCATTTCCGGTTTCGATTACGGTTACGATTTGAAACCGTCGATTACAATTTGCCAAAAACTGAAACCGACACGAACCGCATATAGACGGTTTACGGTTTTGGTTTGAAACCGCCGGTTCCGATTCCGGTTCCAATTTACCGGTTTCATGGTTTTCATAAATTTTATTTATTTTTAATTACTGAATTAATTTTTTTTAATAATTTTCTTAAAAAAACCTTTTTCAGTTTCAAATCAATTCAGTAATAAATTATAAATAAAATTATACAATCTCATGAAAGAATTGAACAATTAAATAATTAATACAATCTCATTGTTGATTCTTCATTATCATCTTTGTTTTAAAAATAAATTTTATATTATTGTTTTCGATTCTTGGTAGTGTAGTAATTATTAAACAATATTTGATATTCTATGTTTTTCAGTGATAAAATTTGAACAACTTTTATCCCATTTATATTTTTTGGGAACGTTAGTATCCATTTGCAATTATACTAAATACATAATAATATTTTATCCTTTTAGGATTTTTGTATTTTAAATGAATAACTTGTTTTAAATATAAGTAAAAGTTAGAAGATTTAGATCTTCAGTAATATTTTTAATTTAAAACTCATTTATCTAATTCATTAGATATCTGATCTTTGACAATTTGAATAGGTGAAATCACCAGTTTCACCCAGTTTGGAACCGACGGTTTGAAACCGGTGGTTTCAAGGTTTGAAAAAGAGTAAATCGAAACCGAACCGCAAACCGATGGTTTACGGTTCAAGACGGTTTCGATTTGCATCGGTTCCGGTTTATGCCGGTTTCGATTCCAAACCTGGTTTGAGCCGGTTTCAGTTTGAAAATGGACATGTCTAGCTCTTACAATCTGTTGGCACTTGCTCTTACAGACTTCTTAGGTGCCTCCGGAGTATCCCAATACGCGCACAAAGTCGTCCACCTCTCCTCAGTCATGCCTTCTGGCTTCCCTTTCCCTTTATCTCTTCTGTTTTTCAAACCAATATTCCTATCGAAAAATGTCATTGAAGCCCTCTTTTTCCACACGACATATACTTGTTTCTCCCATTCAGGAGGCCAATAACTGTATTTCTGCAAACGAATTATAGATATATAGTTAGTCCATTAATGAATAAATGCAAAAGTATATAATTATAGTTTATTGAAAAAATTAAACCAAATGTAGCTAGATTTACCCGGAATTCTTCAAAATATTGATCCTTGACTTCTTTGGGCGTTTTAACCCAAGTGAAACCAATCGGATTTGAAATATCATTGAAAGTGTTGTAGATCGCATGTGCCAACTAATGGAAATAAGAGAGGATGAAATATACATTCCTCCTTCGTATGTTGTTGTAGCTCTGATTTTTGCTCCTGTTCAGATCTTCTGATATGTGTCCCGACCCTTTTTCTTCCTCCGCATGGTCGAAGAAGTGAAGAAAAATATTTGTCTCTCTCAAAAACGCGTATGCGCGTTAATGTGTATGTATGTGTGTTCTGATTATGAACATAATACTAATATATATAGGCTTCAAGAGCCAATATTATATTAATATTTGTTGCCCATTAATTTAATTATATTCCAAATGGGCTTCTACATAATTAGCTCATAATATAATTAATTAATCTATTGGGCTACTAATATTTATCAATTAATTGGCCCAACCAATTAATTCCAGATAAATAATATTATTAAATAACACAAAATTCATTAATATATTAATAATGATTTCTGAGAGACAATAAATAACTAGAAAACTAATTGGGCCAGATCAGGGATCGAATACAAGAAATAAAGCAGAGCGTCAAATTAATTAATTCCATGCTCAGCCCAGAGCAAAATTAATTAATAAACACAGATTCATTCTACTAGAGAATTTGTGCTGACTTATCCCTTTATCCTAAATTGAACAAGGGCTTGTATTTTAGACTTAATCGATCCCCGTATTTAAGATAAAAATACCCGTTAATTAATTAAGCCCACTGACAGCTTAAATTAATTAACATCTTATATATTCCTGAGTAGTACCACTCGACTTTATTAACACACCTGAACTTAACTAACCGGTCGGGTTTAGTGTGCTAATGCTTACGAGTTCCTAAGGGAATATTATCAACCCATTTTAGTAGGATAAGGTTGCAAGATAAAGACAACCAGCCTGAGCCACAAATAACTACTAACACCCAAGATACGTAGATACAGTCGCGATGACATTCACAATAGTAGGTCAAAGTGATAGATAGCAAAATGCACTCAACTAAAGTCTTACCAAGCTCAAGACCAACTAAGTCACCGAGATTTTGGTTCTCCACTAAGGTCAATCAGGAGAACACATATCACTGTGATCCATCAATACACCACCTTAAGTGTACCAGTAAAGACAAGCAGCCAAGACAAGCCACTTCTTATCTAAAGTGCACCTTAAACCGACAACTTATCCTTAAGTTGTCTCAGCTGTGATAACTGTTTATATCTTGTCAGTTCAACCAATTTGTGTAGTCTTCTGTGATACCCAACACACTACACAAATCTAACTTTTATACAAGATAAATGATTACATGCGCAAATATATATATTAATCAGATAGGAGAATAAAATAGTGGTAAGGACAAAACACATTGTATACAAGCATAAAATTTACTTCCAATATACAAAATCCCAACAATTCTCCCACTTATACTAAAGTAAACTTTTAGTATACAATGTGTCCGTTCTGATATTAACTAACACTCAGCTATCTAATCTATCTATCACTGCATCTTCTCCCACTTATACAAAAGTTTCTGCAGTCCTAAGTGGGGGGCATCACTACCACTCTTTAGCCACAAACATGCTTCTCGTAAGCCGGGAGTGGTAAGCTCTTCGTGAAAGGATTAGCTAGGTTGTCTTCAGTTCCTATTTTGTCGATCACCACGTCTCCTCGATTTATGAATACTCGTATAGTGTGGTACTTCCTTTCTATGTGTTTAGATGCCTTGTGAGATCTAGGTTCCTTAGAATTTGCCACTGCACCCGCATTATCACAATAAATTGTGATCGCCTTAGGCAAATCCAGAACAATATCAAGATCCAGGAGGAAATTCTTGAGTCAAACTGCCTCTTTCGAAGCTTACGGCGACCACATACTCTGCTTCCATGGTTGAGTCCGCAATGCATTTCTGCTTTGCACTCCTCCATGAGATGGCTCCACCTCCCAAGGTAAACACATAACCCGAGGTAGACTTCTTCTCGTCTCTATTAGCTTGGAAATCCGAGTCTGTATAACCCAAAGGCACTAGACTATCTCATTGGTAAACAAGCCTATAATCTCTAGTCCTTTTAAGATACTTGAGAATATGCTTTACCGCAGTCCAGTGCTCCTGTCCAGGGTTAGACTGATATCTTGAGACCATGCCTACAGCATATGAGATATCTGGTCTTGTACAAAGCATCGCATACATGAGGCTACCGACAGCAGAAGCATATGGTACTAGCCTCATACTTTCTATCTCTTCAGGCGTTTAGGGCACTGATTCTTTGATAGAAAATGTCATGTCTGAAAGGTATTGAACCTCTCTTGGCATTTTGCATGCTAAAACGAGCAATAACAATGTCAATGTACGACGCTTGTGATAAGCTTAACATCCTTTTTTGGCGATCTCGGATAACCTTGATCCCAAGGATGTAAGCAGCTTCATCTAAGTCCTTTATTCGAAACTGCTCGGATAACCACGTCTTTACGTCTGATAACACTTCAACATTATTGCAAATGAGAAGGATGTCATCTACGTAAAGTGCAAGAAACACCATGGATCCGTTAACACAGATACGGTACATGCACACCTCGTTAGGACAAGATACAAAACCATAGGATTTGACCACCTCGTCAAAACGCTGGTGCCATAACCGGGAAGCTTGTTTAAGTCCATAAATGGACTTCCTAACCTTCCAAACGATTTTGACATCCATTTGCCAGATCTCTAGGTTCATGTGAGTTGCTATGACGAGGAGAATCCGAATGGACTTGATCATTGCTACAGGTGAGAAGGTCTCTTCATAATCGATACCTTCTTTCTGGGTAAAACCCTTCGCCACTAGCCTGGCCTTAAACGCCATGATCTCTCCATTCGGTTCTCTCTTTCTCTTGTATACCCACTTACTACCAATAGCCTTGCAGCCCTCAGGTAGTTCAGTGATCTCATGTACATCCATATCAGTTATGGACTTAAATTATGAGTCCATGGCGATTCCCCAGGAATCTACATCTATATCTCCCACTGCTTCATTGTAGGTCCAGGGATCAACGGTATCCTATTCATCTGCCGGGAGATGATCAGACGCCTCCCTAGTGAACATGTACTGATCAGGTGTAAATATCACCCTCCCACTACGTCGAATAGTGTTAGGCGATGTGTTAACAGATTGTGCAGGTACTCGTGGAGTACTATCTTGCACAACTGGTTGTTCAAGTGGAACTCGACCACCTTGTAATTCCTCAAGGATGATGTCGACTCGAGACTTATGGTTACTAATGTAATCCTCTGCTAAGAACCGAGTGTTAGTGCTAACAACGATCTTCTATTCTTTAGGATCATAAAAGTATCCACCCTTCGTTTCCTTCGGATACGCTATGAACAACATCACTTCTGAACGTGATTTCAATTTGTCGGCTTGCCTATTTAGCACATAAGCAGGACAACCCCAAATCCTTAAGTGGTGCAAACTAAGCTTATGCCCGTTCCACAACTCGAAAGGGGTATTTTGTATCGACTTGCAAGGCACAATTGTTCGGCAAGTATCTTTGCGAGTCTCTAGGGCATATCCCCAAAAGGAAACCGGCAAAGTTGCATAACTCATCATAGACCGAACCATCTCTAACGAGTTCCGTTCCTTCTCTCGACACACCATTCTGCCGAGACGTGCCCGGTGCTTTATCGGTTGGGATGTAATCCCACATTCCGTCAAGTAGTCCTTGAACCGATTGGATAGGTATTCCCCACTACGATCAGATCGCAGTGTTTTGATTTCTTTGCCTAACTTCTTCTCCACTTCTGCCTTGAATTCCTTAAAGGTTTCAAAGTAATCCGACTTGAGGCGAAGAAGGTAAACATATCCATACATCGAGTAATCATCAGTAAATGTGATGAAGTACTCATACCCTCCACGAGCTTGTGTAGACATAGGCTCACACAAGTCAAAATGTATCAAACTTAATGCTTCTGTGACTCTATAACCGTTTTGCCTTGAAAGGCCTAGTCACCATCTTTCCTTCTAAGCATGGTTCGCAAGTTGGAAATGGTTCAACTTGGAGAGACTCCAATGATCCATATTCCACCAACCTTTGAATCCTATTTAGATTGATGTGACCTAGTCTTAAGTGCCACAGATAAGTTTGGTTTATCTTAGAAGATTCTTTCCTCTTTTTAGGATTTGATGATGAGGAAGCAACATTAACAGAATTACGCGGATTACAAGTAGTAGTATATAAAGATCCGTTTAATGGCCCACCACAGATAAAATCACCGTCTTTCATGATAGAAACTTCACTATCAAAACTTGATTTATAACTATCTATGGTGTAGAGTTTTGAAACATAAATTATATTTCGCCTAAACTCAGGCACATATAAAACATCTTTAAGTACTAAAACAAGAACTATCAAAAGATAGATGTAAATCTCCAATGGCAATTGCAGGAACTCTCAATCCATTGTCCATTGAGACTACCACCTCGCTATCTCTCATTTGTCTTTTCTACAAGAAACCTTGCAAGATGTAACAAACATGATCAGTTGCCCCTGAATCCACTACCCATTCGTGGGTAGAAGAGGAAACCAGAACAGTTTCAGTTACAAGAGCGACTCACGTCTCTTTCTGTTTTGCCTTGACATCTGGATTATAATTCTTCCAGTGTCCTTTCTTACCACTCTTGAAGAACCTTCCTTTCTCCTTTGACATTCGCATGTCGTCGGTAAGGACCGTCTTCTTACTCCCACTGCTCTTCTTGAAATATCCACCCTTTACGCTCTTTTTTTGGTTTCCGCCTTTCGAAGGATTCCTTGAGCTACTGGTGATGTTCAAGACTTGTGCACCCTTACCCTTTCCTATAACCTCTTTGACCACTACCAAATAATTGAGTAACTTACTCAGGGTAATCTCAATCTTAGACATAGTGGCCATAAAACAGAAGTTCTTATAGGACCTTGTAAGAGCATTTATTGGGACGGTAAGATATCTCTTCCACTTTGTGAAATTATTTAAACCCGTTACGGCTTGGTTGGTGAGACTGTTTAGAAACTCGAAATTTTTTCGAACAGACATATCTGAAAAATATAATAAAAGCATGTAAGAAAGTTATATTTGCACATAATTCGTAATTAACCATCATTGTAACCTTTTGAAAAACCATTGATGTTAAATACTCGAATAGCCCTAGAGATCACACTCGTAAGCCACTCAGGTGGACGTTTACTTGTGCACCCCTAGACCAAGCTATATACCTAGCTCTTTAATTCCAATCAACGCCTAGGTTCTTGAGAAGAATGGAATTAATAATCCGACATTTCTGGACCATGTCACTACTAATATTAAAACGCGGGAAGGGACTTCTCGGGGAAGTTGTACTCGCGGTGACATCTAAGTTTTGACCATTAATTTGACCGAATTAACATCAAATTCTCGAAATTGGCATACTTACGAGAACCATACCGCATTCAATTTGATTTATTTGGCCATCCTATTTAATTATTATCTTCTAGAGTACTCGTGTTTACTAGGTACGTAAGCCACTCGAGTGGACATTTACGGCTTCGCTCCAACTATTCAATAATAATTAAATTTGTTTTTGGAAAACCCATCTCACAACACTCGTGGTTCAAAAATATAAAAGCAAGCCACTCAGGTGGACGTTTACTTATATAGTTGTTCCACTTTTCTGTAGGGTCCAATTAATGGAGGTTCGAATTAATGTTTAATATTCAATTTGATTGGAATCTAATTAAACATTAATTATTTATTGTTTGCTTAGTCTTTTTCTTCAAAAGGTTCGTTTTGAATCATGCATCACCACATAATTCCTAAAGCATGCAATTTCTAAACGCACATAATAAAACGTGCTCGTAAAAAATAAACAAGCTTAAAAATGACGTAAATCCTATTTACATGCTTTTCTAAGCGCAATTAATCACATAATCGTATGTTAAAATATAATAATATAATAATAAATAAATGCGCAAACAAAAAATTTAAAACGTCATTATCGGGCTTAAAAAAATACAGATAAAAATTAAATCTATCTATTACAAAGCCCGATCAAATACAGCTCTTCAAAATCTTCAAAATATTCGTATATGAAAACTGCATCAAAAAACTGCTTCGAATATGCATCAACGCCACGTCAGCAGTCTGGCTGCCACATGGCAGCTACGTTAGCTAGGGCTGACATCAGCATGCCACATCAGCCGCGCCACATCAGCGCCGCGTGGCGCCATGTCATCTTGTCTTCTTCATGAAAAAACTGCTGCCGCTGCTGGCCAGTTGCTGCCGTCTCCCCAACGCCAAGACCATGTCGCGCCGTCGCCTGAAACGCGACTTAGCACCGCGGAACGGCTACGCGGCGTGGCGCGATCGCGGCGATCGCACGCAAGCACGCGTGCCGCCGCGCCTTTCCCGGCCCTCCCCCGCCGTCTCCAGCCATGCCAGACGTCGCCCATACATCTGGGCTATGATGAATCGCCGCTTTGACATGGTCTTCGCGAAATTTATTTGCCCGTCATCGGCGAGCTCCGCCACCCGAAATTGCCTCTTTCCGATCCGTGATTCGTTCAATTGATTCATGGGTAATGATCCTTGGATGATTTTTGGCCAACATGAATGGATTCCGGCCGAAATCGTCCAACAATTTCCCTCAATTTCAAACAAAATTGCTGGAAAAATTTCATGGTAAGCAGCGAACTTCCGACATTGATTCCAGTCACATCTGGGATCGGATGACCCCTTGACACCTATCGACGTGAAGCTTGTGAGACGAGGAATCCAGAGGTTCAAGACGATCGTCAATTGGACTCCGGATGCACCGGGAATCGCCTTCGCAAGATGCGGCGAAACCCTAGCCAATGTATTTCTAGACAACACGACCACTTCTCCTTTCCGAAGCTATTCCGGACAAAATAGAAATCAAAATGGGTCGTGCGACCTATCTAGACGAAGCTAACGAAACAACGAACAAAACAATCTGAACAGATTGGAAAAATATAATGGCACGCGCTTCCTGAAGTCGTCGGTTGTGATCTGCCAGAAACTAGGGTTTTGCCTTTTCTTTCTTTCCGCATCGTTGAGCCTCGATTTTCGTACATTCTGGGCCAAAATACAGTATAAAACAGCAAATACAAGTATGCACATTGATCCTATCAACTACTCGTGGATTTTATCACGAGAAAAATGTTACAACGGGATCAAAACAGTGGCTCGCAGACCGCCCCAAACATGAAAAATAACCCGATAGTAACGGAAATAAACCCCAAACATGCTCCTAAAAGCAACAATCAGAGCCTAAACCTTGCTCTGATACCAATTGAAGGAAATGTTAGGGGAGAAAATTGTACCTTCCTCCTTCGTATGTTGTTGTAGCTCTGATTGTAGCTCATGTTCATATCTTCTGATCTGTGACCCGACCCTTTTTCTTCCTCCGCGTGGTCGGAGAACTGAAGAAAAATATTTGTCTCACTCAAAAATGCGTATGCGCGTTAATGTGTATGTATGTGTGTTCTGATTATGAACAGAATACTAATATATATAGGCTTCAAGAGCTAATATTATATTAATATTTATAGCCCATTAATTTAATTATATCCCTAATGGGCTTCTACATAATATAGCCCAGCCAATTAATTCCAAATAAATAACATTATTAAATAACACAAAATGCATTAGTCTATTAATAATAATTTCTGAGAGACAATAAATAACTAGAAAATTAATTGGGCCAGATCAGGGATCGAATACAAGAAATAAAGCAGAGCGTCAGATTAATTAATTATTGGTGATCGCTGTATTGCACCAAATAATCCAGCAAAACTTGAGAATTATATCAGTATAGTTCACAGGGTATCGAACACAGGGAACAGACAACTAGACAAATTATTTTTCTAGTTATCTTGAGTTTGGTTAGCAACCACGCTGATGAGTCGTTTTCGTACTTAGTGATTTCAGGCCGAAAAGTGCGTCAATTGGCCAACCGGTGCACTTGTAGTGGCGTATTATGCAGGGTTTCGGTGCTGACGTGGCATGATGAAGAGGATATTAATTGGCGCGTTTTGGTGAAGAAAAGGCACGGAAAGTCGCGAATTAAGGCACGGTTATTAGGATAGGGAAAGATCAAGAAAATATCTTTTGGTGGTTAAGGAAAGATCTTGTTTCCTTATCCACCCAAATCTTTTCCTTATCCTAATTTAACCTACCTTGGAGAGGAAGAAAAGGAGGAGTATATTAAGAGATGTTGAGGGACGAAAATGGGAGGCCTTATACACAGGAAACAGCCATTCGAACATGTCCCAACATCCCGAGCTCACATTCCGGCCATTGCTCCCTTCCGATCCCAACCGCCGACAGCCGCCGCACCATCTCGCCGCCGAACTACCCAAGCCGAAGACCATTTCCGAACCATCTCTGAACCATCTGAACCAGATTTCCGCAGCATAGCTTAGAAGAAAAATAGCGCTTTAAATTTCCGTCTTTCATGTTCTTTAAACTCCGTAGCTTAAATTATAGTTTTATTTCATTTTGCATTTAATCGTTTTTTCTAGGAACTTAGTAATTTCAAATTCGAACCGCTTGTTATTTCAATTTAAGATTTTAGTTAAATTTCGCAAGTTGTTATTTTCTGCTATTTCGCATCTTAATAAGTTTAAATTTAGAATTAGTGCATGCTAGATTTAGGGTTACTCGTTTTTATGTTTCTGTTCTGGAAACTGTCCCAGTTGTACAACCGAATCATCAGCATGAGTAGCTAAACTTTTTAGGGTCCGGCAGAATGTGAATGCACACGTGAACAGTACATGAGGCTTAGGTGCTCATAATTAATCAATAGGGTTTCGTGATAATTCTGAATTAATTAATCTGGCTAGTGATTTAGGCTTGATCACCCTAGGTTACGCAGTCTGTAGCTAACTTAGTACTTCCATCGTTTCTCGTGGAACAAGGCTAGGTAAGTAGCAAAATTATTCGTAGAGTAATTGGATTAAACCGATAGGAGACTATGAGATGCCCAACATACGAGTAGGTTCCTATACTAGGCTCCCTTAGTTCGATAAAGTTCGTCTAGCTATTAAATCTATTGATTGCCCAACAACGTAGGTTGTAGCTAGGTTAGAGAAGTAGCCGTTTCTATGCCCAACATGGCGGTTACCGAATAAGTAAGTGGGAGTGAGGATCACGCAGTTTAAGTTACGGTGGTCTATAACTAGTAGATTCTTGAGATTAATTCATATTTAGTGCCGAGGATTGGAATAAACGAGTGCATGAATATTCTGCTGGACCTGCCTTTCAGTTGCCCAGTTAATACAGTTTATTTCTCGTTTTCTGTTTTTATTCTTGATTTTAATTTTACAAGTTCTTAGTTTAATAGGAATCCCAAATCTTGCGTGGTCGCTAACCAAAACCCCGAGATAAGTAGGAAAAATAAAGTGTCTAGTCGTCCGTTCCCCTGTGTTCGATACCGTGAACTATGCGAAGTAATTCTCGATTTTTGCGGGATTATTTGGTGCAATACGGCGATCACCAAATTGGCGCCGTTGCCGGGGAACGGTGTTAACTAGTTTCTTTGATTTTTCTACTAATCTTTCGTGCTTTTTAATGTTGCATGAGCAGGTCTTCCAAGCCTAATCTGATATTCGATCCTGAGATCGAGAAAGCAGCTAAAAGAAATAGGAAGGAGACAAAGCTGCAAAAGCAACAAATTACGTCCCGGGCGGCCAGATGTCTTAAGCGCCCAACCGAGAGACAAAACATCCGCCGTTGATCCGATCGGCGACTCAGAACCAGAGACTGTTTTGTTCGACAAAACACTCCACAACACTCCAGTAACAAGCTCAAAATTAGAGGAGGAAGAGATGGAGGACGAAGTGCATGATCCACCACCCTTGAGGATGAATACCGGATCGCTTGACATGGGAGCGGACCTAACGGGACCAATCCAAATCACTACTACGAGAACAAATAGATGTCGAAGTGAACATGGTGTTTGCCATGCCGAAGTTTTATGGAAGGACGAACGAGAATCCAAATTCCTTTTTGGCGTCGTTCAACCAAGTGTGTAATCTGCACCGGGAGGGCAACTTGGACGCTTTCAAGCTCAAGGCCTTTCCATTCACTCTTCAAGACGGAGCACAAGCGTGGTTCTCTAGTCTAAAGCCAAACACGATCACGACGTGGGCCCAGATGCGTACGGTCTTCCTAAAGAAGTATTTCCCTCAATCAAAGACAAATGCATTAAAGAAGCAGATTTCCGGGATTGCTCAAGAACTCGATGAGACCTTTGGCGCATACTGGGAGAGATTTGGACGACTCGTCGATAGTTGTCCGAACCATGGCTACTCGGATGTGGAGCTTCTACAGATTTTTTATCAAGGAATGACAGACGAAGCCAAAGCCATGGTTGATATCGGTCTAAGGGGGAATTTCCATACAAGCCTCTACGAAGATGCAAGGAATATAATCGAAGGACTTGCGGTATCCACCTCACAATACAAGGGGCCGAGACCAACAAGGAGAGCTGTAAATTGGTCTCATTCTGACTACTTGGATGAGATCGATAATAAAGTGGAGGCAAAATTCAGCCTATTACAAGACAAGCTCGACTTGATACTCAAGAAGAACGCTCCCGCTTCAAGCCGATCAAATGCCGATCACGCATGCGGAGCGTGTGGAGAAAAAGGACATACCTCACTACAATGTCCAGGAGAAGAAGTAAACGCAGCTGGAAATTGGAGCGGACAGCAAGGGGTTCATCCGAACCTTTGATGGAGGCAACCGGAGGAACAATTTCAACCAAGGAATCCACCTCAACAACAATTTCAGCAGCAATATCAGCATCAACAACATTTTCAGCAACCTTACCAGGCCCCTAATCAGAATGGCTACCAGCAGGCGTATAGGCCTCCACATCAAAGGCGGTTCCGGCGACGAGTGCTCCAGGTTGCCCAACCGGAGCACCGGAATCCATTAGAAAAGCTTTTGGCCGAAATGGTTTCTTCGCGAGAAGGATACTACGCATTCCAACAGCAAATGCGACGGGAGATCAATCGGACAAAGAAGGACCAACAAGCTACAATGGATCGGTTGGCCAAGCAAATGAGTAAGTTGAATTCTACTATGCGGGAGATAAAGAATTCTCAAGGACAGCTTCCAGCTCAGCCACAGCAAAATCCAAATGCCCATAACTGTAACCAAATTACCTCTGCGTGGAGGAAAAGAACTTCCCGGCCCGGTTGTGCAAGCGAGACACCCGGTAAAAGCGGCAGAAAAGAAGAAGGCCGCGAGCAGCCTGCACAACCCTACTATTCGGGAAGAGCCGCATGCGAAGATCTTGAACCGAACGAGAAGAGGAAACCGTCCCGATTGGGCAATCGGAGTCCGAGCGCATACTCCCTCCACCATTTCGGAAGCTTTGGAAAGAAAAAGAACGCCGAACAAGGAAAGCATGGATTACATGAAGTTGTTCGAAAAATTAGAGATCAATATCCCTTTCCTTGAAGGCTGTAAAGATTCCCAAGTTCGGGAAATTTGTAAAGGATTTCATAGCCGGAAAAGTTCCCAAGTCCGGAAAGTCCTGTTCGATCACACGGTGTCGGCAATTATACGGAAGATGCTTCCTGCCAAATGTGCCGACCCGTGTATGTTTACACTTCCATGTTTGATGGGTGATGTCATGATTAAACAAGCTATGTTTGATCTAGGAGCGTCCTATAAATGTTATGCCCTTATCCGTGTATAATCAATTGGTAGGAGGCCGAGTTAATACCCACTCAAAGTAATTATCCGATTAGCGGATAGGTCATGCATTGCTCCGATTGGTTTACTTGAGAACATCTTAGTCGGAATCAATAACTTTGTCTATCCTGCTGATTTTTATGTAATTGATACGAATGATAGGCAAGTTGAAGGAGCTAGGGGAGTGTTATTAGGTAGACCATTTTTAAAAGACAAGTAAAAGCCATAATTAATGTGGATGAGGGTTCAATTAGTGTGGCATATCATAATGAAACTTATGTTCATAAGATAAGCTGAAGCACTAAAGAAACCATATGATCATGAGAATGAGAATGCTTTTTCTACGACTCCATTGATGCTATTGTCCAAGAATATCTTGAGACGTATGTGGTGCGGGATAAAATGGAAGTTACCTTGACTACAGGGTGGCCGACCAAGAGCGGATGTCCAAGATATGCAAGGCGAGGAGATCGAGAGAGAGCATCTTAGCTACGTATGCAGCCCCAAAGTGTAAAGCGTCGACAATGTGTCTCGGTTGCCCAACCGAGACACTTCGAGAAACTTGTTGCCATCGATCGTCAAAGCTCCAAAGCTGGAACTTAAACGGCTCCCTACACATCTAAAGTATGCATATCTGGGAGAGAATGAGACGCTGCCCGTCATCATCAACAAGGAGCTTGATGACAATCAAGAAACGGCATTGCTTGAAGTTTTGAAGAAGCATAAGAAGGCTATAGGCTGGACTTTAGCCGACATTACCGGTATAAGTTCCGATGTATGTGAGCATTCAATCTTGATGGAACCTGACAGCAAGCCCTTCCGCGATCAACAAAGGAAGCTCAATCCGAATATGCGGGAGGTCGTACTAAAGGAAGTTTTAAAGTTGTTGTCAATGGGTATAATTTACCCCATATCAGACAGCAAGTGGGTGAGCCCCGTCTAATTGGTTCCGGTACGCTTAGTCACGGGATGGCGCATGTGCATTGATTACCGAAAGTTGAATTCGGCTACGCGCAAAGATCATTTCCCACTTCCGTTCATAGATCAAATGCTTGAGAGACTTGCGGGGCAAGTCTATTTCAGTTTTCTAGACGGATATAGCGGCTATTTCCAAATCCATGTTCGAGATGAAGATCAAGACAAGACAACGTTTACATGTCCATATGGAACGTTTGCCTACCGCCGAATGCCGTTTGGGTTGTGTAACGCACCGGGTACCTTTCAGAGGTGCATGATGAGTATATTCTCGGACCTTATCGAGAATTGCATAGAAGTCTTCATGGACGACTTCACTGTTTACGGTGACTCTTACACTGCGTGCTTGAAGAATCTAGACAAGGTCCTAGCCCGGTGCGTAGAAAAGAATTTGGTGTTGAACTATGAGAAATGCCATTTCATGGTGACCGAGGGGATCGTGCTCGGTCACATCGTTTCAAAAAGAGGAATCGAAGTTGATAAAGCCAAAGTTGAGTCCATAGCCAAGTTGTCGTACCCGACTACACCAAAGGAGGTTCGCGGATTTCTAGGGCACGCCGGTTTTTATCGGCGCTTTATTAAAGATTTTGCGAAAATAGCTCAACCATTGACAAGGCTACTGCAAAAAGAAATCAACTTCGATTTTGATGACAAGTGTAAGGAGGCCTTTACCCTCCTAAAAGACAAAGTTACAACAGCTCCGGTGATGCAGCCGCCGGATTGGAATAAGCCCTTCGAAATAATGTGCGATGCCTCCGATTGGGCAATCGGAGCATTACTGGGACAAAAATCCGACAAGGAGAGCCATGTGATTTACGATGCATCAAAGACATTAAATCCAGCTCAATGTAACTATTCCACTACAGAGAAGGAGCTGTTGGCAATTGTGTTTGCCTTTGATAAATTCCGTTCTTATTTACTCGGCTCGAAGATAATCGTCTATACCGATCACGCTGCCGTCAGACATCTCCTTGCAAAGAAGGAATCAAAGCCAAGGCTTATCCGATGGATTCTTTTGCTTCAAGAATTCGATTGGGAGGTAAAGGACAAGAAAGGAGCTGAAAATCATGTGGCGGATCACTTAAGCCGATTAAATCAAGAAGATGATGGAGAGCCAATCAACGAGACCTTTCCAGAAGAACACTTATATGCTTGTTCCGTAAACTGTTTCCCGGCCTTGCTGCGCTGCTACCGGAACAGTGTTTTGCTATGCAAGTTCAGAAAGTGTCTCAGTTGGCCAACCGAGACACCATCAAGTCAGAACAGTTGCAGACGGTGGGTAAGACTTCTAATTTACCTTGGTTTGCTAATATTGTGAATTATTTAACATCTAAGCAGCTTCCACCCGAGTTTACTCACGCTCAAAAAGCTAAGTTGAAAAGCGAGTGCAAGCAGTACTATTGGGACTCCCCAATTCTTTGGAAAATGGGAGTCGATCAAGTGATTCGAAGATGCATACCCGAAGAAGAGCAAGAAGATGTCTTATTCCATTGCCACTCTTCTGCTTATGGTGGACATTTTGGTCCAAAAAGAACCGCACGGAAGGTGTTGGATGCGGGATTCTTTTGGCCACGCCTACACCTCGATGCTTATAAGTACTGTAAGTCTTGTACACGTTGTCAAATGACTGGAAATATATTCATGAGAGATGAAATGCCCCAAAAGCCTTTAAGATTTTGTGAAATTTTTGATGTATGGGGGATGGATTTCATGGGTCCGTTTCCACACTCATATGGGAACGTGTATATTTTACATGCTGTCGATTATGTTTCTAAGTGGGTCGAGGCGAAAGCCAACAAAACTAATGATTCTAAAGTTGTTGCAGGATTTCTCCGTACTAACATTTTTTGCAGATTTGGAGTGCCTAAAGCTATAATAAGCGATCAAGGCACACACTTTTGCAACCGCACCATAGAATCATTAATGAAGAAGTATGGAGTAGCTCACCGAGTTTCTACCGCTTACCATCCTCAATCGAATGGACAAGCTGAAGTGTCTAATCGAGAAATCAAGTCTATATTGGAGAAGACTGTCAATCCGTCAAGGAAGGATTGGAGTACAAGGCTGGATGACGCCTTATGGGCTTATCGGACGACCTATAAAACTCCTCTCGGAATGTCTCCGTACCGATTGATTTTTGGTAAGCAATGTCATCGCGCTGTGCAACTGGAGCACAAAGCTTGGTGGGCTGTCAAGAAAATCAACATGGACCCAACCGAATGTGCCAAGGAAAGAAAATATCAGCCGCAAGAGTTGGAAGAGATTCGGATGGAGTCCTATGACGCGGCCATGCAATACAAAGATCGTACTTAAGGCGTGGCATGATAAGGCTATTCGTTTGAAGAAATTTGAGCCGGGGAAACTTGTCTTGCTTTGTATCAATCACGCCTACGGCTCATGCCGGGAAAGCTTAGGTCCGGATGGATTGGTCCATTCAAGTGCGCTCCGCTGGCCAAGCGGAGCGGTGATCATACGAAATTGGACTCGGACGACGCTTTTACGTGAATGGCCATCGCCTTAAAATCTACCATGCGGCCGCAATGATGAAAGATGTGGACGAGCAAAGCTTGTCCATTCCCTCTTACGTTTGACTCTTTGAAGAGGAGGTCTAGCGAAAGACTCTAAAGAGAGGCGCTACGGGAGGCAACCCGTGTTTTGCTAGTTATTTTTAATTTTTCGTGTTTTTATTTATTTTTGCCGATTTTATGCTTGATGTTTTTCTTCTTATTTTTCAGATTTTTGGTTAAGGATGAAAAGGTTTAAGTGTAAGGAGATAAAGTTTGAAGGACCAAATTGCAATTTTGGAGAGATGGAAGGACCCAATTGAAGTTTCCAAGACTCTACAAGAACTCAATTGCATGAAGGAGGTTTTATTGAGGCCAAATTCACTTATCAAAAGTTGATGGACTCAATTGAATGAAGATGGGGTCCCTTGTCTTAATTGTGCAAGTGGAGGGGTCAAAGTGAAAATATTAATCTACTATAAATACAACAACCCTACCCACTTGCCACTATTCCCACTTCTTTCCTCAATAACCGCCGCCCACCTCTCCCTCTCTCTATAGATTTTTCAAGTATTGCAACCTCCACCACCACAACCAACTCAACTGCACAACCAAACCATCATGCCGCCGAAGAAACGATCAGGGCTCCGCGCCGCCGCTAAATGGTTCAGCGCTTACAAGGACGACCCGGAGATACAGCGCCGCCGCGCCGCCGCTGAGGCCTCCGCTGCGGCCGCCGCTCGAGCTCAAGCTCTCGCCATTGTGCCGTATGTTGAAGAAGAAGTTCCACCACCGCCGGAGTTTGTGTACGAGCCGGAAGAAACTGTTCACGTCCCGGAAGAAAATGTTCAAGTCCCATACTCCACCTTCTATACGGAGTCTTCTTCCCCTCCAAAACTGCCAAGGAGACGGTTACGAAGAAATAGGGGAGTGCGTGTCCAAGAACCGACTCAACCACCGAGAACGGTTGTTATCGACGATACTCCCGAACCTAGTCCGGAGGCGTCTCCCAAGAAGTCTCCCGAGCCTACACCGCAACCGTCTCTACCTCGCCGCTCTCGCGCACGTCGGTCGTCCGCCCAACATCCCGGCGAAGCCTCATCCTCTCAACCGCCTCGTTCGCCCCAAACAGTGTACGAATGGTTGCCCTTTGTGGACCAAGCCCGAGTATGTGAGCCGGCCCCGCAACCGCAATATTACGGAGGTGTAAATTGGAGGGAAAGTATATACGGGGAGTTGCCTAGCGAAGAAGAGCAAGACTCGGATTACGTGTCCGACGAGTATGGTGGACACTACGAAGGAGATTTCAACTTGAGTGGTCTCTCGTTAGCCAATTCTGACTCCACGTCCGCCCTTCCGCGAGAAAACCAATATGGTAACCGAACAATAATACACTTGGACACACCCGAAGCCGTCGCCGCCCTCTATCGCTTCGAGATAGAGTACTTGGACGACCGGAACATGGAATGCGAAGGAAAGGAGTGTCGGAGTGGACGCCTCATTGATCGAGATTTCCTTCTTCGTGCGGGTATTATACATCCTTTCTATCGGTATTTTCAGCGTATTAGTTGGTCTTGGTTGTTGGAGTCTCATCATTATGATTGCTCTAAGGAGTTAGCAAGAGAGTTTTTCAATACCTTCCACTTTGAGCATGATAAAGACTTATATGTGCCATGTATTGCCTTTCGTTTGTTTGGGAATAATTATCATCTTTCTTTGGCCGAGTGGAGTGCACGTCTAGGCATTACGAGTTTTGATCATTTCCTTGAGTTGAGGTATGAGATGGGTTCGCATTGTTTGCCGAATAAGGATCCTCGATACATAGGACCGATTAGTGCATGGAAGCTTCTAGCACCAAGCGATCCGGAGGATTTTCAATCCTCGGGTTCGTACGTGTGCTACATTGAGGATCCCGCGCTGCGCCTCTGTCATCAATACCTAGTCCACAACCTCACGGGTAAGAGTACAGCTTTCGATAAGGTAACGGCAAATGAGTTGTATTTTTTGTGGTGTATGCATGCCAACCGACCGGTCAACCTAAGCTTTTGGATAGCTAAAAACATGTTCGTCATAGCTAGTCACACCGCACGACACCTCACGTTGTGCCACTTACTTGCTACGTTCATTGAACGCAACTTTGTGATCTATGATGCTCAGTTTTTAAGCCATGTGCCCCCTCCTACTTTGTTTGATATGTCGTTGTTGAGACATTCTCGCTTAGTGTATGAACTGCCTAACCGGGACATTCAGTTCTATCCACCGGGACCTCGTGTCTCGAGTGCATCTTTGAGTGTAGGTGGAGATTCTGTGGAGCTGCTGCGCACTGACCTAAATGCCTTGGGAAGCCGTGTTGACCGCCTGCGCCGTACCGTGATGAGCCGACTGCCTCGCTTGCCCAAGCGAGGCGCCAAGTAAACTTTTCTCTCCAATTTTTGTGTTTGTCTTTGTTTCTGTTTTGAGTCTGTGTTTGTGAGTCTTATGTGTTGTTTTTGTGTCCTTACACTTGAAAGGGTTCAAGTGTAAGGAGGGGTAGTTTATTTTCTTTTGTTTTGTGTTTATGTTCTTACACTTGAAAGGGTTCAAGTGTAAGGAGGGTGTTTTTGTTTTTATTTTGTCATGCCTTCTCTCTTTGTTTTGTCTTTTCTTCTTGCTCGAGGACGAGCAAGTTTTAAGTGTAAGGAGGGGGGTTTATTTTGTGTCGAAGCATGCCAAAATTTTCCCAAAATTTTCGATTTTTGAAGCGCCGATTTCTATGTTCAAGCATGTCTTATTTGTGCTTTTGTGTTCAATATTCTTGCTTGTAGACTTTGTGAAAATTAGATCTAGGCATATATGTGTATGTAACTTGGGATGACGAAAAATAAACCTTGTGGGATCGAATTTTATTAAACCACTCACTTAAATTAGATTTGAGCCTAAAGTAGGACACTTCCTACTATTTCTTTTGAGAGTGTTTATTCACAAAATTGCAATAAGTTTGAGTCATTTGTGATACATGATAGGAGGCACTAAGGATTTTTAGCCAAACGACCGCGACAAAATTTTCCGACCCTAAATTATCACCTAGTGAGCCAAGTTGAGCCTTGACCGATTCTTTGAAATGAGTTAGTGAAAATTTAGCCAAGGCCTTTTTAAACTTTCTCTTGACCCATGTTATTGCATGTCTTATAAATCTTCTTGTGCATGATAGATGTTGTTTAGAGGAGTGTCACATATGTCCTCTACCTACCCAATTAAGAGGTGCTGAAAAAAAAAAAAAAAAAAATCAGATTTGTCTAGGCCGAAACATGAATGTATAAGCTGCAAAAGAAAAAAAGCGGGAATGTAACCGGCACGATTGCCCGGTTGAGACGATGCCTGTACCCGTAAAGTTGAAAAAGAAGAAAAAAAGTTATGCCACGAAAAAATACATATGAAATATTCAGAAAAAAAGAGATGTGGCAGAAAAAGAAAAAGAAAAAGAAAAAAATGGGTGCATATAATAAATTGTAGCATTTGTGCGAAATTGCTAAGTGGTGGGAAAGTTTTGAATTCTTGTATTGATTGCACAAGTAAGAGAGTTTGGCATGCATAACATTGAATTATAATTTTTGATGGAGCTTAGTACCCCTAGGACCCTTACCAACATCAATTTGTCTAAGTCCTAAGCCCCATTACAACCTAATGAGAAAGACCTCCTTGATATTGCTATTGTGACGATCTCTTATCGTGATTGCGTGGATTTATTTTCTTGAGTGGCTTGAACCGGACCTAGATTAGTTGAGTGATGAGCGAACCTTGAGGAGATCCATATTGTTTAGATTTTGACCAAGTTGATATATGTGTGCTTAGTTTCGAGATTTGCATCGTCTACTTGCTTGATGAGATCATATTTGCATGATTTGATTTGCTTGGCTAGTTAATTGGTGTTGAGAATTTTGGATTGATTGGTGCTGCTTCATGTCGTTTTTTTTTTATGTTTTGTTTGAGTCCGTGTGTTTTGATCGTGTCTTTGTTTTTTCGTATCTTTGTGTCCTTGTTTTGTCGTGTCTTTATTTTCCTTGAGTCTTTTATTTTTGTCTTGAGTCTTGGGGATTGGCCGAAATAACTAAGTACTTATCTTTTTCTCTCCTTATACTCGTGGGCGAGCATAAATCATGTGTAAGGATATTTGATGAGTCGTTTTCGTACTTAGTGATTTCAGGCCGAAAAGTGCGTCAATTGGCTAACCGGTGCACTTGCAGTGGCGTATTATGCAGGGTTTCGGTGCTGACGTGGCATGATGAAGAGGATATTAATTGGCGCGTTTTGGTGAAGAAAAGGCGCGGAAAGTCGCGAATTAAGGCACGGTTATTAGGATAGGGAAAGATCAAGAAAATATCTTTTGGTGGTTAAGGAAAGATCTTGTTTCCTTATCCACCCAAATCTTTTCCTTATCCTAATTTAACCTACCTTGGAGAGGAAGAAAAGGAGGAGTATATTAAGAGATGTTGAGGGACGAAAATGGGAGGCCTTATACACAGGAAACAGCCATTCGAACACGTCCCAACATCCCGAGCTCACATTCCGGCCATTGCTCCCTTCCGATCCCAACCGCCGACAGCCGCCGCACCATCTCGCCGCCGAACTGCCCAAGCCGAAGACCATTTCCGAACCATCTCTGAACCATCTCGAACCGATTTCCGCAAAGATAGCTTAGAAGAAAAAAGCGCTTTAAATTTCCGTCTTTCATGTTCTTTAAACTCCGTAGCTTAAATTATAGTTTTATTTCATTTTGCATTTAATCGTTTTTTCTAGGAACTTAGTAATTTCAAATTCGAACCGCTTGTTATTTTAATTTAAGATTTTAGTTAAATTTCGCAAGTTGTTATTTTCTGCTATTTCGCATCTTAATAAGTTTAAATTTAGAATTAGTGCATGCTAGATTTAGGGTTACTCGTTTTTATGTTTCTGTTCTGGAAACTGTCCCAGTTGTACAACCGAATCATCAGCATGAGTAGCTAAACTTTTTAGGGTCCGGCAGAATGTGAATGCACACGTGAACAGTACATGAGGCTTAGGTGCTCATAATTAATCAATAGGGTTTCGGGATAATTCTGAATTAATTAATTTGGCTAGTGATTTAGGCTTGATCACCCTAGGTTACGCAGTCTGTAGCTAACTTAGTACTTCCATCGTTTCTCGTGGAACAAGGCTAGGTAAGTAGCAAAATTATTCGTAGAGTAATTGGATTAAACCGATATGAGACTATGAGATGCCCAACATACGAGTAGATTCATATACTAGGCTCCCTTAGTTCGATAAAGCTGTCTAGCTATTAAATCTATTGATTGCCCAACAACGTAGGTTGTAGCTAGGTTAGAGAAGTAGCCGTTTCTATGCCCAACATGGCGGTTACCGAATAAGTAAGTGGGAGTGAGGATCACGCAGTTTAAGTTACGGTGGTCTATAACTAGTAGATTCTTGAGATTAATTCATATTTAGTGTCGAGGATTGGAATAAACGAGTGCATGAATATTCTGCTGGACCTGCCTTTCAGTTGCCCAGTTAATACAATTTATTTCTCGTTTTCTATTTTTATTCTTGATTTTAATTTTACAAGTTCTTAGTTTAATAGGAATCCCAAATCTTGCGTGGTCGCTAACCAAAACCCCAGATAAGTAGGAAAAATAAAGTGTCTAGTCGTCCGTTCCCTGTGTTCGATACCTGTGAACTATACTGAAGTAATTCTCTGATTTTTGCAGGATTATTTGGTGCAATACAGCGATCACCACACGCAAGTTTTGGGATTTTATCTAAACTAAGATCTTGCAAAAACTAAAAACTGAAATAAAACTGTTTTAACTGGGCAGTTGAGAGATAGGTCCAGCAGAATATTCACACACACGTAATTCCAATCATCGGCACATAAAATGAATTAATCTTAAGAATCAACTAGTTATAGATTACCATAACTTAAACTGCGTAATCCTCACTCCCACTTACTTAGTCGGTAACCGCCATGTTGGGCATCGAAACGACTACTTCCCTAATTTAGCTACAACCTACGTTGTTGGATAATCAATAGATTTAATAGCTAAACAGCTTTATCGAACTAAGGGAGCCTAGTATAGGAGCCTACTCGTATGTTGGGCATCTAATAGTCTCCTACCAGTTTAACCCAATTATTCTAATGAATAACTTCGCTACTTACCTAGCCTTGTTCCACGAGAAACGATGAAAGTACTAAGTTAGCTACAAACTACGCAACTTAGGGTGATCAAGCCTAAATTACTAGTTAGATTAAATAAACCAGAATTAACCCGAAACCCTTTCAATTAATTATTAGCACCTAAGCGTCATGTACTGTTCACGTGTGCGTTTTACATCCTGCCGGACCACTAAAAGGTTAGCTACTCATGAGACTGTCCCGACTGCACAGGTAAGACACTTTGCAAAACAGAACATTCATCGTTTGTAACCCTAATTCTAGCATGCACGAAAACTGAAAATAAAATAAAAGATACGAACTAAGACTGAAAACAAAACACGTACTGAATGAAAACAAAACACGTACTGAATTAAAACTAAAATGGAAATAAGATCAAGAGTACCGATTAGTCTCCGATCTCTCAAACGAACGGAAAGTAAGCAACGAACTAAACTAGCATTCGAACTTTAATAAACTGAAAAACGAAAGTGTTTGTCTCTTCTACTCAAACTAATCGGCTTGCATGAAATAGAAATGGAACGGTAGTTGATGTTCTTCTCCTCGGCGGTGGTGGAATCGGCAACGGCGGCGATGATCGGACGGTGGCGGTGGCGGTACGATGTCGGGAATTCTTGGACGAAAAGGGATGTGTGTCGTGTTTGAAGAGGGTTGTGAGGAGGTGCTGAACTTCGTGCCTTCCTTCTCCTTTTATATGAATGCACCTAGGAATTAGATCACATCTAGGGTTCCTTTTCGGATAAGGAAAGGATCTATGAGATAAGGTAAATATCTCCTCCTTCCTTATTTATCTCCTTTCCTTCCTTCCTTCTTTCCTTCCTTCTCTTCTTCTTTCCTTCTCTTCTTTCCTCGGCCAAATCCGCTCAAAATCTCGCCATTCTAGCTGGAAAACGCATTGCCACATCATCTCCACGTAACGTGCCAAATCAGCCTAATTTCCTACACAACTGCCAACAAAAGTGTCTCGCCTTCACAGTTAAGAGACTTTCCAGACAGAAATAATTAGGTACGAAAACGACTTATCAAATCTCCTTACACTTGAACTATACTCGCCCTCGAGTATAAGAAGAACAAAAGATAAGTACCTAAAGAGAAGACTCAAGACTCGAACAAGAACAAAAACAAGACTCGACACGGACGGAAGAAAGAAAATAACAACAGACTCACAAAACGAAGACAAGAAGCCATACTAATCAATTCGAAAATTTCCACACCAATTCACTAGCCAAGCAATGTCAAATCATGCAATTATAATCTTATCGAACAAGTAGACAATGCAAATTTTGAAACTAAGCATATATATATCAACTTGGTCAAAATCTAAACAATGTGGATCTCCTCATGATTCACTCAACACTCAACTAATCTAGGTTCGGTTCAAGCCACTCAAAGGAAAACAATCCACGCAATCACGATAAGAGATCATCACAATAGCAATATCAAGGAGGTGTTTCTCTTTCGGTTGTAATGGGGCTTAGGACTTAGACAAATTGATGTTGGTAAGGGTCCTAGGGGTACTAAGCTCCATCAAAATTCAGATTCAATGTTATGCATGTAAAACTCTCTCACCTGTGCAGTCAAGACAGTCAAACTCCCACCAATTAGAAAATGCTACAACATCAATACTATGCACCCATACTTTTTCTTTTCTGCCACGTTTCTTATTCAGATTTTTTTTTCGTGGCATATACCTTCTTTTTAGCAAACTGGGCACAAACTGTCTCAACTGTATAGACAAGATACTTTGAATTCTGCTTATATAGAGCAGTTTTTACACTTAGACTTTTTATCCAATCTGTTTTCTGCAGCATGTCTAGACTGGGCAGGTAGGAGACATATGTAATACACTTCAGATTTTACTATCATGCACAAGAGAGTTCGTAAAACATGCAATAACATGGGTCAAGAGAAAGTTTAAAAAAAACCTTGGCTAAAATTTTTACTAACTCAAATCAAAGAAACGGTCAAGGCTCAAATTGGTTCACTAAGGGATAATGTAGGGTCAGAAATATTTTGTCGCGGCCGTGTGGCTAAAAATCCCTAGTGCTTCCTATCATTTATCACAAGTGACTCAAACATATTGTGACTTTGCGGATAAACACTCTCAAAAGAATAGTAGGAAGTGTCCTACTTTAAGGCTCAAATCTTATTTAAGTGAGTGGTTATAAAATTTTGATCCAACAAAGTTTCTTTTTCGTCATCCCAAATTACATGCATATACGTGCCTAGATCTACTCTTCACAAAGTCAACAAGCAAGCATATTGAAACTTAAAAGCACAAATAAGACATGCTCGATCATAGAAAACGACACTTCAAAAATAAAAAAAATTGGCATGCTTCGACACAAAATACCCCCTCCTTACACTTAAACCTTGCTCACCCTCGAGCAAGAGAGAAAAGACAAAACAAAGAGAGAAGGCATGACAAAATAAAAAGAAACACCCCCCTTCTTGCACTTGATCCCTATCAAGTGTAAGGACAAGAAAGACACACAAGAACAGACTCAGAACATAAAACAAAAACACAAAAACACAAAAAATAAAATTGGGGAAGAAAAGTCACCGGTCACCTCGCCTGGGCAGGTGAGGTAGTCTGCTCATAATTGTGCGGCGGTGATCTACTCTGCGTCCAAGGGAATCCAGATCAGTCCTTAGAGTCTGCACTGTATCCTGATCTGCAGAAGTAAAGGCACTCGAGACATGAGGTCCCGGTGGATAAAATTGGATCTCCCGATTAGGCAGTTGGTACAGTAGGCGAGTATGCCTCAACAAGTTCAAATCAAACAAGGATGGAGGATCCACCCTAGTCAAATAACCAGCATCATGTATGACAAAGTTGCATTCAATGAACGTGGCAAGAATATGGCATAGAGTCATGTGATACACGGTGTGACTAGCAATTGTGAAAATGTTCTTAGCAATCCACCAACCTAAGTTAAGACGACGCCTAGTAGTCATGCACCATAGAAAATTCAATTCATTTGCAGTCACCTTTTCAAAAGAAGTACTCTTTCCGGTTAGGTTATGGGCTAAGTATTGGTGGCACATGCGAAGGGCGGGATCTTCTAGAAAACTTACGTGAGAACCGGACGTGGCAAACTCATCCGGGTCGCTTGGGGCGAAGAAGCCTCCACGCGGCCCGTGAACCAATATAAGTCGGGTCCTTGTTCGGCAAAGCATGAAACCCCATCTCAAAATGACCAAGATAATAATCATAAAATGAACATATCCCTAGTCTAGCATTCCATTCGGCCACCGAAATATGATAAGTCCCTCCAAACAACCGAAACTCAATACAAGGTGTAACCAAATCTTTGTCACCCTCAAAATGAAAAGTATTAAAGAACTCACTTGCAACCTCTTTGTAACACGGATAGTGATGCAATTCAAGCAACCAAGACCAACCAACATTTCGAAAATATGCAAAGAAAGATGCAATAATACCTGCCGCGTTAAGAAACGTGCGATCGAGGAGTCGGCCGCTTCGAAAGTCCTTGACCTCGCGCTCTTGTAAACGCAAATTCATGTACTCAATCTCAAATTGAGAGAGGACATGCACGGCTTTCGGTGAATCGATATGGACAACCATGCGGTTTCCATACTCTGCCGCTCTTGGAAAGGCCGAAGATGAATCGGAGTCAGCAAGGGATAAGTAATTCAAGTTGAAGTCCTCTTCAAAATCACCATTGTGATCATCAGACTTATAGTCCGAATCTTCCTCCTCTTGGCTCGGCAATTCCGCTCGTAGACTTTCGCTCCAATTTACCCCATCATAATAGTTGAGTAGTGGTGGTGGATGTTGAAACTCGAGAAACAACAACCACTCGTAAAGAGTTTGTGGAGATTGGGGCGGCGGATTGGATGAAGAAGCACCATCTGTGTGGGTTTTTCTCGGCTTTCTCACCCTTAAGCGATGCGGTGGGGACGACGGAGGCATAAGCTCGAGCGTCGGTTCGGGCGTCGGCTCTCGTGTCGGCTCGGGCATCGGCTCTCATAGCGGTTCAGAAATAGCAACTCCTGTGTGTCGTCATAACCGTCGTCTAGGCAATTTCGGCGGAGAAGTGGACTCCGTGGCATAGTGCGATCCGGTGTCAACTTCCACGGTTTGCGAAGTCGGCGCCACATACTCGAATTCTTCCGGTAGTTGCGGTTCGTACTCAAGGAGCGAAACTTGTTGAGTTGACATGGCCTCCCGGTGAGCAGCAGCGGCGTTGCGTCTCCGAATCCGCCTGGACGGCAGCGAACCAACGGGCTGCAACGAACAGTCCAGACTTCTTCTTTGGAGCCATGGCGGTGGCGTCTCAACTGGGCAGGGAGGAAACTTCTTGAAGAAGATGAAGATCTTGTAGAGAGGGAAAGTAGGGGGCGGCGGTTATAGAGAGGGAAAGTGATTTGAATAGTAACAAGTGGTACGGTTTGATCCCCCTCTCTCCTTTTATAGAAGGGAACTTTGCAATTAGGCCCTCTCAGTTGTGCAGTTAAGAGATCTAGTCTCTCCTTCTTTTCAATTCAGCCCCCATCTTTTTCTCAACTTAAATTGACTCCAAATTTTAGTCATCTATGCAATTGAGTCACTCAAAATCGTTCCCTTACTACAATTGGGTCCCTTGATGTTTTTGGAAACGACAATTAAGCCCCCAAATTCTTCTTCTCATCATCTTTGCTCCGCCAAACTCCGTCTCCTTACACTTTAGACCCCAATTCCTTACTTAGCCAAAATCTGAAAAAGAAAAGAAACAACACCAAGCATAAAATCAAACTAAATAAAAAACGAAATCAAAGAAAAACGGAAAAAATACGGGTTGCCTCCCGGAAGCGCCTCTCTTTAGAGTCTTCAGCTAGACCTCCTCTTCAAAGAGTCAAATATAAGAGAGAATGGACAATCTCTGCTCGTCCACATCATCTATCATTGCGGCAGCATGATAAATCTTAAGGCGATGACTGTTGACGGTGAAAGTCTCGTCTGAGTCCAATTTCTGTATTACCACTGCCCCGCCTGGCCAGACAGAACACGCCCGGAATGGACCTATTCTTGAGCGGAGCTTTCCGGCATGATGCGTAGGCGCGATTGGTGAAGCAATACAAGTTGGCCCACTTCAAAAGTCTTCAAACGGGTCGCTTTATCATGCCACGCCTTTGTGCGATCTTTGTACCTCATAGTCGCATCATAGGACTCCAACCGGATTTCTTCAAACTCTTGAAGCTGATATTACCTCTCCTTAGCACTTTCAGTTAGATCCAAATTGACTTTCTGTACCGCCCACCAGGCCTTGTGTTCCAACTGCACAGGCAAGTGACATAATTTACCAAAAATTAATCTATACGGAGACATACCGAGTGGAGTTTTATAGGCTGTTCGATAAGCCCATAAGGCGTCATCCAACCTCATACTCCAATCTTTCCTTGACGGATTGACCGTTTTCTCCAAGATAGACTTTACTTCCCGATTGACACTTCAACTTGCCCATTCGTTTGTGGATGGTAAGCGGTAGAAACTCGATGGGCTACTCCATATTTCTTCATCAACGACTCTATGGTACGGTTGCAGAAATGTGTTCCTCGATCACTTATGATGGCCTTAGGTACACCGAATCTGCAAAAGATGTTAGTTCGAAGAAATCCTGCAACCACTTTAGAGTCATTAGTTTTTGTAGCCTTTGCCTCAACCCATTTAGGAACATAATCAACGGAAAGTATAATGTACACGTTACCCTTTGAACTAGGAAACGGACCCATGAAGTCCATACCTCATACATCAAATATCTCGCAAAATCTCAAAGGCTTTTGGGGCATTTCATCCTTCATAGATATATTCCCGGTCATTTGGCAACGTGCACATGACTTACAGTAATTGTAGGCGTCAAGGTGTAGGCTCGACCAAAAGAAACCTGCATCCAACACTTTTCTTGCGGTTCGTTTTGGTCCGAAGTGTCCTCCATAAGCGGATGAATGACAATGGAATAGGATGTCGCCTTGCTCTTCTTCCGGAATGCATCTTCGGATAACTTGATCAAATCCCATTTTCCAAAGGATTGGAGAGTCCCAAAAGTACTGCTTACACTCGCTCTTCAATTTCACTTTTTGGGCATGAGTGAACTCGGGTGGAAGCTGCTCAGAGGTCAAGAAATTCACAATATTAGCAAACCAAGGTAATTTAGAAGTGTTACCTACGGTTTTCAGCAATTCTGCTTCAAAGTTGTCTTGACTGGGCAGCTGAGACACTTCCTGGACTCCAATAGAAAAACACTGTGCGGGCAGAAGCTTGACAAGACTGGAAACTGTCTCAGGAACAACATATAAATGCTATTCGGGAAAAGTCTCCTTAATTAGCTCTCCATCGTCTTTTTGAATCAATCGGCTCAAGTGATCCGCCACATGGTTTTCAGCTCCTTTCTTGTCCTTAACCTCCCAATCAAATTCTTGTAAGAGAAGAATCCATCGAATAAGTATCGGCTTTGATTCTTTCTTGGAAAGGAGGTGCTTGACGGCGACGTGATCGGTGTACACAATGATCTTCGACCCAAGTAAATATGAGCGAAACTTGTCGAAGGCAAAGACGATAGCTAACAGCTCCTTCTCTGTGGTGGAATAGTTACATTGTGCTAAATCACATGGCTTTCCTTTCCAGATTTCTGTCCCAGCACTGCTCCGACTGCACAGTCAGAAGCATCGCACATAATCTCGAATTGCTTGTTCCAGTCCAGGGGCTGCATCACAGGAGCTGTTGTAAGCTTGTCTTTAAGGACGGTGAAGGCCTCCTTACACTTAGTATCGAAATCAAACTCGACATCTTTGTGAAGTAGCCTTGTTAGTGGTTGAGTAATCTTTGCAAAATCCTTTATAAAATGCCGATAGAAGCCGGCGTGCCCTAAAAAACCACGAACTTCCTTTGGAGTAGTCGGATATGGCAACTTCGCGATGGCCTCCACTTTTACCTTATCGACTTCGATTCCTCTTTTAGCAACAACGTGACCGAGCACTATTCCTTCGGTCACCATGAAATGGCATTTCTCGTAGTTCAACACCAAGTTCTTCTCCACACATCGAACTAGGACTTTGTCGAGGTTCTTCAAGCACGAAGTGTAAGAATCACCATAGACGGTGAAATCGTCCATGAAGACCTCTATGCAAATCTCGATGAGGTCCGAGAATATGCTCATCATGCACCTCTGAAAGGTGTCCGGCGCATTGCATAATCCAAATGGCATTCTACGGTAAGCAAACGTTCCATAAGGGCATGTGAACGTCGTCTTGTCTTGATCTTCCTCTCGTACTTGGATTTGAAAATAGCCGCTATAGCCGTCCAAGAAGCTAAAATAAACTTGCCCCGCAAGTCTCTCGAGCATTTGATCGATAAATGGAAGCGGGAAATGGTCCTTTCGTGTCGCCGCATTGAGCTTCCTATAATCGATACACATGCGTCATCCCGATCTTGCATTTATCGATACACTAAGCGTACCGGAAACAATTCGTTCTTCTCATTCTCGATAACTTGGAATCCGAACTTCTTGGGCACAAGGTGTACGGGACTTACCTATTTGCTATTCGATATAGGATAGATAATTCCCATGGATAAAAGCTTCAATACTTCCTTCAGTACAACCTCCCTCACGTTCGGATTGAGTTTTCTTTGATGGTCTCGAAAAGATTTTCTATCCGGCTCCATGAGGATAGAGTGCTGGCAAATGTCGGGACTTATGCCGGTGAGGTCGGCTAAAGTCCATCCTATGGCTTTCTTATGCTTCTTCAGAATCTCCAACGATGCCTTCTCTTGATTTTCATCAAGTTCTTTATTAATGATGACGGGCAGCGTCTCATTATCTCCGAGATAGGCATACTTCAGGTTTGTTGGAAGTGGCTTAAGTTCCAGCTTTGGTGCCTTGATGATTGACGGCAGCAGCTTTTCAGAAGCGTCCTGCCTGGGCAGTTGAGACATGTTGCTGACAGTTTTCAAATCTGGAGTTGCGTACAAAGTCGAGATGCCCTCTCTGATCTCTTCGTCCCTCATATCTTCGAGGTCTGATTCGGTCAGTCCTTGAGTCAAGGTAACCTCCATTTTATCCTGCATCACATATGTCTCAAGATATTCTTGGACAAAACTTTCAATGGAGTCAGTAGATAAAGCATCTTCATTTTCATGATCAAAAGGCATCTTAAGTGCTTCAGCAATGTGATGAACATAGATTTCGTTACGATATGCAACACTTATAGATCCTTCATCTACATTGATTATGGCTTTCACGGTTTTTAAGAACGGTCTACCCAATAGAACACCCGCAGTTCCCTCAACTTTCCTATCATTAGTGTCTATGACATAAAAATCTACAGGATAGACAAAGTTGTTAATTCTGACCAAGATGTTTTCTGCAGGTTTATTCACGACCTACCGGGGTAATGCATGATCTATCCGCTAATTCAATTATCACTTTGGTGGATACTAATTCAGCTCCAATCAATTGATTATAAACGGATAATGGCATAACATTAATGGATGCTCCTAAATCACACATAGCCTCCTTAATCATAACATTTCCCATCAAGCAAGGTAGTGTAAACATACCTGGATCAACACACTTAGCGGGTAGCATCCTTTGAATGATTGCCGATACAGAGTGGTCCATGACAATTTTCCCCGACTTTAGGATTTTTCCAGCAATAAAATCCTTCACGAACTTCCCGAACTTTGGAATTTTGACGGCTTCAAGGAAAGGAATGTTGATCTCTAATTTCTCGAACAGCTTAAGGTAGTCCATATACTCCTTGTTTGGCGTCTTTTTCCTTTTCAGAGCTTTGGGGAATGGTGGAGGAATCAGATCTTCATGTTCCGACTGGCCAGTCAGGACGTCCTCCTCATCTCTTTCTTGTTCAGGATCTTCAGCATACTGCTCCCTTGAGCCTTTTGATGACATAGGTTGTTCTGCAGCCTTCTTCTTCTCTGCTGACTTCTCTGGGTGTCTTGCTTGTAAAGTCGGGCCAGGTAGTTCCTTCTCCCCACGCAATATGACATGGTTGCAGTTCTGGGCATTAGGGTTCTGCTGAGTTTGAGCTGGAAGCTGCCCTTGGGAAGTTTTTATTTCCTGAATGGTAGAATTGAGCTTATTCATCTGCTTGGCCAAATTATCCATAGTCATTTGTTGCTCTTTCTTCATTTGATTAATCTCTCATTGGGTCTGCATCATTTCCTTCTGCATTTGTTGTTGAAATGAAGTGGTGTCCTTCTGCGAAGAAACCATTTCGGCCAAAAGCTTTTCTAAAGGGCTCTGCTGCTCCGACTGGGCAGGCGGGGCACTCTGCTACTGAAACTGCCTTTGATGCGGGGGTCTATACGTCTGCTGATAACTATTATGATTAGGAGGTTAATACGGCTGCTTATAGCCTTGTTGCTGCTGGTATGGTTGCTGAAATTGGGTTTGAGGCGGATTCCTTGGCTGAAAATGCTCCTCCGATTGCTTCCAACGGAGGTTCGGATGAACCCCTTGCTGCCCGCTCCAATTTCCAGCTGCATTTACATCTTCTCCCGGATATTACAGCGACGTATGTCCTTTCTCTCCGCATGCTCCACATGCATGATCGGTGTTCGATCGGCTCGAAGTAGGAGCATTCTGCTTAAGTACTAAATCGAGCTTGTCTTGCAATAGGCTAAATTTTGCCTCCACCTTACCATCGATCTCATCCATGTAATCGGAATGAGACCAATTGATAGCCCTCCTTGTTGGTCTCGGCCATCTTCGTAAAGGCTTGTGTGGAAATTCACTCTCAGACCGATATCAACCATGGCCTTCGCTTCGTCTGTCATCCCTTGGTAGAAAATCTGTAGAAGCTCCACATCCGAGTAGCCATGGTTCGGACAACTATCGACAACTCTTACAAATCTCTCCCAATATGCGCCGAAAGTCTCGTCGACTTCTTGAGCGATCCCAGAAATCTGCTTCTTAAGTGCATTTGTCTTTGATTGCGGGAAATACTTCTTCAAGAAGACCGTACGCATCTGGGCCCACGTCGTGATCGTGTTTGGCTTTAAACTTTAGAACCACGCTTGTGCTCCATCTTGTTGTATGAATGGAAAAGCCTTGAGTTTGAATGCATCCAGATTGCCTTACCGGTGTAGGTTGCAGACTTGATTGAATGACGCCAAAAAGGAATTTGGATTCTCGTTCATTCTCCCATAAAACTTCGGCATGGCAGCGATCATTTTCAGCTTGATATCGATTTGTTCGGTAGTTGTGATTTGGATTGGATCGGGAAGGTCCGCTCCCATGTCAAGCGATCCGGTATTCATCCTCAAGGGTTGTGGATTGTTCACTTCTTCCATCTCTTCCGCCTCTAATTCGAGCTAGTTCTTGGAGTATTACGCCTTGTTTTGTCGAACAAGAGCGGTCTTTGGTTGTTTCGTCTCCCGACCGGGCGGTTAAGACGTTTCCTGCCTCGGACAGAATCTGTTGCTTTTGCAGCTTCGTCCTCTTCCTATTCCTCTTAGTTGTTTTCTCGACCTCTGGATCAAATATGAGGTTAGGGTCGGAAGACCTGCTCATCCAACGCTTAAAAGAACAAAAAGATTAGCAGAAAAGAAATAAAACTAGATAACATTGTTCCCCGGCAACGGCGCCAATTTGGTGATCGCTGTATTGCACCAAATAATCCTGCAAAACTTGAGAATTATATCACTATAGTTCACAGGGTATCGAACACAGGGAACGGAGGACTAGACAAATTATTTTTCTACTTATCTTGAGTTCGGTTAGCAACCACGCAAGTTTTGGGATTTTATCTAAACTAAGAACTTGTAAAAACTGAAAGAAATTGAAAAAACTGAAAACTGAAATAAAACTGTTTTAACTGGGCAGTTGAGAGATAGGTCCAGCAGAATATTCACACACACGTAATTCCAATCATCGGCACATAAAATGAATTAATCTTTAGAATCAACTAGTTATAGATTACCGTAACTTAAACTGCGTAATCCTCACTCCCACTTACTTAGTCGGTAATCGCCATGTTGGACATCGAAACGGATACTTCCCTAATTTAGCTACAACCTACGTTGCTGGGCAATCAATAGATTTAATAGCTAAACAACTTTATCGAACTAAAGGAGCCTAGTATAGGAGCCTACTCGTATGTTGGGCATCTAATAGTCTCCTACGAGTTTAATCCAATTATTCTAATGAATAACTTCGCTACTTACCTAGCCTTGTTCCACGAGAAACGATGGAAGTACTAAGTTAGCTACAAACTACGCAACTTAGGGTGATCAAGCCTAAATTACTAGTTAGATTAAATAAACCAGAATTAACCCGAAACCCTTTCAATTAATTATTAGCACCTAAGCCTCATGTACTGTTCATGTGTGTGTTTTACATCCTGCCGGACCACTAAAAATTTAGCTACTCATGAGACTGTCCCGACTGCACAGGTAAGACACTTTGCAAAACAGAACATTCATCATTCGTAACCCTAATTCTAGCATGCACGAAAACTGAAAATAAAATAAAAGATACGAACTAAGACTGAAAAAAAAACACGTACTGAATGAAAACAAAACATGTACTGAATTAAAACTAAAATGAAAATAAGATCAAGAGTACCGATTAGTCTCCGATCTCTCAAACGAACGGAAAGTAAGCAACGAACTAAACTAGCATTCGAACTTTAATAAATTGAAAAACGAAAGTGTTCGTTTCTTCTACTCAAACTAATCGGCTTGCATGAAATAGAAATGGAACGGTAGTTGATGTTCTTCTCCTCGGCGGTGGTGGAATCGGCAACGGCGGCGATGATCGGATGGCGGCGGTGGCGGTACGAAGTCGGGAATTCTTGGACGAAAAGGGATGTGTGTTGTGTATGAAGAGGGTTGTGAGGAGGTGCTGAATGTCGTGCCTTCCTTCTCCTTTTATATGAATGCTCCTTGGAATTAGATCACATCTAGGGTTCCTTTTCGGATAAGGAAAGGATCTATGAGATAAGGTAAATATCTCCTCCTTCCTTATTTATCTCCTTTCCTTCCTTCCTTCTTTCCTTCCTTCTCTTCTTCTTTCCTTCTCTTCTTTCCTCAGCCAAATCCGCTCAAAATCTCGCCATTCCAGCTGGAAAACGCGTTGCCACATCATCTCCACGTAACGTGCCAAATCAGCCTAATTTCCTGCACAACTGCCAACAAAAGCGTCTCGCCTTCACAATTAAGAACATAAATAATTAGGTACGAAAACGACTCATCAATTATCCATGCTCAGCCCAGAGCAAAATTAATTAATAAACACAGATTCATTCTACTAGAGAATCTGTGCTGACTTACCCCTTTATCCTAAATTTAACAAGGGCTTGTATTTTAGACTTAATCGATCCCCGTATTTAAGATAGAAATATCCGTTAATTAATTAAGCCCACTGACAGCTTAAATTAATTAACATCTTATATATTCCTGAGTAGTACCGCCGGGTTTAGTGTGTTATTCCTTACGAGTTCCTCAGGGAATATTATCAACCCATTTTAGTAGGATACGGTTGCAAGATACAGACACCCAACCTGAGCCACAAATAACTACTAACACCCAAGATACGTAAATACGGCCGCGATGACGTTCACAATAGTAGGTTAAAGTGATAGATAGCCAAATGCACTCAGCTGAAGTCTTACCAAGCTTAAGACCAGCTAAGTCATTGAGATCTTGGTTCTCCACTGAGGTCATTCAGGAGAACACATCTCACTGTGATCCATCAATACACCACCTTAAGTGTACCAGTAAAGACAAGCAACCAAGACAAACCACTTCTTATCTAAACTGCAGCTTAGACCGACAACTTATCCTTAAGTTGTATCAGCTGTGATAACTGTTTATATTTTGTCAGTTCAACCAATTTGTGTAGTCTTTTGTGATATCCGACACACTACACAAATCTAACGTTTATACAAGATAAAGGATTACATGCGCAAATATATATATTTATCAGATAGGAGAATAAAATAGTCGTAAGGACAAAACACAATGTATACAAGCACAAAATTTACTTCTAGTATACAAAATCTCAACACCAACGCCTCTGGTTCAAACAAAATGCTGCAAACAATTCAATTATAAAGTTTGTCAATCAAACAAATTAAAACTCAATAGAGATAGCCATAACTAAAAATTAATACGCGTAGACCATCTGGAATTGTGTCCTTGTATCCGGTGCACTAGACCTTTCAGACGAAGGGTTTTGTAGCTCTAATGACTCCAACTGAACCTCAACAGAGCCTAATCCTGACCACGCCCCCTGGTGGATGTTCGAGATACCCGTCGTGCTCTTCTAGCTCTAGGGGTAGCAATATACCTGAAGTTGTAAAAATAGTTAATAAAAATTATATATATGAAAAACATAATAAAAATACATGTGGGTGGTTCACTAATAAAATAACATCTAAGTAAAAAAAAAACTTGTTGTTATGATTTATATTCATCACTATTATCCTCCTCTTCCGAAGATAATCCATCTTTATCTTTTTCACCAACATCATCGTCTATTTCTATCGTATGACCCTGGTGTTGTACTAGTCCAATACTATCTTCATTAATCACGTATTAACTGAAAACGGGGTTAATCAACACATCCTCGTGAAAAAGCATCATCCAATGACGAGCTAGGTGGCGTCATTGACACTTCTACCTTGTGTCTAGGCTTCACTTTACATGATTCCCACCAATTCTTTTTGGTTTTTTTCAAGCTAGGATAAGAACAGTAGTATACTTGTTGTGTTTGCTCCGCTTTAACAATTGAATCAGATTTGTTCAACACCTGCTTAAAATTGATAGAGACCAACTTGAAGTCTCGGTGTACTACAATTCACTTAGCTTGTGCGTCAAACCACCTACAATTGAAAAACATCGTTCTCTGAATCATGAAGCAAATTCAAAGGTGAACTTATTGCCCAAATCTGTATATGATATGTCTGGACTCTCATTTGGCACTTTCTCCTCAAATATGCTTCAAAAGATGACTCATTAGACATTAGAATAGAATTGTAACTATATATGTAGCGGACATTAAAGTAAAATACTCATTTATGATATTTTATAATCTCTTCACAATTTAGGAGGATGTATAAATGGGCCGCCTCGTACTCTTTGATGTAGAAATACCGTGTTTACTGCACACCAATAGGTCGCCCTTTGTTTTTGAAAATTTTGAGCCTATATGGATCATCATCATGCGCACTCCCTTGAAATACCTTACAATTACGAGGAATCCTTCTTATCACTGTATTGATATGATCCTCAAAATAATATGAGCAAAAATTGGAAGCCTCCTCTGCTAAGTAAGCACAAGATATAGAACCCTCGACTTGTGCCTTATTCCTCACTTTTTTTTGAGCTTCCCTTAACACCTACGAGATTCGCAAGATTTCAACATTTTGAGGCTATATTAAGTAAACCAAATTCAATAAAATTTGGGATACCTTTGAAGGGGTACATCCAGTGATATTGAATAGGTCCATCTAGGCTAGCTTCGTCGGCTAAATGTACTAATAAATGCTCCATTGAATCACAAAGAAACTCGGAGGGAAAACCGCTCTAACTTGCATAACATAACTGAGATGGTCTCATTCAATTTTCCCATGTACTCTATCGTGATAGCACGTGAAGTCAAGTCTTTAGAGAACAAACTTAACTCTGTAATTGCCCTCCAGACTTGTTGTCGAAGAAGTTCACGAAACGCAACAAGAAGGATCCATTGCATGAACATATGACCATCGTGACTCTTCATTCCAGCTATTTTCAACTTATTCATATCCACGCATCTCCTCATATTAGAAACATATCCGTTTGGAAATCTCAAATCCTTAACCCATTCAAATAATACATTCTTCTCATGACGGTCAAGCATGTAACATGCTTTTGGATAGCTTCTCACATTAGGATGAATCTTCTTTAGCTCTAGTCTAGTATAATATTTATTTAGCTCTTCTTTAGACGTGTTGGTATCTTTTGTCTTTCGAGGAATGTTGAGCACGGTGTTGAACACATTGTTAAACACATTCTTCTCAATGTGCATAACATCCCAGTTATGTTGAATTAGCAAAAACTTTCAATAAGGAAGATCCTAAAACATACTTTTTTTTCCAACATGTAGGAGCATGCATGGAGATGTAATTATTCATGTCTTCATTATCCTCAGTTACTTTTACAAACCCGTATTCCTCCAGGTTAGAGAGTACCTCCTCTCATATTCTCAAACCAGGTGCAGAACGTGCGACCACCATATTCGATCTAAATGACTTCTTGTCCCTTCTGAAAGAATGACTTCATGGTAAGAAATTTCTATTGTTGTCAAACCATGACTGCTTACCACTTTTCTCTAGCCAGAATGATTCAGAGTCCTCCATGTAATGTGGACAAGCATATTGCCCATTTGTGCTCGATCCGGACAACATAGAATAGGCTGGGAAGTAACTAATGGTCCACATCAAAGCTGCACGCATCCACAAGTTTTGCTTCTTGAACACATCATATGTCTGTACTCCATCTTCCCACAACTCAATCAATTCTTCCACCAAAGGCTGCAGAAATACATACAACTTATCTTTCAGATTGGATGGACCAGGTACTAACACTGTGAGGAATATAAATTGTTCCTTCATACACATCCACGATGGGATACTATAAGGTGTAACAATAATTGGCCATAATTAATATTGTTTCCAGATTGCTCGAAAGGTTGAATGTCGTCCTAAGAGACTTACAATTCGTCAATGCTTCGTCTTCTCTCCAATATATCATGCAGGCGTTAGGACAACAATGGATGTTCTAAACAGGTAAACCATACCACTAAGCAATCTCTTTGATTCATTATAGTTTTTAGGGACCAAGTTTCCAGCAGGTACCATATCTTCGATCGTCTTGCTCATCCGATCATATACGCTCTATAACATTTGAGTTTCTGCCTTCAAGGTCATCATTTGAACCGCTGTCGACAATTGTCAATAGGTTTCACAACCAAGATACGACTCAATAGCTGCAACACGTAGCATTTCATAAATCTTTCGTGCTTGTTCATGTTCTTCGGTGTTTCAACATTGTAGTGAGGACCGACGTGGTCCATCACCATCATATGGTATGAACTAGTTACCTACTCCTCATTATCCCTTATCTGATCACCGGCATCGTATGGGTGTACTGCATCTCCCCGTGAGAAGACCGAACATGGTATTTCTTGAAAAACTCATTCATTATAACGTGTTTTATGACCTCTTCTAGATTCAAGAACTTTTTGTTCTTACACGTCTTACAAGGACACCTAATATTATTCCCATCCATAAAGGATGTTTGGTTACTAGCCCAATGAATGAAATCATCTATGCCAACAATATGTTCGGGATTCAATCCTCCATCATCCGACCATCCTTATACATACACACACGGCTCATTGTTTGTAATCCTAATTTAAAGCAAATAATATAGTTAACCTAAAAGTCATGGTCTACGTTCATTAGAGACCATGGCTAATAGTTATAGTTGCATGATATATCATTTTGTCAATTACAAGGAAGACTTGGTAAAGTAAAATGGAGAAAAGTCATGTTGAACTTATAGAATACTATAAAGAGACACTAGTTATTTCATTAAGATATGCTAATATTAGACATTTTTATACTAGTTATTCTTGTGTTTTCAAAGGGATTCTACTCACTATACTTGTCATTATCTAGGTTATTTGATTCCTTCATAAGACTTCTATCAATTAAGTTAGTGTGAGGAGAAGATAATTTAATAAAACTAGTAGTAATTATCACAAAAATCAGACACCTTTTGAAGTTGTTGTCCCAGGAAAAAGTCTAAAGAAGAGGCTTAGGAAAAAGTTAAATGACTGATCTAGTTTGAGCTATAGTCGATCAGCATATCTTCTTATCTCTCACCATTTCACAAGTGTTCTTGCAGTTAGACAACATTTGCAACAATAACATAGTTTAGTTCGATAGAAAGTAGGGGGATATATTTTATTCATGATGATGAATCCCCTAAATGTTCCAAGTTCATGGTTTTCGAGTCCTAATTACTATAAATGTTCCAGTTGGCAGAAAGTAATAAAACAAACTAAAACATTCTGAAACACAATTACACTAACTCATGGGATAAAATAATAGAAAACTGTAACAACTTACAGTTTCTTGATTTAGCTCCTTTAATACCGAGAATCTGATTTATGCTTGAACTGTTATCAGCCGGTGCCTTATCTGATACCTTGGCTCCAACTACCTAAATAGATAATCAACCAACTGCAGCCATTCAGAATCTCCAAATAAGCTAACGAAAACCAAAATAGCTAGCAAAGTCCAACATTCCGTTATCCATATTAGTTTCAGCAGCTCTAACTTAATTGGACTTTTATAAGTTTCGGCCATGGTGGAATTGGATTCTCATATCATACCAAATTCTGCATATTTGTAGAAAGAACAACATAGGATGCATAATTATATTCACTACGTGGTTTTGATTGTGGGGAGAACATAAGAAAAATGCAAATACGAAAAGTCCTTGCATCTAAACATAACTATGAGATGAAAACTGTACACTGTAATTCAGATACGCAATCTTAAATGAAGAGCTATCGATTCAGATAAGAGAGTAAGAATGAGAGTATGAAAAATCATACATACCGAAAGGAACTTTTTCAAATCCTTTCCACATGCAGTGTCTCTTAGAACTGCAAAGCCTCGATTAATTTCAAGCCTCAGTTCAGAAGCAAACTTCATTACTGTCCCCTCTGGGATAATCACTTCTTGGATATGTGGTCCAGATCTATATTTACAAGCAGTCAAAAGTAAGAACAAAATTCAGATACAACAATCATCACAATGAATCATTTGCTCACTTTTTCATGAAACTACATTTAGCTTGAGTCTCAGCTTGGAGATTTAGTTATCTTGAGGTCTTTAACTTCATCTTTGTATTTTCGATTAATATTAGCGCCACTTGTTAGTTTTCCACATGATCAGTAATTCAGTAACCACTAGCATTATTTCTGCCTGGAAAGTAAATTATTCCACGTGGTTTGTATCATTGGAGGAACTAGAGGGCGGTCGGGAGGGTCGACCGACCCCCCGGCTGACCGAACTTCGACTAAATATAGACTAAATAGGGTATATGATTCGTATTGCTTATAAATAATTTTAGTGAAAAATATAATTAATTATTTGCTTATAGTGCAGTTGGTTAGTTACTTTATCTTTTTAAGAGAGGTCTCATGTTCGAAACCCAATGCACTCATTTAATTTCGATTTTTAGATTTTTAAATTATTTCTTTTCTAGTTTTCTTTAGTTTTATTACAAGTATAATTAATTCAATATATATGACTCTCACATGTTATAAATATTTCTCTCTCTTTTTTCTACTAGTTATATAATTATCTTTCTCAACGTGATAAATACAAAAAATAATATATATTATATCTTTCATATCGTGTTTGTGTTCGAACCATTTAAAACTATATTTAGCAACTCTCGATTTTTTCTATGCCTTCGGCCACCGTTGTTCCTCTATTTCGACCCCCCAACTTCATAGCTCTAGTTCCGCCACTGGTTTGTGTGATTATTATACATCAACACTGAAACTCAATATCTCTCTCTCAAAATGACGTTAAAAAAGGAAGATAAGAGAAGAATTAAAATATTTTCCTCGCATAAATTGAGAAAAACCAGGGAAAACAAAAAACGAAAAGGGGACGTGGACATAATTGCGATTGTGAAAAGAATATAGTAATTCATTATTCAACGTAGAGAATCGGGTTTATCGACAAGCCATGAAGCCATAATGGAGTCCGCTGGCTTCATGAGCCAAGCCGCCAACTCATTCAGATAAAGACAGCGGAAACCGAACACTTCGTTTGAGGAAGGTTTTTGTCAAGGATCCAAACCAGTCATACAGTCAGCTAGCAGATCTATTCACAAAACCGCTAGGAAGATCTCAGTTCAACTTCCTATTATCCAAGTTGAGTGTGCTAAATTTGCACCCTCCACTTGAGGGGGGGTGTCAAGGATCCAAACCAGTCATACAGTCAGCTTGAAGACTATGTGGACAGCTACACATGGAGAAGATGGTTCCAAGACTGTTGCACAAACTGTTAGAGTAGTTAGAGTAGACTGTTGGTGTGTTACTAGTTGTTAAGCTGTTATAACCGCCGCTTCCAGTTAGTTAGAATATGTTGAGGAACAGTTTAATGAACTCATGTGCAGGTCACGTGTATTAGAGTCTATATATATCACAGCCTGTACATGAAATGCTCTCAATGAAAACTTCTCACTTCTTCGATTCATATCCATTCTTTCTTCAAAGTTTTTCTTGTTGTTCCTCTCTTCATGGTATCAGAGCTCTCTTGCTGATCTAACAGCGCATTCTTTTCAATTTGTTAATCTCTGTTTCAAAAGCTTTTCAGAAATCTATCAATGGCTACATGCCGCAATCATGAGGAAGATATGAATAATCCATATTTCATCAGTTAAAGCGACAGTCCAGCCACTATACTGGTAAATCCACCACTAGATGGAGAAAACTATTATTCATGGAGTCGATCCATGAGAATTGTTTTAGGAGCGAAGAACAAGATGTCCTTGCTTTTGGAAGCAGCAGTTATTCCCCCCACAAATGATCCTAATCACGCAGCATGGCAAAGATGCAATTTGATGATCCAGTCCTGGATTTTGAAGTCATGTACCAAGAAGATTTCACAATGCATTCTCTATTGTGAAACTGCAAAAGAAATGTGGAGAGTCCTAAGTGATCGATATTCTCAAGGTAACTTCCCTAGAATTTTTGAGTTGCAAAAGGAATTATATTCAACATGTCAAGGTTCCCTCTCTGTGGCTGATTATTTTAACACATTGGACTGTTTGAGAAAGGAGCTACAGCAGTATTCCCCTGCTCCTACATGTCAGTGTGGAGCCATGGTTGCTTGCACATGTAATTGCCTTCAATCTTTCATAGATCAAGAAGAGAGAAAATGTCTCTCAAATTTCTTATGAGTCTGAATGATTGTTTTTCTTCAATAAGAGGCCAAATTCTTGTGATGAAGCCATTCCCTAAGATAGATCATATCTTTAGTCTGGTTGTACAAGAAGAAAAACAACGTAGTCTCAGTATCATACCTTCTGGATCAATGGAATCTGTTGTTATGATGAGCCAGAATGCAGGAAACAATAATTCTGAAGAAAGTATGGCCTGCTATGCTGGTTCTAAAGGCCCTTATCGTGGCTTTTCTAATCCTACTCAAAGAAGAGATGTTCCTATGTGTTCTCACTGTGGAAGAACAGGCCATACAAAAGACAAATGTTATAAGCTGCATGGCTTTCCTTCCGGGCTCAAGTTTAAGCCAAGAACTGGTCCAGGGTATGCTCAGAACTCATCTTATGTTCCATCTGCTGCAAATGTGGTTTCTACCTCTCAGGAAAATAGTGAGAATTCCTTACCTCCCTCATCCATTACTAATAATGATCAATACTAACATCTCCTAACCATGATTCAAAACCTAGCTGCATCTACTACACCTGCTGAAAATCCAGGTAAATTAGCATATTGCTCTTATGTTGCTCATGTAAATGCAGTCCCTGCACATATCCATGTTGGCTCATGGATCTTAGACACGGGTGCTACGGATCATATGGTCTGTAATACATCCTTTTTAATAAATCCCACACCAGTTACTAATATGTTTGTCATGTTACCAACTGGAGACAAACTCCCTGTCACTCACATAGGTTCCTCATCCCCCTTTTCCAACTACACATTTCACAACGTTCTTTGTGTCCCTAGCTTCACTGTAAATCTCATATCTGTTAGTCAACTCATTACAATTTCTAAACTTAAACTAATTTTCTTCAATGATTCATGTGATATACAGGATCCCTTGCTGAGGAGACAGATTGGCATAGTTAGACTGCATCATGGCTTGTTTCTAGTTGAGTCTCCCAGAGATAATACCAAAGATGTAATTCCCAAATCCACTTCCTGTAATTCTGCTATTTCTTCTAGCCAACTATGGCATTATAGACTTGGTCACATTTCTGATTCTAGACTAAGGCTATTACAGGGTATAGTACCTACTCTTAAAAAGGCATGTAATGAAAACTGTACCATCTGCCCTTGGGCAAAATTTCATAGAAAATCGTTTCCTATAAGCTCTATCAAAACTCTGGCTCCATTTGACATAATTCACTGTGACATATGGGGTCCCTTCTCTATCCCTACTCTTCATGATCATCAATATTTTCTCACAATTGTTGATGATTTCACTAGAGTTACTTGGTGCTGCCTCATGAAAACTAATTCAGAAACTTCCTCACACCTACAGCACTTCCACAAAATGGTTTCAACACAGTTTTCGTGCAGAATTAAGACAATAAGGACGGATAATGGGTCTGAGTTCAGTCTTCCTTCATTTTATTCCTCAAATGGAATATTACACCAAACTTCATGTGTATATTCACCCCAGCAGAATGGTGTTGTAGAACGCCGCCACCAATCACTACTTAACATTGCTAGAGCCTTGTTGTTTTAATCACATCTACCTCTGTCATTTTGGGGGGACTGTCTATTAACTGCTGCACATATTCTCAATAAAGTCCCAACCCCTGTCCTTGCCAACAAAAGCCCATATGAGAAACTGTATTCTATCCCACCACCTCTTTCTGATCTCAAAGTCTTTGGATGCTTGTGTTTTGCTGCCAATCTAATTGGACACAAGAACAAATTCACCCCTAGAGCAAGAAAGTGTTTTTTCGTAGGCTATCCTCCTAATTCCAAAGGATATAAACTTTATGATCTTTGCCTTTATCATTTCTAGAGATGTGACTTTCCATGAAAGCATTTTTCCCTTTTCTAAACCCTTTCTTCCAAACTCCCCTGCTCTTGTTTTACCATGTTCCATCCATGAGATTTCTCTAGATACAAACTCTCCTCCTAACCTCATTGAATCAGATCCACTCCCACATTCTAATTCTTCTGCTTCCCCTACCTCTGAATCAGAAAACTCTGCTTCTGATTCTTCTGTTTCAATACCTTCTGAACAACAAGTCAGGTGCTCAACAAGACAAAAACATACTCCCCACCGCCTTAAAGACTACAAATGTGCCAATGTTAAAGTTCTTCATATCATCTTTCTAGTTATACTTCTTATAATTGTTTCTCTCCATCTCATGCTGCATACTCAGCCACTCTAACCTCCATCTATGAGCCTACTTCTTATTCTCAAGCCGCTTCCAACCTAAACTGTCAACAAGCCATGAAAAATGAAATATCAGCTCTTGAAAGCAATAACATATGGATTCTCACTGCACTACCTGAGGGAGAGGTTCCCATAGGCTGCAGGTGGGTTTATAAGATCAAGTATCATGCCAATGGCAGCATTGAAAGATACAAGGCGCGCCTGGTTGCAAAAGGGTTCACTCAGCAGGAAGGCATTGACTATGAAGAAACTTTCTCTCCTGTTGCTAAGTTAACCACTGTACGCAGCCTACTAGCCTTAGCTACTATTAAGGGCTAGTCCCTTGAGCAGATGGATGTCAATAATACCTTCCTTCATGGGGATTTAAATGAACAAGTCTATATGACAGTGCCACAAGGTTTCAAGAAATCTGGATCTAATCAAGTCTGCAAACTGCTCAAAAGTTTATATGGCTTAAAACAGGCAAGCAGACAATGGTTTTCAAAGCTTTCTCAAGCCCTGAAGACTTATGGTTTCACACAATCTCAAGCTGATCATTCACTCTTCACAATACACACTTCAGCATATGATCTTATTCTCTTTGTCTATGTGGATGATATCTTAGTGGCAAGCAACAACTCAGCTGAAGTAACAAAGATAAAGACTTTCCTTGATGATTCTTTCAAAATAAAGGATCTAGGGCCTATGAAATACTTCCTTGGCTTAGAAGTTGCTCGCTCACCTTCTGGTATCTACCTATGCCAAAGAAAATATGTTCTTGAGCTTCTTCAAGACACAGGTTATGGTGATTGTAAACCAGTCTCCTTTCCTATGGACACTAAGCTCAGGCTCTCTGCAAAAGATGATCATGACCTCAGTGATCCATCTCCTTACCGGAAACTTATTGGAAAACTAATGTACTTGACTGTCACACGGCCAGATATCGGCTTTGCTGTACATTCTCTTGCTCAATACATGCAGAAACCCGGCCTCACACATCAAACTGCTGCTCACAGAATTCTAAGGTATCTCAAAGGATCAATTGGTCAAGGCCTCTTCTATCCCAAAGCCTCTGACTTGCGTCTAAAAGGATACAGCGACTCAGATTGGGCATCCTGCATTGATACAAGAAGATCTGTAACTGGCTATTGTATGTTTCTAGGTAATTCTCTTCTATCTTGGCGATCAAAGAAACAAATAACAGTCTCCAGAAGTTCTGCAGAAGCTGAATACAGAGCTCTAGCCTCTGCTACATCTGAGGTCTTATGGATAATGACCATATTCAAAGATCTTGGTTTTCCAATACATACTGCAACCGTATTCTCTGATAGCAAGTCTGCTCTGGCACTTGCTGCAAATCCAGTTCACCATGAACGAACTAAACACATCGAGATAGATTGCCATTTCATTAGATCTCACATTCAGTCTGGTGTGTTACATACTCTTTTTGTACCCACTTCACATCAGCTAGCAGATCTATTCACAAAACCGCTAGGAAGATCTCAGTTCAACTTCCTATTATCCAAGTTGAGTGTGCTAAATTTGCACCCTCCACTTGAGGGGGGGTGTCAAGGATCCAAACCAGTCATACAGTCAGCTTGAAGACTATGTAGACAGCTACACATGGAGAAGATCGTTCCAAGACTGTTGCACAAACTGTTAGAGTAGTTAGAGTAGATTGTTGGTGTGTTACTAGCTGTTAAGCTGTTATAACCGCCGCTTCCAGTTAGTTAGAATCTGTTGAGGAACAGTTTAATGAACTCATGTGCAGGTCACGTGTATTAGAGTCTATATATATCACAGCCTGTACATGAAATGCTCTCAGTGAAAACTTCTGACTTCTTCGATTCATATTCATTCTTTCTTCAAAGTTTTTCTTGTTGTTCCTCTCTTCAGTTTTGTCAGAAAAATTATTAGTTGTTCCTTTGAGTCTTAAAATTACTTCGATACCATCTCTCCGTCCCGCTTGACTTGTCTTATTTTCTTTTTCGTATTGTCTCATTTAATTTATCCTTTTTTAAAAATAAAAAATAATTACTACACAAATTTTTCTTTTATGAAACCTACTTTCTATACACAACCAACTTTCCATTTTAATCTTCGTGTTGGAAGAAACAAGACAGGATGATGAGAGTATTTATTTCATCAATTACTTACATAGTAATAAAAACTATTTATATATATGTAAGCTGTAAAGTGTAGAAAAGATTCAGAAATCTTGTACAGCTTAAATGTAACGTAATTATGAGAGGGAGAGAGAGAGAGGGTAGAAAAGGGTCATGCAACATTATTTTTATTGAATTGTGCAAACCTCTGCATTCTGCTAGGAAATTAAAATAGTAATATGAAATTACACAAAGATGGGAAAGCAAACATATGCACTACCCACTACTTTAAATTAACACAACATAAAACAAAGGATGAGAAGACTGTCTGCTTTGGCTTATTCTATTAATAAGTTCCTTATTTTCCTTCCTTCATGCATGGATCCATCGCTTTCACCTCGCAGCCATTGGTCTTATTTCAGACATTCTCATTTCCTACATTCATCAACACGTTGACCTTTTTAGCTTAATCATTCATAACAGTATTAAGTCTCAAACTTCTATGGGTCAATGATTTTTAGTTCGTAAAGTGAAAATAAACTTTGTATCATTTTAACCTTGAAGTAAATATGTTAAAATTGTTTGGAGCCTTACTTGGAAAGAGTGAAAATTCGTTGCTCAGTAGTGATGAGGAGGAGGCGGAGAAGTGTAGTAGTAAGGTGCCGGCTTGTGAACCGGTGGAGGAGGTGACTTGTACACGTATGGGTGCTTAGGTGGCGGTGGAGGAGATTTATATTTGTAGACGGGCGTAGGTGGCGGTGGAGATTTGTATACATACGGATGCTTCGGTGGTGGTGGAGGGGACTTGTATTTGTATACTGGTGTCGGTGGTGGTGGTGACTTGTATACATAGGGGTGCTTGGGTGGTGGTGGTGGAGACTTGTATTTGTACACCGGGGTTGGTGGTGGTGGTGACTTGTACACGTATGGGTGCTTGGGTGGTGGTGGTGGCGACTTGTATTTGTACACCGGGGTGGGTGGTGGTGGTGACTTATACACGTATGGGTGCTTGGGCGGTGGTGGTGGGGACTTGTATTTGTATACTGGAGGCGGTGGTGACTTGTAAACATAGGGGCGCTTGGGCGGTGGTGGGGACTTGTATTTGTATACTGGAGGTGGTGGTGACTTGTAAACATAGGGGTGCTTGGGTGGTGGTGGGGATTTATATTTATACACCGGCGGTGGTGGTGACTTATAAACATAGCGATGCTTGGGTGGTGGTGGAGACTTGTATTTGTACACCGGGGTTGGGGGTGGTGGTGACTTGTAAACATAGGGATGCTTGGGTGGTGGTGGAGACTTGTATTTGTACACCGGGGTTGGGGGTGGTGGTGACTTGTAAATATAGGGATGCTTGGGTGGTGGTGGAGACTTGTATTTGTACAGCGGAGTTGGGGGTGGTGGTGACTTGTAAACGTAAGGGTGCTTGGGTGGTGGTGGGGATTTGTATTTGTACACAGGGGTTGGTGGTGGTGGTGACTTGTAAACATAGGGGTGTTTGGGTGGTGGTGGAGACTTGTATTTGTACACCGGGGTTGGGGGTGGTGGTGGTGACTTGTACTTGTATACCGGTGGTAGGGGTGGGGGTGATTTGTAGATATAGGGGTGCTTGGGTGGTGGTGGAGGAGATTTATACTTGTACACTGGTGGTGGTGGAGGAGGAGACTTGTACACATATGGGTGCTTGGGAGGTGGTGGTGGAGACTTGTATTTATAAACTGGTGGTGGTGATGGAGGTGATTTATACACATACGGATGCTTCGGCGGTGGTGGAGGAGACTTGTATTTATACACCGGCGGCGGCGGGGGAGGTGATTTGTACATGTAGGGAGGAGGAGGTGGGGGAGAGTACACCGGCGGCGGAGGAGAAGAGTAGTGGTAAGGCGGCGGAGGCGAGGTATAGTAGTAGTTTGCATTGGCTATGGAAGGCAAGCAAACTGCTAGCAGTGCCACCGCGAAGACGGCGGAGAGAGAAGCCATTCTCAACCCCTTCGTTTTTGTTACCATCTTTGGGTTTTTGGTGATTCCTACTACTCCACTCTCACCCCCTTCTTATAGCTACCATCATAACTAATCACGGTTAAATCCTTCTTTTAATAAGTGTAATTGTAAAAACTGTATATTGATTGGCTGTCCATATATATTTTATATTTAATTATGAATAGTTTATAAGTTGCTAGCATCTGTTTGCTAGTGACTGCCACATGTAATTTGATTATATATTAAGATGTCTTGATTTTTGCCTTCTTCGAGCAATAATTCACACGGAAAAGTCTTCCCATTTTTGGTCTTCCCACTTTTAACATCCATTATTCTATTTTATCGCATCAACTCGTGGGATTATATAATTTCATTTTCTTAACTAACCATAACACAATATGCATATACCACCAATATATTTGTAGCTATTCTTATTGTCCGGACAATTTCTTTAAGAGATTATAAGATTGTTATGACATTTATTTATTTATTTTAATTAAATAAGGATTTTTGGATTAAATTATCTTGTCTGTAAAATTCATATAGAAAGTGAATGTATGTAGTTACTGCTTCTATTACTGGCTTACTGCATAGTAGAAGGAATATCTCCGGAAACGTGTTTCAAAAGGCTGTTGAGATTGTCTCCACAAAAAAAAAAAAAAAAAAAAAAGGGCTGCTGAATACTAACTTAATTAATTTACGTTGAGGTGGACCAAGCTGCCTGTCTCTTCTTCTATTCATATTTGCAGGGTCTTCCTCCCTTTAATAATCAGAAAAATAAAAATCAAATAACATTTAGATAACTTCTTATATATGTCCATGATTTTTTGTTTTCTTGAATTTTTGAATTTTTTTTCAGTAGAATTTGAACTCATGACCTATCAATCTCGGGGCACCCACCCTCACTGCTATGCCATTTCATGAGGACTGTTTTCTTGGTTCTTGTTTTATTAGTAAGCTGTATGAGATATCACACTTTATTACTCTGCCGACTATAAATGGCTGCATATATAAAGATTCTTTACAAGTTGGAAATCGATCGTCATTGTTTCAGGATTATCGACAAAATCCAAGATTTATGTTGCTAATTTTGTCTTAATTAATGTTAATTACTAATAATACAACATTATTTGTTACTTATTTATACTCCATTATAGATAAAGTGGAAATATAATGTTTTTCTTTCTATATAAAATTATTATACTATCGGTGCATCACTATCTCCTTTATCAAATTTTCTTGTCCTTTATTTGTGGCCAGATATAATGTAGTACATACTCGAGAAAAGAATTCTGGCTTTACCGCGTTATTCTTTTCGAGTTTCCTTTGATTCCATATTTTTATTTGGTTATTATTAATTTTCTTGAAATTGGACTACCGTACTTATTATTTGTTTTTCTCCATTTTAGAATAATTAGTTTGAAAATAAAGTGTAGTTCAGTAATTGCATATGGTGAAGTCATATTTAAATTTGAGGAGGTATGTTAGAAAAAAAAATTAGAAATCAGTCACCTTCTTGCATCTTATCTTGTACTACTAAAATTCGTATGATGTTAATAGTACTAATAATTAATTACTACTTAGTTTCAGTTGGCTATGGATGCTTGGAATCTTGAATGTGGGTAAATATTCTATTATGATATTTTCACAAATGGCATTCGTTTTAGACAATGACTATTGAAAACTCATCTTATTAACGTATTTGAAGATTCTCATCTAGGTTAGGTGTAGACCAAATCAAACCTTCTCACTTGCACAATATAATACTTACTCTATGGTTAGACTCTTATGTGTGATTTGCACACTAATATATAAGAGCAAATATTACTCTATTCGTATTTCGATAGCAGCTGCAGATTATTCTCAATATCAAAAAATAATATAATATTTACTATAGCTACGTACTACGTGTATAGGTGTGTTTGTTTAGTCTTGTGCGGTTTCATCTTCTAGCGGTTGATCTCCTCTCTGTAAAAAAGTGTCTTCTTGTGGTTGCTTAATCCATTAGTAGACGGTGGTAAAGGCGTATCATCATCTGGAAGCTTCTACCAAATATTTTCTTGGGGAAGTAGACGATGTTGGTAAATATTTTACAACAAAAGGAGTTTGACTGCGTGACGCAAATTTGCAATATAAATTTCTCAAGATGACAAAACTAATTGTATAATACTCACTCCTTCACCTTCATTGCTCCCATTTCTTTTTTATAAGAAGATTAAGAAAATTGTTTTTTTGTATATAAAATAAGATAAAATTATATAGTTCACTAGATATGTTAGAGGAATATTTAAATTAAAAAGGGAAATGAGAAACAAAAAAGAGAAATAAGACCAATAGAGTGATACGAAGAGAGTATGTAGTAGGCTGCCTAATTAATAACCATTGATTAGAGATTAATAAGTGTGCTGCTGTATTTTAACCACCAAGACAAAATGTCTCCAATTTGAAAATTACAACGTTAGGGTTTTTATGATTTACAGTTATTAGAAATTAACGAAGTTGGGATTTAGAACATACATTTAAATTGCGATTGCGAATTTGTGTTTACCATCAAAAAAGAAAAGCTTGTTTATCGAGAGCAGCCATTTCTTTTCTTTTTTCTTCACTTTCACACTTACATTAACGTGAGACTCTTTCCTTTTTCGCCCTTATTCCACCAGGTAAAAAAGAATCATGTTTCTCGCATCTATTAAATTCGAATGACAACTCATTCTACTATTTATGTCATTTAATTTCAAGTTTATATGGTACAATAGAAATGGTATGTTTACTCTTTGACATCGTAATATTTTACTTTCTATAATCTGTATTTTAATACATTTACATTATCAACGAGGATATTTTTGCAATATTTAACCAATCTTCAATTTGTTGGATAACAAGCTGCTATTACAAGGTAAACCGGTAAGTCGGAAAAAGAAACAAACAAAAAATGTCTAAAAGAAAACTTCGTCGAGTCGAGGAAGGCCTCTATCCGCAAGACGAAATACGCCCCGGTAGTGCTCTCGGTTTACGGCGTATCGTCCCCAAAGATAAAACGACGACGTCTCGAGGATTGCAGCACCGCATGATCTTTGAGCTCCGGCGAACTAGACGGAAGGCGAGGACTTGAGCTAGATGAACTAACTAATATGAAATGTATGAAGATGCTTATGTTGGTGTGTTGTTGTGTAAAATGAACTCTACATGCTCCTATTTATAGGTGTATATCCACTCATGAAAGGTCCATGAATTAATGAAGGCATTCAAAACACCATAGGTTACTAATCATTAGGATGCCAAAGTGTTAACAACTAGAATTTGAAACACTTCAAATTCAATTCAACGTAAATACACACATATATATATATATATACATAATATAATACATATACATATATATATATATATAAATATTATCTATATTAAAATATGATATAGATTAGGTCCAAATTAGTTCATGCTCATTAAGTCGGTCCGACGAGCAAACGATTAACACTTTAACTCTCACTTCTCGTGCACTAATTTCGCGCACCTATTTCTCACTCACCGAAAATCGGAATCGAGAAATTAAGCACACTGTAATTATCTACTCGAAACGTAAATCGACGTCATATATCTCAATTCATAAATCGGATATGTATCGAGGCACGAAAATGCGATCAAACGGGCTGAGTATACATATATACTATTACCGTTTTTTCCAAACCTATTACCGATGTTTCCAGACCTATTACAGGTTTTTCCAAACCTATTACCGATGGCTCGAGAAGATGATTAAACAAACCTATTCCTGATTTTTCCAAACCTATTATCGGTTTTTCCAAACCTATTACCGATTTTCCAACAATCCCCCACATGAGTGGAAATAGCCTAAATGCATGCATGCAGACACACAGCTCTGTCCTCCAGAGACAATAAAGCATTAGGGTAGGTGGCTTGTGACCTTGAACCTTCCTTAGTCAGTACTATCGAGCATACCGTCGGATTAGTGGACACGTGGCCTTGAACTATTCCTCCATGGTGTATACTTAGACAATAGCACTAACACTATAAAATCTCAACCTCGTCCGTTCTCACGTTTGTGTCCTTTACAGGTCATGGACAACCTCTTTGGATTCATAAGTGTTATATAGAAGCGGCCCTCACTTCTCACTTATATAGGTGATTCTTACTCGAGTATCCTGTCATACTCCACCTTCTCAAGGCATCCAAGAATCATTAAAAGTCAAAGACTTAACCTCACCACTTGACAGGTCACCAGCACTCTCGAGCTCTTATAGGGAATAGACTATTTGAGTGTGGTATCAACAGACTCATATAGCTTAGTTTTCCCATTTAACCAAGTTCATGGGATCTCCAATCTACAAGGTTGGGTATCCACTATAATCGTCTTTAATTTGTGGATTTAACTCTCATTCCCTCTACGAGCTTATACATTTGATATCGATTCAAACTCTTAGTAAGCGGATCCGCTAGGTTATCTATAGAATTGGCATAGTCTACAGAGATAACCCCACTCGTGATCAAATATCTTACAGTATTATGTCGACGACGAATATGTCTCGACTTACCATTATACAACCCACTCTTGGCCCTACCAATAGCCGCTTGGCTATCACAGTGAATCATCACAGGTGGCACGGGTTTCGTCCAACATGGAATATCTTCAAGAAAATTACGTAGCCATTCGGCCTCCTCACCGGCCTTATCTAAAGCAATAAATTATGATTCCAAGGTGGATCGGGCTATGCACATCTGTTTTGTGGATCTCCACGACACAGCTCTTCCCCCTATAGTGAACACATAACCACTAGTAGACAATGAGTCTCTAGTGTCGGATATCCAATTCGCATCACAGTACCCTTCAAGTACTAGGGGATGTCTCGAGTAGTGCAGCCCAAAGTTAAGAGTGTATTTCAAATACCTTAGAACTCTTATAAGAGATTTCCAATGCTCTCTACTAGGATTACTAGTATAGCGACTCAGTTTGTTCACCGGACAAGCTAGATCAGGCATCGTACAATTCGTGATGTACATAAGACAACCAATGACTCTAGCATAATCCTCTTGAGCAACAGGATCACCCCTATTCTTGCTCAAGTGAACATTAACTTCTAGAGGAGTCTTTGCCGGTGCACTATCAAAGGCATTAAACCTCTTAAGTACTTTCTCAATATAATGAGATTGAGACAAAACAATCCCTTTGGGAGTTCTTTGAATCTTCACTCCAAGAATAACGTCAGCAACTCCCATTTCTTTCATATCGAAAGTTCTCTTAAGCATATGTTTGGTGTCATTTATGACTTGAAGGTTTTGTCCCATAATTAACATGTTGTCTACATACAGACAAACGATTACAAAACCGTTCTTTGTCTTCTTTATGTAAACACACTTGTCACATTCATTAATCTTAAAACCATTCGACAACATAGCCTCGTCGAATTTCAAGTGCCATTGTAATGGTGCTTGTTTCAACCCATATAGGGATTTCACCAACTTACATACCTTTCGCTCTTGGCCAGGTACTACAAACCCTTCAGGTTGTTCCATATAAATTTCTTCTTCTAAATCTCCATTTAAAAAGGCTGTTTTCACGTCCATTTGGTGAATCTCAAGATTGTGCAAAGCAGCAATCGCGAGAAGCACACGGATAGATGTAATTCTCGTTACAGGCGAATAAGTATCGAAGAAATCATATCCTTCAATTTGCTTAAAACCTTTAACCACTAAACGAGCTTTATATTTGTCAATTGACCCATCTACCTTATACTTTCTTTTTAGGATCCATTTACATCCTAAGGGCTTGCAACCTTCTGGTAAGTCTGCTAAGACCCAAGTGTGATTCTGCATAATGGAATCAATTTCACTTTGGACAGATTCTTGCCAAAGTGGGCCATCGGGTCTAGAAAGAGCCTCTTTTATAGACCGCGGCTCTTCATCTAAAAGAAAAACAACATAATAATGACCGAAGTCCTTAGCAACTCTTGCTCTAGTGCTACGTCTTGGTTCTAAAGTTTCAAGATCGGCAACTTGCCTTTTACGCGTAGCATTTCTACCCCACATTTCTAGAACTACTAGCAACTTCTCTTGCTTCACTACTAGAGCTCGACTCAACTTTATCATCCTTTTTACAGGGATAGATATGTTCAAAGAATATAGCATTCCTTGACTCAATAGTAGTTCCAACATTCATATAGGGCACAACCGACTTATGAATGACAAATCGATATGCACTACTATTCAGTGCATATCCTATAAAGATACAATCAACGGTCTTAGGTCCGATTGCAACTTGCTTAGGCAAAGGCACTTCTACTTTAGTCAAACACCCCCACACTTTGAGGTATTTATAGGAAGGTTTCCTTCCTTTCCACAACTCGTAAGGAGTCACATCTCTACCTTTTAGAGGTATTTTATTTAATAAGTAGTTAGCCGTCAAAACGGCTCCCCCCCCCACATGTTTTGGGGCAGTCCAGAACTTATTAACGAAGCGTTCATCATCTCCTTTAAAGTTCGGTTCTTCCTTTCAGCTACACCATTTGATTGAGGCGAATAGGGGGCAGTGGTTTGATGAATAATACCACTTGTCTCACACAACTCTTCAAAAGAAGCTACATACTCTCCACCTCTATCACTTCGTACTATTTTGATTTTACAATCAAGTTGGTTTTCGGCTTCTGCTTTGAAGTTAGTAAAAGCTTCAATTGCCTCATCTTTACTCCTTAAAAGATAAAGAGTACAATACTTAGAGCAGTCATCAATAAAAGTAATAAAATATTTTTTCCCACCTCTAGTTTGTACAAATTTTAAGTCACATACGTCAGTGTGAATGAGGTGTAGAGGTTTTGTGTTCCTTTCTACAGAATGAAATGGCAGCTTAGCCAATTTTGCTTCAACACAAACTTCACACTTGCTTTTGTTAAACTCATTTACTTTAAGTAGATCAAGATTAACTAATCTTTTTATCGCATTTAGATTAACATGCCCTAATCTAGAATGCCATAAATCGAAACACTCAATCAAGTAGGAGGAAGATGCTTCATTCTCATTCTTCTTAGCCTCAATGGGCTCTTGGCGCAGTGCCATTACAGATAACTTGAAAAGGCCCTCAGATAGGTAACCTTTTCCTAGGAACATACCAAATTTTGACAGGATAAATTTGTCAGACTCAAAAACTAGTCTAAAACCTCTCTTGACTAGTACAGAGCCGGACACAAGATTTTTTCGGATGTCGGGGACATGCAGCACCTCTCCAAGAGTAAAGTTCTTCCCGGAGCTCAACCTTAGCACCACAGTACCATAGCCAACTACCTCAGAAGAGGCTTGATTTCCCATATTGAGCTTCTTCCCTTGGCAACTCTTGTACTTGGTAAAACGGCTTCGGTCACCACAAACATGTGCCATGGCAGCGGTATCAATATACCACTTTCCCTCATTTTCCACGACATTAGCTTCTTCGGTGACAACAGCCGCAAGGTTGGCTTCTGTCATCTCCAACATGTTGGCTTGACGAGCCCTCTTCTTCTTCGGCTTTCGACAGTCCTTCGACATGTGCCCGGACTTGCCACAGTTGTAGCAATCCCCTTCAAACTTTCGGGATTGAGCTTTGCCCTTCCCTTTGGGGTTGATGTTTGGACGCCCTCTCTTGACATTGTTGGAGTTGCCACCTTTCTCTGCAAGGTTGACTCTTGGTTCCACAGGTGCTTTGTCCTTCCCATCTCGAGTCCTCATATCGGTCTCGATACGGAGCTTGACAACAAGATCTTCAAGCGTCATTTTCTTTCGCTTGTGCTTTAGGTAGCTTTTGAAGTCCTTCCAGTTCGGGGGAAGCTTTTCTATCACGGTTGCCACAATGAAAGCATCTGGCAAAAGCATTCCTTCGGCGTGGACGTCATGGACAATAAGTTGGAACTCTTGCACTTGGTCCATGACCGGTCGAGAGTCCACCATTTTGTAGTCCAAGAACTTGGCGACTACAAACTTCTTGGTTCCTGCATCGTCAGTAAAGTATTTTCTTTCAAGTGCCTCCCAAATTGCCTTGGAGGTCTTTACATTTGCATATACACTATATAGACTATCATCTAGCCCACTAACCAAGAAGTTTTTACAGAAATAATATGAAGTAAGCCAATTTTCGTAGGCTATGCGGACTTCATTATTATCCTCGTTTTCACTTGGAGGGGCGGGTGCAATCTCCAACAGCACGGTCGTGAACCCTAAAGTTGTCAAGTAGAACAACATCTTTTGTTGCCATCTTTTGAAGTCGGCTCCACTAAACTTCGCCGGCTTATCGGCAGCGGGCAACACTCTAGACGAGTGCAGAGGTGCAGTCAGGGTCGAGTTCGAACCCCCCACCACACTATGGTGGTTCATACTCCCAAAAGGGACATTGTTCTGCAAAGCAGAAGACATCGCAGTAAAGTTAAATGCCGAGTTAGTGACATTAGCACGGTTAAGTGCGATCCTTGCATCGGTGGCAGCGGACATGGCAGCAAGGGTTGGATTAGCAAAGGTCGGGGTCACAACCAGGACAGACACCGGCGGGACCACATTTCCGGAGTTGGCGACAACGTCGGAGGTGGATGAGATGGCGGCAGCGGTGGCATTGTTGGTGGCGGAAGAAGCGGCGGCGTCGGAGATGGCAGCAGATGAGGAAGACATTTTTCAGTTACTCGAAGCAGCTTAGGTACAAATATTTCGTCTTGCGATTGTTGGATAACAAGCTGCTATTACAAGGTAAACCAATAAGTCGGAAAAAGAAACAAACAAAAAATGTCTAGAATAATAATCAATTGTGTTTTCTAGATCCAAGCAGGAATTGGATACCTATTTCCGTCATTGACTACATAGGGAAATTAGCCAATCTATTTAATTAATAATATTAATATAATTTAAATTTGAATTAATTCAAAAGTTGACAGCGAGAGAAAAGGATGGATGGGTACACGAAATCCAATTTTCCACAAATCTTGAAATTGGATTTTACACGTCGTTCCAGAAAAATAGTGACAATTGAGTGATACTTTTTTTTTAATGTTGTCGGTTTCTTATGTACATCTTAACAGTCTCAAGTCCGTTTTATTACCGTGCGTGCTAAAAATTGCAAAAAAGAGAAAATAAATAAATAAAGAGAGCCACAGACATGGAAACTTGAGAGAGATTATTGTTTTAGGGTGGCCACTAGCCATGAAGAATAATATCTTTAATTTATTGATCCAATACATAGTTGTAACTGACTTACTGTATTTTTATATCCACACATTATATATTTATGTTTACGAAGAATGACAAACTCTAAATTTTGCACAAATTCGTATAGTTGTTATTTAACACAAAGACGTGGAATTTTATTAGTGATGAGAATAATAATGGAATCTTTCATAATTTGATCGTAGTATGATTAGCCTCGAGTAGGTAAATTAACGATAATAAAGTAAGATATATTTTGGGATAAACAGTCTCAAATTTGAATGTAAGCTGTTCTTTTTGCTCGAGCATAATCGTTTTCTATACAAATCGTAGCGCAATTTAGGAATCAAATGTTATTTTAACACTCAACTTATAATCCTTCCCCTAATTAAATGGATCAACTGTCATTGACTTAGTAACATTTTTTTGTTTGGATTCTTTGCTATTGTCTTGGCCAATCGACATAAATTGCAGAAAAGGAGGCACATCTTCTATTATTTATTTATTTTCTTTTTTTACAAGAATTTCGCATTCGCTACACGTACAGGTGTAAATCTCATTTTTTGACAATATGATACGTATTATACAGAAGATACAAGCTATGTTTGACAGTTCATACCTAGCGGTGCCGATGGTATTAAAATATGTGATTTTATATTTTTATGATAGAATAATCCGCATTCATTATTCGAAATGGTAAACTTTGTTATTGTGTTGGAATTGAGAGGTAGGTTTGTGAGGTGATTAAATTTAAAATTCTACCTATTAAAATTCCCAAATATCTTTAATTACTAAATCTTTTTAGAGAGTATATTAGTAATCTTTGATTGTTTTCTTTTCTTATATATATATATAGAGAGATGGGAGATCATATGTATTAACACCCCTTACTATGAGAAATAGAAACAATTTATAAATGTTTGATCTAGTAATTGGACGATTCAGATCGCATTTTCGTTTAAGTTGCTCTTTTTCACTATTAAATGAAATAATTTGTACAAAGGTCTTTTTTTTAAATTCTCATTCTATTTTATTTTGTAACCTTATTTTATACTAATTAAACCGTTCTCTCGTATATTTATCTGATCATTGGTGCAGACGCATACGAAATCCAGACTTCTTTAATTTTGATTATCATTATTTTTTTGATAATGTCTACACAAGGTTTGTTGTTTATTTCCTTGTTTTCCACGTAAATCTTATCTTTGATTGTGTTATAGTATTTGTTTTGATTCAATATGTGATTGAATCAGAGTTTTTCGTTTTCGATTTCGACTTCTTTTCTTTTCTTGTTTTCTCCATATACGTGTTTAAACTATGATATCGGGTGAATTGGTTTTTTGATTTTTTTTTTCTTAATTTTGAATAATCAATTGGAAACCTTATTTTTCATATGATCAATTCAAAAATTATTGAGAGAATATGAATGACTATGTACATCAACACCTTTCTTTCTTTTTTCGGATTATTTGGTTTTGCAATTTCTGTTTGTTTTGTTTTCTTCTCTAAGTTTTTTTTTTTGCTTGTTTGTTTAGTTTTTGCACTACATACACTATTTTTATGCACGTTTATAGTGCATATTATGCTTATTTATGCAAGTCCTGACTTATTAATTTTCACTTATTCTATTGTGATTTCAGATGATGAATTCATAGTTGGTGAATCTGGCACGGCAGCGGAAATTAGCCACAATTACATTCCAGAATGTCCAACTCTTTCTTGTTCTATGATTATTAATTTATGTTTTTAAATTATTAATTAATTTTCCTCGTACCGTGTTGTTTTTATTCTCTCTATTTTCATGAATTTTATTAGTAATTACAGGTTCTGACTACTTTTTTGGTGCATTATGGTTTACAATCTAGACAATTCGACAATCAAAAAATATAAATTCATCAATTGACAATTCAAAAAACCTAACTGTTTTGGGTATTTCATTATCTCTCAAAAAAAGATTTTGCCTAAAAAAAACCTACAATCCATTACATATTTTAAAATAATGACAATTCCTCGTTTTTCAAAAGAAAAATGAAAGGTTCATGTTTTCAATCGAAAACTTTCAGATCTTAACAATATTAAAAAAAAATTGCACAATGCCTACTCGCAATTACTCAATTTTGTTTAAAATCAAATAATTCAACAATCAAATAATATAAATTCATCAATTGACACTTCAAAAAACCTATGTGTTTTGGGTATTTTAGTAACTCACAAAAAAAAAATTTGCCTATAAAAGCACTCACCAATTATATTTCGGAGTTTTTTGTACGTTCCGTATGCAAGGGGCAAGTAACGCTGGATTTGTCACATATATGCTTTCTGGTGAATTCTCGATTTTGGGATATGGTAGTTTTTGGTGTAGAAGATTGTGGAACCGCAAATCTCTGCGGAAGACAAAAATCAGAAGCAATTAGAATATTGAATATAAGTTAGAGTTGGATTATATTAAAAGAAATTTACTTTAATACTCTTTGTGCATATTTTTGTTAATAAGTAGTGCAATTCGGTAAAATAAACTGAAAATAAATCTAGTCCGTCAATTTCCATCATCTAAAGGATGATAATTGTTTTTATTTATTACTGTAAGGGGTGTTCCTATTGGAACCACCCTATATATATATATATATATATATATATATATATAGTAGTTTTCGTGTGAACAGCCTTTATCGTATGAACACTGCACTTTAAAGACAAACGTATTTCACTTTCATGGTAACTATATTGCACTTTAAGTATTGCACTTTAAAATGCAATATATTTGCCTTTAAAGTGCAGTACATTTGTCTTTGAAGTGTAGTGTTCACACGTTCACATGATAACAGGTTGTTCACATTTGAAGGACTCTTAAAATAAGAAATAAGAAGTGTTTATAATCATAGATCTTGATTTAATCCAAGGTCCATAATTATTGTAATTTTTCATTTTGTTAAACTAAAAATTTGAGAAAGGACAAAATAGGAATTATATTTCATAATGGGAATTTCTTACGGGATGGCTTTTGAAATCTCTCCCAAATACATTTGCACACTTTTCTTTCTATCTCTTAAAACCTCAATTTCTACAAAACTAAATCACTTCAAAATCAATAATCTCAACTTTATGTACGCAAATCGCAAATGTACAACCAAAAAATATCTCAGTTCATCAATTTCGGCGTTTTCTGAATATAGGTATGAATTTTTCCGTAAAAGATGAGCCATAGTTTTGCGATTATGCAGCATAAAATATCTAATTACTAGATTCACATTGTGGAAGGCTTTTATTTGAACCCACATGTATCGAAATTGAATCCTTGTGCATCGTTTATCGGACAAGAGGGGTGAAGGTTGGTTGTGGAAGGCATTTATTTATTATGATTTCGTGGAAATTGCCTTCATTGGTTGTTTTTATCGATTTATGACATTAAACATGCATAGTTTTCATATGAATAACATTTGTATTGGATTGTAGAATGATCAAATACTTCGCAATTTATGCATAATAAATCGGTCGACTTAAGTAAGAAAATGCAGCCTTTACATGCATATCGTTGTACTCCCCCGTCCCATTTAACATGACACGTTTCTTTTCGGCGCGAGACTTAAGAAATTGGATGATAAAGTATGAGAGAGGGGTATTTGATAAAATAAGAGATAGAAGATGAATGAGATTGTGAGAGAGTAAATGATAGAGTAGGAGTGAGAAATGAAAAAGCAGGAGAGATAAATGAAAAAGTAAGATAATTTAGTAATATTTTTTTTTAAGTTATTTCCTTATAAGGAAACGTGTCATTTTGAGTGGGACGTCCCGAAAAGGAAACTTGTGATTTTAAATGGGACGGATGGAGTATAATATTGTGCTTAATATGAGTATTATTTGTTTGCTTAATTTTAGCCAAATATGCTGAATATATGCATGAGACAATCATGAAATATGCATACAATCATGTCGTAAGCATATAATGTATATTTGTTGATATGTACAATATAGTTGGTCGTGCATGCAAAATATGCATAAATTAGTTCGATAATATGCATGATATTATTGTGATATGCATATACTTTATTTCATGCACAAAACGTTCAAAAAATAAATAATGATAAAAATATGCATAGATAGTTCGATATTATGCATGAAATAATATTGTGATATGCATTTACTTTATTTCATGTGGGATGTGGATTTGGTGAAAACCCACATTTTAGGTGAGAATTACGAACCACGTATAATCCTTCTATATTATTGTGATATGCATATACTTTATTTCTTGCGCAAAATGTTCAAAAAATAAATAATGATAAAAATATGCATAAATAGTTCGATATTATGCATGAAATAATATTGTGATATGCATTTACTTTATTTCATGTGGGATGTGGATTTGGTGAAAACCCATATTTTACGTGAGAACTAGGAACCACGTATAATCCTTCTATATTATTGTGATATGCATATACTTTATTTCTTGCGCAAAACGTTCAAAAAATAAATAATGAAAAAAAATATGCATAAATAGTTCGATATTATGCATGAAATAATATTATGATATGCATATACTTTATTTCATGTGGGGTGTGGATTTGGTGGAAACCCACATTTAACGTGAGAACTATGAACCATGTATAATCATTCTATATTTTATGCATAATCATTATATATTTTATGCAAAAAAAATATATTTACCTTCTGCATAAAACATATTATAAGGATTATGCATAATGTAAAATTGCAGTTTTTTTGCTTAAAACATATAATGATTATACATGGTTCTTAGTTCTAACGTTAAATGTGGTTCCCACATGATCCACTCTCATTTCATGTGTTGAACATTAAAAAAATGAAAAAAAACATGTATGCATGAAATAATATTGTGATATGCATATAGTATTTATGGTGATATACATGATAATTGCTTTTGCATAAATTCCTAAATTCTTAATGCGTGATTATCGCAAATCTTATACTTCTGATGAGACATATTAATGATATACAAACAGTACTTTTTGTGGATACATATCAATATTGCTACTTACATTACTATTCCTTGTTTACAGGTTCGCGATGAGACATATGGAAATATTTCTGAGAGAAGTAACACAATGGAAGCTTGAATTGCACAACGAAGCATGAAGTGATCGAAAATGTCTAAAATTTATGTGGTTACATATTTATGATATGCAAACAGTACATTTGTGGATACATAGCAATATTTTGTTGTTGTTTCTTCCTTTGATCTTATTATACATTGGTATGGATGCTCATAATTTATGCCGTCACTTCACTTAGAATAATTTACGTTGATTTATTCATACATCAAAACGAAAACACAACAAATGTTGACAAATAATATTAATATGCATATGGATAACTATGCATAGAAGTTTTAAATGTGTAAGAATATGTTATATTTTGTTCAACACAAATATTTTAAAATAGATCTGAATCGATGATCAGTGTATTTGGGTTTTGATTTTCACCTTCCATATTAAGTTAATGTACGAGTAGTTAATATGCAAATGACCTTTTTAAATCTACAACAAAATTAATATGCATATTTTAATTCTCTCATATGCAGAAGTTTATTCATAAATCAGCAACAAACTAGAACAACAAAACAACCACATAAATCAACAATAATAATAAAAACAACTGAAACTGATGTAAAATTGTGCAATTACATAATATGTACGAGACAACTATCAATTATAAAAACAACCAACTAAAATCTGGGGGCAACACATTCCTAGAACGTTTGCCAAACGAATATCAAATCTACAAATTCCTAAGCAATCTCTATAAAATATTCCACCTTCATTCAAAGTTTCAAATATTTGCCCAACATAAAATCTTCAATTCTTGTTGACATTGAGCAATGAATATAGACTCAGGTTCATCGCATACCTCTGCGTTTTAAACAATATTTATAATTCATGTTGCACATATAACGAATCAGTAAATGCATAAAAATATTGAAAATAGATGCATAAAAGGATGCAAAACATATGCATATTAGATTTATATAAGCTAAAGAATTAATTTGACGTTACTTTTAGTTGATTGTAATACATCTATATGCATGAACATTGAAAATGTCATACATTTCAATCCTAACATGTGCCCAAACCACGGCCGCTTAAGAAATTGTAAGAAACAGCCGCACTGGTGGCGGTGGAAGTGATTCGGCGTGATGGTGTTGCTGGAGTCAGAAACCAAAGATAATTTGAGAGGGAGAGGTCAGGCTTCGCCATTAATGCTCATAGTATGCTTCCATTAAAATCATAGTAGTCATACACAATTTATGAAATTTCAACAACGAAATCAAAAAAAAAAAAAAAAAAAGAATGATGGAACGCAAACGGAGAAGACGGAAAATTCGCCAGATTACGGTAGAAGAGGGAACGTAGAGTTTCTTCGGAGAAGAGAGGGAGAGGTGGTGAGAAGGGGATGTTGTCACATGAGAGAGGGAGAGAAAAAGTAGAGGGACGGAAAAACGTGGGATACGTAGAAAGAGAAGGAAGATGAAAAAAAAAAGATGAAGATTCAGAAAATCACGTAAATAGGTTTACAAAAAAAAAGGAAAAATGGATATAAATACCCTTAATGATATTTTAATTAATAATAAAGTATTAAAGAAATATATAAATACAAAATAATGACAACCATAGATTAAACAAAACAGAAGTCTAAGATTCCTTCTTATTTCCTATGCTAAGCTTCCTTCCTATATGATTCATTTCCTATATATATATATATATATATATATATATATATATATATATATATATATATTGTATGGATATTTTAAAAACCATCATCTTAGATAAAAATTAAGAATCAATCCTAGCCTTCCATTTTTTTGATCAATGGACACCTAATTTTCTTATTTTTTGTTTAATTTTAATTCAAAAAAGGAGAAAATATATTTCATTAAGGATAACTATGTTTTTTTACACTTTATGTTTTGAAACTAAACCAAACACCCCCACCTCATGCGACGGCAGCAACCGGCGGTGGGCCAGCGGCGGTGGATGTGATCTGCCGGAAAATCTATTCGTAAATGCTACTCCCTCCGCCCCACAAATAATGTCAATTTTTCTTCTTTGGGACGTCTCACAAATAATGTCCTCTTTTCGAAAATAGCAAATTATTACACACAACAAACCACTCTTTTTTAAGGACCCCATCACCTTTACTCACAACCAACCACTCTATTTAAATCTCGTGTCGAAAAGATAAGGGACACTATTTGTGGGAAGGAGGGAGTATTTTTTTCATGCATACAATGGTGTTAGTTTATGCATAATTATGAACATGTTTATGCATAAAACAGTTTGGATATTTTGTTATACAATAAAAATACGTTTTATGCATATTATATCATTTGTTTATGTAACGCCCCGAAATTTTCAATATAAAATGCATTGCATATCTATTCATGCATGTTATCAAGGGTTTTAGTTCTGTAAGTCGCGCCTTACAAATTTAATTGAGAAATTAAAGCATTTATCTTATTTGTCATTAAATCATTTTGGCTATGTAAATTTATTTTTAATTTTGAATGTGTTTGTTTATATCATATTATGATTATTTTTTTATTTAATTATTTATAAATCATGTTAGAATTATTAGGCAAGAATAATATTTGTTTATTTTGGATTTCCTAAACCAACTAGGATTCATAAAAGGATATAATATTTATTATTATATTAATTTATTAGAAGATAATTTTATATTAGATTTATGATTAAAATAGATATTTTATGTGTGATATAAAAGTTTTAGGATAAAAATCTAGTTGTGGTTATCCATATCCTAATTTATCTAAGATTGAATCTCTTATATGGTAAGTGATAGAATAAATTCTATATAAAATATATATGGACGAAAATAATTATGGATAAAATATATTTGATACCTTATTTGATTAGAAATGTTTGGATAATGATTTTTAGGCTTATAAATACCCCTTAGTCGCTCATAATATAACATCCCATAAAATTTTCGAAAATCTGCCAGCATATCTGCGAACTTTTTAAAGAATTATTTACTCATCTTCCCGTCTTCCTCTCATCGTGAAAATTTAGGACCATATTACTAGGTATGTCTAGTATACTATAGTATATTTATAGAATTTTACAAGCATGATAAGTATTTGTTTAAAATTGTTCTTCGTAACCTGCCAGTTTCTGACAGCATGTTCATGATCTTGAAAGGAAAATTGTTTTTCATGTTTTCTTTACATTGTTTTCGACCAGGTTTAATTTTAATGGGATATACTACATGTTAGATCATTCATGTTTAAAATATAGAAATTTTAAGATACGTTTACTATTTATTTGTTAATTTGTTTCTTGATGTGTCAGAATATTTTGTCAACATGCATGTAGATTGAAAAACAAGTAAGATTGTGTTTAATATACTTAAGATAAATTTCAATGTATAAGATCGGCACGAAAGAATTAAACATCTGATATCCATTATTTTTCATCAAGTCAAGGTTAAGGGGGGGAATGTTACGTTTATCTTTATTATATATTATATTCGATAATTCATGTTTTGACGATAGGCATGTAAGAAAGTGGTTTGTGTGGCCAATACAAGTATATGTGGTTTGTGTGGCCAATACAAGTTCTTGTGGTCTGTGTGGCCAATTCAAGTACTTGTGGTCTGTGTGGCCAATACAAGTTCAAGTGGTCTGTGTGGTCAATACAAGTTCATGTTACATGATCTAGTTACTCATGTTTATGTTTGATATAATCTATAATTTGGATAAATGCATTTTTCCACTGAGTAGACGTACTCATCCCTATTATTTTAACATTTTTCAGAAAATAGCTCGGCCGATGCATAGAGGTGTTGGTGGTGATGGTCACACGAGGAAAGATTTATGAAACTTATTATTGCATTAAACTAGTTTTTATCATGAACTTTGCATTTTGTTTTTGAGAATTAGTAATCATAGTTATTTTTATTTAAGACTTCTGCTGAGTATGAAAATGACCTAAGTTTGCAACGTTTCTATTGAATGAAAATGTTTTGAAAGAGTTGAAATATGCATGTTAAGTATGAAGTAGCGTCCCTAGTTATGTTTTGAAAATTGGGACGTTACAGTTTATGCATAATCCAAACGGTTTTATGCATAACATTGTCTCTTATGTACATATTATATTATACAAATAAAAACAAGTTTGTGCATATTACAATATTTATTTATGCATAAGGCCGAACAATTTTATGCATAAACTGACATATTACAATACTAGTTTATGCATAACTCCATGCATTTTTAAGCATACCGTTGTCTATGTTTATGCATATTGTGATTTTACAAATATAATTCATCATACTTATAATACATAACACACATCTTCTCTCTCTAGTAAGTGGCGGCAGCGGTCAGAGGTGGTCGGCGAAGACGGTGGTCAGTCGGGCAGCAAAGGTGGTTGGCGTAGCGCGCGGCAAGAGTCTGCGGCGGCCTGGGCTACGGCCAGGGCGGTCATCGGCCCGGCGGCGTGGTGGCGGCGGGAGGTGGTAGGTTACTAGGATTTTTTATTTTTTATATTTTCATAATTATTTATTAATATAGTTGTTTACCATTTTCTTAATTTTTTAAATTAGTTAAATCAAGAAGATAGATGAATTCTACACCATAAATCGAATGGAGATCTGTAATGTAGATTGGTTCTTAATTTTTATCTAAAGAATAGTTCTTAATAGAAGCATATCCTATATATTTTATATATATATATATATATATATATATATATATATATATATATATATTAATTAGTTATCCTATCCATAGATCAAGCATTCAAGCTTTAACGGTAAATATTACTACAAGTTTACTAAATTTATGACTGTAGTGTATGGGATCGCCTTTAAGATATTAAGTCGCGCACGTGCATCTACCCGTCCGTTAGATGGATTCACTAACTATTTTTTATAGAAACTTGTACAATATCGTCTAACTAACAAGTCTTATTTGTTATGTACAATTTCTTTCTTGTAAAATAGTCGGTGACAGTTTGAAACATTGACATTGTTTGAAATAATTTTTATAATTAGCTTTTAACAGTTTGAAACATTGATATTGTTTTAAATAACCTTTATAAGTAGCCTTTAACTATTTACGTTTAACGTTATTTAAAGTTGTTTTTAAGTAAAAGTTGATTCGGGTATGAAAATTAATATGTCACTAGGACGGTCTCACACAAGTATACTTCAACATGTTTGTGTTCAGATTTATTTATTAATTTTCGACGATTATAGCAACTCTCAATCGCTACCGAAATAGGTACATACATAACCCTTGTTGTGTATGTTCATATTTGAATATACATTGTATTTATAGGTTCAAATCTTAATCAGCTGGCCTCGTTGCTAGTAACTTAAATACTTATTTATTCAACGCCACCACAAATGTAATGAGTGCTCTAATCTCACAAGTTACGAAATTAATTAAGTAATTCTTTAACGACCATTAGTCGACCTAGACGAAGATGATGCTTTACCATTAGAAAAATAATTACACATGCTGTAGTTGTTTTGTAATAATTATAGAATAATAAACTGAAATCATGGACGACAAATATGAAAATGCAGAAATTGAGGTTTACGGATAACACAAAATATAAAATTGAGTAAAATTAATCCATTTTGAAAGCGACAAAAGTCAATGTGTGTTAGGTGCATAAATTAAGAGCTGTCATCAATGACAGAAACATCTTTGTACTGTATAGTTAATCTTATTTAAAAAATAAAAATAAAAATAAGATTTGGTTTTTAATTTATGTGTAGTTTGTGATGAATGGTCACCACGTAATCTATAAAAAAAAATAGACATGATTTTTTTATACCAATCAGCTGAAAGTGATATATTGCATTAAAAGCTTCAAAGATAGTGTCTAATTATTGTTAGGCATATGCGTTGAAGATGACATGCAAATGTTTGAATATGGTTATCAAGTGGGGTTTTAGGCTTATAGTCAGTCTTGATTTTTATTTATTCTTACATACTTACGACTTACGAGTACGAGTACTCGTAAGTATGTATGTAATGACTAATAAATAATAATTATTGTATTTATATATGTTAGTATTTGATATTTATGTTTATCATCCATAAAATCGAATAAAAGCAAATCTTTCAAATAACTCGGCTGTAATTATTTACTTACGTAGTCGGCAATTAATCAATCAGAAACAGTTCATAAAGTGATGATTAAACATCAAGTTGGATAGTCAATACATACAGAAAAGTAAAAAAAGAAGATATTTTAATTTTTTTTTTTGTTTGTAGCTATTATTCGATTCAGTAAAAGGGGAAAAGGTAACTTAAAAGAGGTAGTTGAAAGATATGTATGATGAGAATATTGATGATAATTATTGTCGTAGTGTTGTACGTCTCTAATTAAAAGACAAGTGAAATCTAGAGAATTCTTATCTTCCATGGTTTTGAACAACTGTACAATAATATTTGGAGCCGAACATTGATTTATTTATATACATTCTGCACTATAATTTTTCTAATTTATCTTAATTAAATTGAATTTATTAGTCTTTGCGTCTTCATATGCATGGTGAATTGGCGATTTGTCCCTAATACTTCTACCAATATATATTAAGATTTTCGTGCTATAGCGTTTTTTTGCTTCCGATTCTTACGTGCTTAATAATGTGATTTGATTGTCACAGATATTTATAATATTTATCACAATAAGCATATGTTATATGTTTAAAAGTCCATGACTAATTTGGCTTCTACTACGAAGATGTGTATGATTAATGATCCCATGAATGTTCCATGTGTAGGAAGCCACGAACATGCAAACATGAGACGTGGTGGCCCGTATACACTTTCTTTAATTAATTTATGATAATTGTTTATGCCAGATTTTGCATTTTATGTGTTGATTCATATTATAAGTACAAGAAAATTGATTGTTTGAGACATACTATCAAAAACCTGAACAATATCTTATGTTATCGTGTATGCGTTTCTACGATTTAATTGTAACATTATTTATGCAGCAAAAATAACTAGGGTGCAGATTTGAAAACATTCACAGATTGCTGAATATTCACTGCAGGAAGAGTTGTGACCACGATACAAATGTTCTTTTCGTATTATACCTAATTTATTGTCGGGACTTTTGACTATAAGATAGGGAAATTTAATCATTTCGTAATAAAATACAAGTTTAAACAATTGAAATTATAAAATTTAATTTTTAATTAAGAATGGAACCAACATGTCTTGCAAAAAGTCGTTCTTTTCACTATATTTTTTAAATAAAAAAGGACGTCGTTTCTGTCCCTCGGATGATTTAATGGGGCTCTTCGAGTCTTACATACGTCTCTTGATCAAGTTTCTCTTAGATGACCAGCTTAATGTGGCTATTAAAGCTGTTGATTTATCAACAAACACTTAAAAGTTAAAGCATTTGTGAATTTTCCATTTAAATGTATAGAAAAGATTGTAAATTTTTATTTAAATTCTCAAACCGTAGCAAAATTCATCTATATCAATAAATATAATATAGAAAATAGGATGCTTATCAATTTATAGTGATTAGCGTGACATATCAAACCCATAAAGGCTTGTGTGTTCTATCTTCATATATTCTTATGTGTGTATCACACAACATAAGAGTATTGACATGTAAATGTGACCATTTTTTTAATGAAAAATGGCATATGTCAATCGTGAAATATCGATTGCTTGTTGAACCATGTGAATTGCATGAAAGTAGGATACTCAAAATTTGGGGGTCAAAGAGTACTCTTGGTGTGATACACACATGAGTATACGTACATACAAGTTACTCCCAAAGCACGTGTGGTTCTTTTTTTAAAAAAAATAAATATATGTCTAAACCAATAAGTTAATTAAATCTTAGCACCAAATATCAGATCCAATAAAAAGAAGAAAAGAATTCTTAGCACGAATTAGGCCCACTGTTTTAATTCGCTGCAGATCAATTTTAACAATTTGGAATTAGCAACCTTTTTTAAGCTTCAAAATAAATATGGGATGCTATCTTTTTATTAAAACTAATAATTTACAAGAGTATTAACAGATTTTGCCTACTTAAATTGGGTTTTTGGAATAATAATGCTGCGTAATTATATACTATACCCGACGCGTCCGCACGTATTTTTGGTGGGGTTGGACTCAGAATTCAGAGGCCTGAAAAAACTGGGTCAAAATTACCCTGCTCGATAAACCATCAAGCTGCTTGGGTTGGGCCAAAAAAGCCCATTGATTTTGGGCTTGTTATATTTATGGTTCAAATCATTTATATAAGAAAATTGAGTTATATCCCTGTTGGGTGATGATTCCATCCTCAGCACTGTTTCACTCATTGGGAAATGATTCGGTCTTAGACACTGATCTTAAGCTCAGTAGCCTTGTGCTCTGTACTTGTCTGAAGATTTGAAGATCCCAAAACCCTATCTGAATGATGAACCATTCCCTTGTATCTGTTTTGTCTCTGAGGTTTCAGACTCAGTAGACAATCTGCTCTGGTCAAGGCGCTCAGTAGCTTATCTGCCTCAGCACCAGTGCAGAAGACTCATTGATACTGGACTTAGCAGGAGCAAGATATCTTGAAAGAGTCGTTGAAGCCGAACTCGAGCGAGAGTAGTTCATCTGGACTCGTAGCCGATCTTCGATAGACTTATCTCGGCCAGTCCTATCTACCGAATACAAGGTCGGACTCAAGAACGGCGGATAGTCTTCGGGATGTCGAGAATCTTTTGAAAGACAATCGGCATTGTCATGTACGAGGAAGAGAGAAGTCGGCTTTAGTACTGTCTCGAAGTTTGTCTTTGTCTCAACCACTCGATCCACCTCGACGAATGACAAGCATACACGTGTCTTCTCACCGCTAAAGCTCGCATCAACCTTTTACCTAAAAAGGTGGGAAAGAACACCGTTACCTACACCAAAAGAGTCGTTTGCTACCAAAAAGAGAGAGAGAGAAGAAGATCGTCTCCAACGGATCTATTTCAATCTCTGCTCTATAAATAGAGGGATCATTCAAGATTTGAAGCATACCAAGAACACGAGAGAGCGCGAAAAACGAGCGAATTCCAAAGAACAAAGTCTTAGCAAGAACTTGAAGAACAATCTCCGGCGAAAGACTACATTCTAGCTCATAGGGAATCAAGCTAAACCGACATATAAAGCCTCTAGTATCCAAATCGACGTTACACGAACTCAAAGCTTACCTTCACTGTTCGTCGATCTAGAAGCTACTCTCATATTCCCTATCCCTCTAACCCTAAGCTCAGTTGTTCTTATCCATAGCTTAGACGAAGGAGTTCACATTTGAACCCAATCCTTATTGTATAAGGACTCCTTCACTGTTGGAGAAGTTTGTCAAACACTTTAAGTTTGATAGTGTTGTAACCGAGACTTGGATCGCATAAAAACCAAGACGCGGCTTTGCCGGGTGTGCAAGCCGACCGAGACTAACTCGGGATAATAAATAGCCTCCCGATCATTCGGGACAGTGGACGTAGGATTTGAGCGATATCCGAACCACTTTAAAAATCCCGTGTCTCTTCTTGCTTTCTTAAGCATTGCATTGATTTTACTATTCATACCGAACATCATATTTAAAATCAATCAACCTGTCTCAAAGATATCTTGAACTTTTTAATCTACCGAATCGAGACTTAAAACGTTTTCTCACAAAAACCGATTTGGGCCTACACTATTCCGCGCACTGAACTCTTACTGTAGATACTGAATTCTAACCTAGTCAGTTAGCAGATCTCAGCTGAGTCAGTACTCTTAGCCTTTAACTCGATTCGTAACGGTTGTGCGGTCCGCCGAATCAAGTTTGATCGGACACCATCCCGAATAGGATCGTTCGTGTTCGAAGTTAAGAAATCGAATCAGGTGTATTCACCCCCCCCCTCTCTACACCTGACCGTACACTCGGGACCAACAATCCCACATTGGAGAATTAATGTATTTCATCATTAATTTCACCTATAAATAGATAGACTCCTGCATTTGATATACATCTAAGAATTAATCTTAGGAGCTAAGAACATATTCCAGGTCCTGAATTTGTATTCTCCTCTTTTATAGTGAAATCGTGGACAAACAGAAAAAGAAGGATTGTAAGGCTCTCTCCCACATACACCTTCATCTAACAAATCAAATTCTTCAGGATATCGCTACTGAACTATGGATGAAGCTGGAACAATTATGCATGACTAAGATTGTTGAAGGTGCATCTCTAACAAGAGCATATTACACCATTTAAAAAAATTGTTGTTGATTTAGAAGCTTTAGAAGTTAAGTATGAAGATGAGGATTTTGCTTTAATGTTATTATGTATGTTGCATTCATCATATAGTACGTTTCGTGACACAATTTTGTATAGTCATGATACTAGAACGCTTGATGAAATTTTTGATGCCTTATTCTCCAAAGAAAAGATTAAGCAACTAGTTAGTAATTCTAAGGATTCAGGGGAGGGACTTATTGCTTGAGGAATGCCATAAGAAAGACCTTCTAGTGGTGAAAGGAAAGGGATATTGAAATTAAGAAACTCTCGCATTAACTGTAATTATTGCCACAAGCCCGACCACAACAAATTTGAAAGCTGGAAGTTAGTGAAGAAGAACCAGAAGAATCCAAATAACAAAGTTGGTGGTAATACATCTGGAAAACACAAACAAAAAGAGAAGGAAGAAGAAATTGGTGAGGCCGGAGTAGTCGATGAAGATTCGAGTGATGGTGATCTTGTCGCTGCCAACTTGGTTTGAGCATCGTAATGGATGGATTCTCTGGTTGCATATATCATATGAGTTCCAATCGGGATTGGTTTTCATCATATGATTCAGTTACAAAAGGAATTGTGCTTATGGGAAACGATGCAGCCTACAAGGTTGCATGGATTGGAACCATCAAAATTAAGATCTTCGATGGAGTGGTTCGAACACTTGGTGATGTCAGACACGTCTCTGACTAAAGGGTACAAGTATGTTGGTGAAACTAAATCACTCTAGGGTAGAGAACTTGAATAATTTATGTTTCTCAACTACATTGACTTTTTGAATTCTAGATCTTGCATACATGTTCGCTTGAGTTCCCTTGATCTTCATGCATGGATGAAGGTCTCTAATTATAGGCTTGACTGGTGAATAGGTCCGTTGGAGAAGACCTAGACACGTGTCAAACACGATAAGAAAAACGACCATCTTGCAATTTAAATTGCATTGTAGAGATTCTCTTCTTTTTTTTAGAGTTCAGAGGTTGACTGCAGCTTTATGACAAGACAAGTACAATGTTGTCAAAGTTAGAATTTTGTATACTGCAAGCAAACTTTTTGCTTGTATATAATGTGTTTTTCCTTTCCATTGTTTTATTCTCCTATCTAATTAATTATATTTGCGCATATTGGTCATTTATCTTGTATAAGAGTTAGATTGTGTAGTATATTGTAGATCACAGAAGACTGCACAATTGGCTGAACTAACAAGATATAAACAGTTATCACAACTGAGAAACTAAGGACAAATTTTCGGTTTAAACTGCGGTTTAGACAAGATGTGGTTTGACTTGGTTGTTTGTCTATCTTGTTACATTATGTTGGTCCAAAGACAAGTCTTCAGGTGTAGAGGGGGGCGTGAATACACCTGAGTACAAGTCTCAACTAAAACGCGAAAGTCAGTGATTACTGAAATTGCTCGCTGAATAGTTCAGCTTGCCAAGATAGCTTTCAAATCGCGTAGATAAAGTGGTTCAGTCCACTAAATCACTTCTACTGACTTCAGTCAGTGAATAGTAAATGAATTAGTGTGGAAGTGTAGGCCCGAATTTTATCGTCTCTTGTTTGAAAAACGTTTTATAAGAAAATCTCTTTAATTAGTGTTGTGCGTCAATTCAGTTTTGTTGAAACACAATGTGATGCTTTGTAAACAATTTATGTAGTGTGAACAGTTAAGGAAAATGCACAGAGATTTTTAAAGTGATTCGGATATGCAAGATCCTACGTCAACTGTCTTGAACAAGGCAAAAGTTCTTGAACTAATTTATACTAAACAAGTCTCAATTGATCTGTTCGTAGGACAGATACTCTACTTATAGTCATAGTGTTTGATCTTTACGCAGGACATATACTATACCTATAGTCATAGTAGTAACTTTACAATATCAAACATAATGTTTGAGTTTTCTCAAACTAGAAAAAGTTCTTACAATAAGAACAGTTCACAAACCGAACTCCTTCGCTTTTTCTATGCAAATGATCTAACAGGTGTAGGCTTAGAATAGAGAAATAGGAACAAATGATCTCCAGAGTGAAGAACTGTAAAGATAAGTTCTAAGACTGAGTTCTTAGCTTGAGTATGCTTGAAGTTTGCTAGAGTGTTGAGTGTTTGAATGCTTTTGGTTCCCGGTGTCTTTATCGCTTGAAGATCGATCTCTATTTATAGTTGTGACTCGTGAAAAGATCCGTTGGAAGAGACCTAGACACATGTCTAACACGACAAGAAAAATGGCATATTAAACTTTATTGTAGAGATTCTCTCTTTTTAGTCTTGAGGCAGCTTTTTGTCAGTGCAATTATAGTGAAGGCAACTCCTCATTGGTCGAGGTTGAATGTTGGGTGAAGCTTGTTCAAACTCCAAGGCAGATGTTGAGTTGACTTCCTATGATTAGTTAGACACTTTAACTGAGTTATCCTCTTCTGACATTCTTTTGAGATAGTCAACTTGTTGACCAATTACTTCGTGTATTCAATTGGTTCTGAGAAACCACACTAAGTCTTTAGTATTAATTCCATCCGGCTAAGAAGATAACTTCCACTTAGCCTATCAGCTACTGAATCTCTCTCTACTGAGTTCCTAACAGGTGAACTTAACTAAACTATTACAATATCAGGTTCATCATTCATCTAGCTATTGGATTTTGGGCTCTTCAAATCTTATCATACTAAATATCATTCCCAACACACTGAAGGTGGTGTATTGATATATCACAGTGAGATGTGTTCTCATAGCTGACCTTAGTGGAGAACCAAAGATCTTGGTGAATTAATTTCGTCTTAAGATTGATAATATTTCAGCTAAATGCATTTAGCTATCTTTCACTTTGACTTACTATGGTGAATCACGACTGAATCTACGTATATTGGGTGATAGTAGTTATTTGTAGCTCAACCTGGTTATTTGTACCTTGCATACGTATCCCTATTAATTGGGTTAATAATATCCCCTAAGAAACTCGTAAGGATTAACACACTAAACTCGGTCGGTTGAATAAGATCGAGTAGTACTACTCATGAATATAATAAAATGTTAATTAATTCAATCTTTCAGTCAGCTAAATTAATTAATGGATATTTATATCTTAAATAGGAAGATCAATTAAGTCTTAATACAAACTCATGCTCAAATTGGGATAAAAGGGTAAGTCGGCACGGATTCTCTAATGGAATGAATCTGTGTTATTATTTAATTTTGCTCTGGGATGAGTACGGATAATTAATTAATTTAAGGAGCGAGTTTATTTCTTGTTTTGGGTCTCTGGTCTGGCCTAATTACATGCCCAATATTTATTCTACTCTTTCGGAAATTATTATTAATAGTGTTGGGATATGTGATGCCCAACATCCTTCCAGCTGCGCAGTGTTGGACTGTGTGATGCCCGACACCACCCCCTGCATGGCGGAGCAGCGTTCGAACTGTAACCGTGGTGCTGCCGGCTATGCAACGAGGAATAAAAGTTGTGCCCTCACCACCAACAATTGTTTTTGGAGTAGTGGTAAGCGTTTGAGGTCCAACAATTAGTATTAGAGCAGGTCACGGGTTCGAATCCCCTTGAGCACGCTGCAACTAGCAGGTGTTGAGGGGGGGGAGGAGGGAATGTTGGGATATGTGATGCACAACATCCTTCCAGCTGCACGGTGTTGGATTGTGTGATGCCCGGCACCACGCCCCTGCGTGGCGGACCAACGTTCCAACTGTAACTGTGGCGCTGACATCTGCGCAATTATGAATAAAACTTGCACCCTCACCACCAACAATTGCTTTTGGCATAGTGGTAACTGTTTGAGGTCCAACAAATAAATTAATGTATTTATAAATTATTTAGTAATATGAAAATTATTTATTTGGAATTAATTGACTTGGCCAATTAATTGACTTGGCCAATTATTAGTTATATTATTGGTTGAATATCAATTTATTAGAAGCTATTAATAATATAATTACTAATGTGCCACAATTATATTTCAATAAATTTATACATTATATAATATGTGAAACACGTTCAGTAATTGATCAGGCATTCACAAACTAGAAACTTTGAGTGTAGAACATGTGAGAGTCGTTAATTATTTCCTTCAAATCTATGTCCACGCGGAGGAAGGAAAGGGCTGGGACACAATCCAAAAGCTCCATACACGAGCAAGAATCATAGGTTTTCCAAGGACGCATGTATAACTCATCCTCCCAATCCTTTAGTCAGCTCCGCATTGGTCAAGGTTAGTTGGTAGGTAAGGCTTTGTTCAAACTCCAATACTAATACTAAGTTGACGTCATTTGATAAATCAGACACTTTACTGAAAAGTTCTCTATGACATTTTCCAATGTCTTTCATATGACTAAGTTGACTTCCTTTGACTTCTTTTGACCGTTGCTTTCTTTTGTCTTATAAACACTCATTCAGTAGATTCTTCTTGAATCCTATTGAGTCTTCAGACAACCGAGTTTTCAAAAAAAGCTAAGCAATATTCTTCTGATGAGTTCTTAACAGCTACTGAACAAGCTATCTAATCTATTGAGCTTCTAACATGCTAATCTCATCTCAGCTATACATCTGCTAAAATATATTGGTTCATCATTCAATTGGGTTATTGGTATATTCAAATCTTATATTATAAATTGTCACCCAACAGTTAAGGTCTAGCAAATAAAAGTTCAGGATCGTTATTCTCTCATAACACAAATGAATTTAGTTTAAAATAAAATTAATAATTAGTAATAATACTTAAGTTGCTTACAAATCATTTGGGATCTGGCCGTATTTCTCTTCCCAAATAAATGCTTGTTTATTATGCACAATCAAATCATACATGCATCTACAAGTATCCATTAAATTCAGTTGATGCATATTCACCTACTAATTCATGCATATTTCTCCTTACATTTATGAAAAACAAGTACATTGTTACATGAACAAATATCAGTCAATGTATACATTGGGGTGTAGTTGTTTCCAGCAAAATCAGTTTCGAGCATAGATAACAATCGAATTTATGTATATATTGAACCGAATTTATGCACACAATTAATTGTACCAACTCTAACTCCTTTCAACTAATAGTGAAAATCACATCACTGCTTCATACATAAATTAGAAGATAAATGAGCATAAACTGCTTGTTAATTATGCACAACCGAATTATGCCTACATCTACACGTATCCATGAAATTCAGTTAATGCATATTCAGCTACTAATTCATGCATATTTGTACCTACATTTAGGCAAAATAAGTCAACTAGTACATGAACAAATATCAGTCAACGTATGTATTGAAGAAAATTTATGCACACTAATAAATGTACTAACTCCGACTCTATTAAAACTGATAGTGAAAATCATGTGTTGTGAGACAATTGAGTTTAATGCATAATGCATTAAAAGTTTGCCCTCTTACCTTCTCCAAATCGTCTCTTTAAGATCATCTACGGAATCCATAATTTTAAACTTCTACGGAATCGTCTCTTTAACATCAACACGCAATTGGAGCCAAATTCTCCAAATCCACGGGGACAATAGCTCACATAATCTGAAAACGAGAAAGATTCTGCATCATTAAAATAGTAAGGCACAAACTAGGGCTTCAAGAAATCAATCTTAAGCTATGGCTTTAAGAAACGATTGAAAAAAGACTTCAAATATGACTTTGCCGAAATTAAGAATACAACAGGGGCAAAGCAGGGTTCAAGTAAGGGTTCAAGCAAGGAACGAAATTGTAAATTGAACACAATACATTACAAATAGTGTTTCAACAAACAATTGTGAATAATCGACTCCAAAATCAAAGAATTGTGGATTAAAATAGAAAAAACTACGCATAAATGGAAAATTACCTTGTTCTTTGGTCAAGTGTTCGGGAATTCAAATTGGGGATTTTCTGAATCTACTACAGGAATTGAGTTGGTTAACCTAGTTTATGTCCTCCAAGGAATCGAAACGATTTATGGATTTGAAGGAGAAACCGCTCCCGTTGTGCCTATTTCTCCGGAAGAATTTTCGCCGACTCCCGCTTCATCCAAAATGAAACCGCTCTTTTGATTTTCAAATATGATTGTTGCCGATTTCCCATTTTACCCTCCCGCATGATTTTTGTTTTTTTTTCTTTGGGTAGAAAATAGAGACAAATCATGGCCTTTGATTTGGTAAAATCAATTTAGTAGGATGGTTCTTTTTTTTTTTATGACGAGGAACCCGCAGCCGCTACCTTTGGTGCGCACAGGGTAAACCTCGCTCCTGTGCAGTAGCCTGCAAACCACACAGAAGAGGTAAACCACCCTTAATGTGACAGGGTGACAGACTCACACATAGCGTATCCAGTGGAAATTGAACCCGTGACCTATCGGTCCCGGGCCACCCACCTTCACCGCTATGTCATCCCAAGGGGACGTATTTAGTAGGATGGTTCTCATATTTCATATGGGGAGTGGTTCATAGAACCAATATATATACATATAGGGGAGGGTTCAATAAAGAACACTAGCTTAATGAAAGAATCAGGAACAAGATCTAACCCTTCATTTTATTAAATGTATGGTATAGATCAATTATTGAATTATAAATAAAAAAAGGAGAGCTCATATTATATATGATGTACTAAGGGCAAAAATTGGTAGAAATTGTTCAATGTTGAAAAAGAAATAAATAAACCTACGCATATCTTCAATATCTAACTTCATTATATTTTTCTCTCTCCTCTATCACATCTTCTCTCCTCTCCCCACCAAAAACTTAGATCATCGGCCACCAAAAACTTAGATCGGCCACCAACTCCTGTCGCCTCTCTACCGCTGCATCGCTGTTTATCAACGTCAAACCGCCATCAGTGTTTAGATCTGCTGAGTGCACCGAATTTATTGGCTGTCTCTCTTCTCTCTTATTTCTCTCTCTCATCTCTATAGATCCTGCCATCACCTACGTCGGTGCCGCGATTTGTAGAGATCTTTAGTGATCCAACCATTCCAACGTTGTTGCCGCCGTGATCTGTAGAGATCTACCTATCTCTGCATTGTTGCCGCCGAGATCCGTAGATATTTGCGAGAGATTCGAGTTCGACGAACCGTAAATTGTGTGTGCTTTTGTTCACAAATTTTATGCACTTTTATGCGAATTTGTATGCACGTCATTTAAATTGTATGCAATTTAATTCAAAAGTTAAATGGAATCAAATTTTGAGTGCTATTTGACTGCTTGTCTTCTCAGTTTGTTTAACCTGCTTTCTTCTTATCTTGAGATCTGTTCAGATCTGATAAGTTAATGATTTTCGTATTTCTCCGGTTTCTATTGTAAAAACTTTATGCACTTTGTTTAAAAATTCCATGCACTTCATTTAAAAATTATATGCACTTTGATTAAAAATTATATGCACTTTTATTGAAATTGAAAATTGTATGCACTTTGTAAAAAGATTATATGCACTTTCTTTAAAAATTGGATGCACTTTAGCTTGTTCTTCATATTAACGTGAAAAAGTTGAAAAAAGAGAAGAAATAAGAACAAGTCATCTAATTTTCTCGTGGTGAATAATTACATATTAAAATAAAATACATAAAAGTTCTATATTGAAATATACAAAACACATAATTAGTTAATCACATTATTGGTTATTGAAATCACATAATGGAGAAGAAACAAGTTCTGGTTCAGATTATTGAAATTACAAAATTAATTAATTAATCACGTAATGTAGAAGAAATTATGTAATGGAAAAATTCACATAATTAATTAATCTCGTTAGTAATTATTGAATATGAACTAATTAATAAGTTATGGAGTATCACAAAAGTTAAATAAAGATAAGTGAAAAAAGAAGAAACAAGGTGGGTAAATTACTTCTATACCCTTAGGCATCTCCAAAGCATTCTCATGTATTAGGGGAACCGTATCCCAATTTTCGTGTGGAAACAGTGTTTCATCTCCAACGCTATTCCTTTTAGGGATGTAACTGTTCGGTTCGGTTCGGTTTTTAGTACAATTTAGGAACCGAACCGAACATATAAAGTGGTTCGGTTCGGTTTAAGGTGTACTTTACTTTTAGAACCGAACCGAACCGAACCGCTTAGAAATGGTTCGGTTCGGTTCATCGGTTCTATCTTTTTAATCCTAACTAGATTTTTTTGAACCATAATATTTCATACATGCTTAACGTGAATGAAATCCAAGCACGATAACTCCAAAATTTTAACAAAATATAAAAATACTAAACATAACTACAAAAGTTAATCTCCAACTAGGGCTCCAAAATATTAACAAAATATAAATATACTTAACATCAATAGTTAATCTCCAACTAGGGGAAACAAATTCATGACTCCACAATCCACATAGGCAGCAACAAAATGAAACAACTTCATGACTCCACGTAAATGGATGAACTAAGAACTCCCAGAAAAAATTCCTACGGATAGCGGACTTCTTGTTCAACTTTTACGTTTTGGAAGAAAAAGTAAAAATAGTATTAAGAATGAATTGAGAAATGAGAAAGAAGATGGAAATGAGAATTGAGAAGACAGAAGAGTGGTGAAGTCAGGACTTAGTTGTGCGGCGTGCCCTACTGCCCTAGTGTAATAGTAGTATTAGCATCTCTTCTTTAATTTTTTTAATTACATATTTACATTTATATCAATTACCTACTATACCCCTAGTAATCACATATTAGTATACTACCTAGTAAGTAAGTAGTATGTAGTATTAACAAAAATCTTTATATTTCATTCGGTTCCATTGGTTCGGTACGGTTTGAGCGGTTTCTAAACCTTTGGAACCGTGAACCGAACCGATTGTAAACGGTTTCGAAAAATATAAACCAAACCGAACCACGAAACCGAACCGAACCGCATTTTTCAGTTTGGTTCGGTTCGGTTCCGTCGGTTTCGCGATTCGGACCGGAGCCACTTACACTCCTAATTCCTTTATATTTTCTCGTGAAAAGGAATATTCCGTAATATTCTCTTTTTATACTCTTATAAATCAAAATAAAATATAATTATATGATATCTTTAATTATAACTTAATAATATAATAATTTTAATTTTAATTTAATTATATAATTAAATTAAATATAATAATATATTTAATAGAAAAATTAAAATTAATTACAAAAAAGATAATTTAAATTACTTGAATAAAAATCATATTAAGTAATTTCAATTAATGTTATATTCCCTCCGTCCCGCTATTTGTGGCTCACTTTTCCAAAAGGGGTGTCCCATTATTTGTGCTCACTTTCCTAATTTGGTAAAAAATTACTCATACTCTATCATCTTCTCTCTCCTACTTTATTACATTCTCTCTCATACTTTATCATCTTTCTCTCATACTCTCTCATACTTTATCATCTACTCTCTCTCTCATACTTTATCATATACTCTCTCTCATACTTTATCATCTACTCTCTTAATTCCCGTGTCGAAACCAATTGAGCCACAAATAACAGGACGGATGGAGTATTAATTATATAATTTTTTTCTAAAACAAAATTAATTAATAATTTATTCTAAACAAATAAACTAAAAGTCATTATTATTTATAATAACAAATTAATGATAAGTGATAACCTAAAAATAGATTATTATTTATAATAACAAATTAATGATAAGTGATAAGTGATTTTCGAATTAAAATTAAATAAAAAAAGATAGGGGAGACGCAAATTCTTCCTCAAAATAATGGGAGAAATCTTGTCTCCCCTATGATACGAGAGTGTTTAGGGGAGCGTTGGAGGTGAAACAGTGAAAATTTTTTAGGGATTCCCGTAATATAGAGGAGCGGTGGAGATGGTCTTAATGAGCTAAATTAAAGGATTCAAAATTTGAAAAATTAACTTCAATCTAAACCACACATCTATAAAATGAAAGGAGATGATGTGTTCCTAGTTCCTTCAATAAGGTGTTGTTCCTTAATGATTCATTTCATATATATATATAAACCATCCCTTAGATAGGTTATATATTTTCATTTGGTATATGGTTTACAATTAATCTATTTTTTTAATTTTTTTAATTCAAAAAATTAGGAAAATGGCAAATTGGTAAATAACAATACTAATAATTAAATTAAAAAATTAAAAAAAAAAAGAGAAAAACCTTAGTAACCTACCACCTCCCACCCGCCCGCCGCCGCCGCTAGCTAGAGAGAGGAGAGTTAGTTTATAAATTATAAGTATGATGGATTGTGTTTGTAAAATCACAATATGCATAAACACAGACAATGTTATGCATAAAAATGCACGGGATTATGCATAAACGAGTAATTTACTATGCATATAATCTTTTTTTATTTTATAATATAATAATTTATAGAAGATTGTCAGTCAATGCATAAAATTGTCCTGGCTTATGCATAAACAAATACTATAATATGCACAAAACTTTTTTTATTGTATAACATAATATCTATATAATAGACAGTTTTATGCATAAAATATTCGTTATTATGCATAAACTAACGCCATATTATGCATAAAAAAATTGTGTATTCCGACATATTTTTCGATGAATCGTCGTTCGCCGCCGGCCAACCCACCGCCGTCGCCGCCAGCGCGAACATCAAATCCACTAATCTCGATAAATGTATTCGTTGGTCCAGAGACGAGTCTTTAGGTGTAGCGGGAAGGGGGAGAGGGTGAATACAGTTGAGTACTAATTTCAAACTTAAACGCGAGAGTCAGTTTCTACTAAATTTGCGTGCTGAAGTAATTCAGCATGCCAATTAAGCTCTCTGGTCGCGTGACTGAGTGATTTATGATACTGAGCACCGTTCATTGACCGAAGTCAGATGATCCCAGCACTAGTCAGATTGTGACTAGTTAGAGTCCTACTGACTTTAAAATTGGTTCAAACACAAAGGTTTGAGGGTTTTCTCCAACTAAGAAGGAGTTCTTACAATAAGAACAGTTCAAAAATGAACTCCTTCAAGTTCTAAGCTAATAATATTGACTTAGAGAATAGAGAATGGTAACTAGATCACTCTAGAGTGAAGAACTATATCAAATGCTATCGGTTCAAGAGTTCTTTGCTAAGTATGCTTTTAGTATGCTAGAACTTATATGCTTTGAATGTTCGTGATTCAGTATCTTCAATGCTGGAAGATCGATCTCTATTTATAGTCTTGACCTGTAAATAGATCCGTTGGTGAGGACCTAGACAAGTGACAAGAACGACAAAATGACCCTCTTCAATTTTGAACGTTACTGTAGAGTTTCTTTCTTTTTCAGAGTAGGGAGGTTGACTGCAGTTTTTGTTGGGATTTTGTATCGTGGAAGCAAATTTTATGATTGTATACAGTGTGTTTTACCTTCCACATGTTTAATCATTTATCTTGTATAAAAGTTAGATTGTGTAGTATATTGTAGATCACAAAAGACTACATAATTAGTTGAACTAATAAGATATATATGATTAGTTATCACAACTGATATAACTTTTGAAGGAAAATTGATGGTTAGGAACGATACCTTCCTCCTTCGTATGTTGTCGCGGCTTTGATTGTTGCTCCTGTGTCAGATCTTCTGATCTGTGTCCTGTCCTTTTTGTTCCTCTGGGTGGTCGGAGAACTGAAAAAAATAATATTTTGTCTCTCCCTCACTCACGTTTGGCGTCTCCAATTTTATGAATGACTGTAATCTGTTTCTGAACAGAATACTAATATATATAGGCTTCAAAAGCCAATATAATATTAATATATTTGTATCCATTAATTTAATTATATTTCTAATGGACTTCCACATAACCAGCCCATAATATAATTAATTAATTTACTGTGCTACTAATATTTATCAATTAATTGGCCCAGCCAATTAATTCCAGATAAATAACATTATTAAATAATGTAAAAATACATTAATCCATTAATAATGATTTCTGAGAGATAATAAATAACCAGACAACTAATTGGGCCAGATCAGGGATCCAATACAAGAAATAAAGCTGGGCCTCAAATTAATTAATTATCTATGCTCAGCCCAGAGCAAAATTAATTAATAAACACAGATTCATTCCACTAGAGAATCCGTGCTGACTTACCCCTTTATCCCAAATTGAGCAAGGGCTTGTATTTTAGACTTAATCGATCTCCGTATTTAAGATAGAAATATTCGTTAATTAATTAAGTTCACTGACAGCTTAAATTAATTAACATCGTATATTCCTGAGTAGTACCACTCGACCTTATTAACACACCTGAAATTAAATAACCGGCCGGGTTTAGTGTGCTAATCCTTTCGAGTTCCCCAGGGGATATTATCAACCCATTTTACTAGGATACGGCTGCAAGATACAGACAACTAGCCTGAGCCACAAATAACTACTAACACCCAAGATACGTAGATCCGGTCGCGATGAAGTTCACCATAGTAGGTCAAAGTGATAGATAGCCAAATACACGCTGAAGTCTTACCAAGCTTAAGACCAGCTAAGTCACCGAGATCTTGGTTCTCCACTAAGGTCAGTTAGGATAACACATCTCACTGTGATCCATCAATACACCACCTTCAGTGTACCAGTAAAGACAAGCAGCTAAGACAAGCCACTTCTTATCTAAACTGCAGCTTAAACCGACAACTTATACTCCCACTTATACTAAAGTAAAATTTTAGTATACAATGTGTGAGTTCTAGGTACAAACTAGTACTCAACTATATCTCAGCTATCTAGGTACAAACTAGTACCTAGCTATATCTCAGCTATCTATCCTATCTATCACTGCATCTTCTCCCACTTATACAAAAGTTTATGTAGTTCTAAGTGGGGGGCATCTCTACCATCCCTAAGCCACGAACATGCTTCTCATAAGCCAGGATTGGTAAGCTCTTCGTGAAAGGATTAGCTAGGTTGAATTCAGTTCCAATTTTGTCAATCACCATGTCTCCTCGATTTACGAATACTCGTATAATATGGTACTTCCTGTCTCTGTGTTTAGACGCCTTGTGAGATCTAGGTTCCTTAGATTTGTCACTGCACCCGCATGATCACAATAAATCGTGATCGCCTTAGGCAAAATTCTGAACAATATCAAGATCCAGGAGGAAATTCTTGAGCCAAACTACCTCTTTCGAAGCTTCTGAAGCAGCCACATACTCTGCTTCCATGGTTGAGTCCACAATGCATTTCTGCTTTACACTCCTCCATGAAATGGCTCCACCTCCCAAGGTAAACACATAACCCGAGGTAGGCTTCTTCTCGTCTCTGTCAGCCTGGAAATCCGATTCTGTATGACCCAAAGATACTAGGATCGTCGGCCGGTAAACAAGCCTATAATCTCTAGTCCGTTTAAGGTACTTGAGAATATGCTTGACCGCAGTCCAGTGTTCCTTTCCAAGGTTAGACTGATATCTTGAGACCATGCCTACAATATTTGAGATATCTTCTCTCGTACAAAGCATCGCATACATGAGGCTACCGACAGCGGAAGCATATGGTACTAGCCTCATACTTTCTATCTCTTAAGGCGTTTTAGGGCACTGATTCTTGGATAGAAAAATGTCATGTCTGAAAGGTACTGAACCTCTCTTGGCTTTTTGCAAGCTAAAACGAGCAATAACAGTGTCAATATAGGACACTTGTGACAAGCTTAACATCCTTTTCTGGCGATCTCGGATAACCTTGATCCCAAGGATGTAAACAGCTTCACCTAAGTCCTTCATTTGAAACTGTTCGGATAACCACATCTTTACGTCTGATAACACTTCAATATTGTTGCCAATGAGAAGGATGTCATCTACGTAAAATGCAAGAAACACCACTGATCCGTTAACACAAATACGGTACACACACCTCGTTAGGACAGGATACAAATCCATAGGATTTGACTACCTCGTCGAAAAACGCTGGTGCCATTACTAGAAAACTTGCTTAAGTCCATGAATAGACTTCTTAAGCTTCCAAACTAGAAGTTCTTCGCCCTTCTTCACATAACCATCTAGCTGTTTCATGTACATGTCCCTACCTTTTTCAAGGTAATGCGGTTTTGACATACATTTGCCAGATCTCTAGTTTCATGTGAACTGCTATGGTAAGGAGAATCCGAATGGACTTGATCATTGCTACAGGCAATAAGGTCTCTTCGTAATCGATACCTTCTTTCTGGGTAAAACCCTTCGCCACTAGCCTGACCTTAAACGCCATGATCTCTCCATTCGGTCCTCTCTCTTTCTCTTGTATACCCACTTACTACCAATAGCCTTGCAGCCCTCAGGTAGTTCAGTGATCTCGTATACATCAATATCAATTATGGACTTAAATCCTGAGTCAATGACGATTCGCTAGGAATCTGCATCTACATCTCCCACTGCTTCGTTGTAAGTCCAAGCATCCACGATATCTTGTTCATCTGCCGGGAGATGATCAAACGTCTCCCCAGTGAACATAAACCGATCAGGTGTAAATATCACCCTCCCACTACGTCGAAGAGTGTCAGACGCTGTGTTAACAGATTGTGCAGTTACTCGTGGAGTACTATCTTGCACAACTGGCTATTCAAGTGGAACTCGACCACCTTGTAATTCCTCAAGGATGATGTCGACTCGAGATTTATGGTTACTAATGTAATCCTCTTCTAAGAACTAAGCGTTAGGGCTAACAACGATCTTCTGTTCTTTAAGATCATAAAAGTATCCACCCTTCGTTTCCTTTGGATACCATATGAACAACATCACTTCTGAACGTGATTCCAATTTGTCGGCCTGCCTATTTAGCACATAAAAAGGATAACCCCAAATCCTTAAGTGGTGCATACTGGGTTTGTGCCCGCTCCACGACTCGAAAGGGATCTTTTGTACCGACTTGGAATGCACATGGTTCAGCAAGTATGCTGCAGTCTCTATGGCATATCCCCAAAAGAAAACTGGCAAAGTTGCATAACTCATCATGGACCGAACCATCTCTAAGAGACTTCGGTTCCTTCTCTCTGACACACCATTCTGCTGAGGCGTGCCCGGTGCTGTCGGCTGGGATGTAATCCCACATTCTATCAAGTAGTCCTTGAACTCGTTGGATAGGTATTCCCTACCACGATCAGATCGTAGTGTTTTGATTTCTTTACCTAGCTTCTTCTCCACTTCTGCCTTGAATTCCTTAAAGGTTTCAAAGCAATCCAACTTGTGGCGAAGAAGGTATACATATCCATACCTCGAGTAATCGTCAGTAAATGTGACGAAGTACTCATACCCTCCGCGAGCTTGTGTAGAGATAGACTCACACAAGTCAGAATGTATCAAACTTAATACTTCTGTGGCTTTATAACCCTTTGCCTTGAAAGGCCTAGTCTTCATCTTTCCTTCCAAACAGGTTTCGCAAGTTGGAAATGGTTCAACTTGGAGAGACTCCAATGATCCATATTCCACCAACCTTTGAGTCATGTTAAGATTGATGCGACCTAGTCTTAAGTGTCATAGATAAGTTTGTTTTACCTTAGAAGACTCTTTCCTCTTCTTAGGATTGATGATGAGGAAGCAATATTAACAGAACTACGCGGTTCACAAGTAATAGTATATAAAGATCTGTTTTAATAGTCCACCAGAGATAAAATCTTCGTCTTTCATGATAGAAACTTCACTATCAAAACTTGATTTATAACCATCCATGGTGCAGAGTTTTGAAACAGAAATAATGTTTCGCCTAAACTCAGGCACATATTTAAACTTCTTTAAATACTAAAACAAAACTATCAAAAGATATATTTAAATCTCCAATGGCAATTGCAGGAACTTTCGATCCATTGCCCATTGAGACTACCACCTTGCCATTGCTCAATTGCCTTTTCTGCAAGAAACCTTGCAAGGTGTAACAAACATGATCAGTTGCCCCCGAATCCACTACCCATACGTGGGTAGAAGAGGAAACTACAACAATTTTAGTTACAAGAGCGACTCGCGTCTCTTTCTATTTTGCCTTGACATCTGGATTATAATTATTCCAGTGTCCTTTCTTACCACTCTTGAAGAACCTTCCTTTCTCCTTTGACATTCGCATGTCGCCGGTAAGGACCGTCTTCTTGCTCCCACTGCTCTTCTTGAAATGTCCACCCTTTCTGCTCTTTTTCTGGTTTTCGCCTTTCGGAGGATTCCTTGAACTACTAGGGATATTCAAGACTTGAGCACTCTTGCCCTTTCCTATAACCTCTTTGACCGCTACCAAAGATTTGAGTAACATACTCATAGTAAACTCGTTCTTAGACATAGCGGTCCTAAAACAAAAGTCCTTATAGGACCTTTGCAGAGCATTTATTGGGAAGGTAAGATATCTCTTCCACTTTGTGAAATTATTTAAAATTGTTAAACTCATTAGGGTTTGGTTGGTGAGACTTTTAAGAACTCGAAAAATAAAATACTCGAACAGACATATCTGAAAAATATAATTTAAGAGCATGTATGAAATTAATATTTGCACATAATTCGTAATTAATAATCATTGTAACCTTTTGTATAAACAATGATATTAAAAACCTCGAACGGCTCTAGGAATTCCACTAGCAAGCCACGCAGGTGGACATTTACTAGCGTAAGCTCTTTAATTCCAATCCACGTCTAGGTTCTTAAGACGAATGGAATTAATAGTTCGATATTCTGGACCATGTCACTAATAAAACGCGGGAAGGGACTTCGAGAGAAGTGAATTGTACCTGCGGTGACATCTAAGCATTGACCATTAATTTGACCAAAATAGAATCAAATTCTCGAAATTGACATACTTACTCGAACCATGCCGCATTCAATTTGATCTAATTAGCCATCCTATTTAATTATTATCTTCTAGAGTACTCGTGTTTACTAGGCACGCAAGCCACGCAGGTGGACGTTTACGGCTTCGCTCCCACTACTCAATAATAATCAAATATTGTTTTGGAAAACTCATCTCACAAAACTGGTAGCTCAAAAATGCAAGCAAACCACGCAGGTGGACGTTTACTCACATAATCTTGCTACTTTCGTGTAGAGTCCAATTAATGGAGGTCCGATTAAGTGTTTAATATCCAAATTAATGGAATCTAATTAAACATTTAATTTAAAGTTGCTTAGTCTTTTTATTCAAAAGGTTTGTTTCGAATCATGCATATCCATATAATTCCTAAAGCATGCAATTTCTAAGCGCACATAATAAAACGTGCTCCCGAAAAATAAAACATGCTTTAATACGACGTAAATCCTATTTAAATGCTTTTCTAAGCGCAATTAATCACATAATCGCATGCTAAAGCATATTAAAAATAAATACACAAATAGGAAATTTAAAACGTTGTTATCGGGCTTTAAAACACGTAATCCCAAACTATTACATTGCCCGATCAAAATACAGCTCTTTGAAATCTTCAAAATCTTCGAATCTGGAAACTGCGTCGAAACCTGTGTCGAAAACTGTACCGCCACGTCATCAGGTGGCAGACACGTGGCAGACACGTTTGCAGACACGTCAGCAAGGGCTGACGTGGCGCGCCACGTCAGCGTCATCTCCAGCTTCTGCCGCCGCCGCTGCAGGCCGGTTTTGTGTCGACCGCCGGCACCCAGGGACGCGCCGGACGATGGCGAACTAGGAACCATCGTCCGCGTCCGGTCTTTGCCGCGTGCGGCGGCGCGACTACCACCGCAGGCGCGTGCCGCCGCGCCTTCCCCGGCCATTTCCAGGCCTCCTCCGCCCTCTACACACCTCCCCAACATCACCTAGACGTCGGATTCGTGTAGAAACACCACCTGGAGCGCCGCACGCGAGGATTTCTGAGCGATAAATCGCGCCTCCGTCGTCGCCGCCTTCGCCACCCGAATTCTCCCTTTCTGAGCCGTGATTCGATCAATTGAAAGAGGGGAAACATAATTGGAACACTCACGACCACCGGGTAATGGATTCCGGCCGAGATTAGTTCCTCAATTTCCCGAATTTCAAACGATTCGCCGGAACGAATTCATAACGAGCAGCCAACTTCAGACGTCAATTCCGATCGCATCCGGGATCGGATGATCCCTTACGACCTATCGACGCGAAGCTCATAAGACAAGGATTCTAGAGGTTTAAGTCGATTATCAATCCGACATCGGACGCGCCGGGAATCTCGGCCACAAGATGCGGCGGAACCCTAGAAAACTAGGGTTTTCGCTACGAAAATCAGATTCCTCTTCGTCTCATTTTTCGTGCCTTCCGGACCAATTACATTATATAAACAGTACAATCACATAAAAAATAGGTCCTATAATCTACTCGTGGATTTTCTCACGAGAAAAACGTTACAACGGGGTCAAAACAGTGGCTTGCAGGCCGCCCCAAACACGAAAATAGCAAGATAACGACGAAATAAAACCTAATCATACATCTAACAGCAACAATCAGAGCCTAAACCAGGCTCTAATACCAATTGAAGGGGAATTGATGGTTAGGAACGATAAATTCCTCCTTCGTATGTTGTCGCGGCTTTGATTGTTGCTCTTGTGTCAGATCTTCTAATCTGTATCCCGACCTTTTTCTTCCTCTGGGTGGTCAGAGAACTGAAGAAAAGAATATTTTGTCTTTCCCTCACTCACGTTTGGCGTCTCCAATTTTATGAATGAGTGTAATCTGTTTCTGAACAGAATACTAATATATATGCTTCAAAAGCCAATATAATATTAATATATTTGTATCCCATTAATTTAATTATATTTCTAATAGGCTTCCACATAACCAGCCCATAATATAATTAATTAATTTACTGGGCTACTAATATTTATCAATTAATTGGCCCAGCCAATTAATTCCAGATAAATAACATTATTAAATAATATAAAAATACATTAATCCATTAATAATGATTTCGAGAGACAATAAATTAACCAGACAACTAATTGGGCCAGATCAGGGATCCAATACAAGAAATAAAGTTGGGCCTCAAATTAATTAATTATCTATGCTCGGCCCCGAGCAAAATTAATTAATAAACACAGATTCATTCCACTAGAGAATCTGTGCTGACTTACCCCTTTATCCCAAATTGAGCAAGGGCTTGTATTTTAGACTTAATCGATCTCCGTATTTAAGATAGAAATATTCGTTAATTAATTAAGCTCACTGACAACTTAAATTAATTAACATCTTATATTCCTGAGTAGTACCACTCGACCTTATTAACACACCTAAACTTAATCAATCGGTCGGGTTTAGTGTGCTAATCCTTTCGAGTTCCTCAGGGGATATTATCAACCCATTTTACTAGGATACGGCTGCAAGATACAGAAAACTAGCCTGAGCCACAAATAACTACTAACACCCAAGATACGTAGATCCGGTCGCGATGACATTCACCATAGTAGGTCAAAGTGATAGATAGCCAAATGCACTCAGCTGAAGTCTTACCAAGCTTAAGACCAGCTAAATTACCGAGATCTTGGTTCTCCACTAAGGTCAGTTAGGAGAACACATCTCATTGTGATCCATCAATACACCACCTTCAGTGTACCAGTAAAGACAAGCAGCTAAGACAAGCCACTTCTTATCTAAACTGCAGCTTAAACCGACAACTTATCCTGAAGTTGTCTCAGTTGTGAGAATTGTTTATATCTTGTCAGTTCAACCAATTTGTGTTGTCTTCTGTGATACCCGACACACCACACAAATCTAACTTTTATACAAGATAAAGGATAACATGTGCAAATATACATATTTATCAGATAGGAGAATAAAATAGTGGTAAGGACAAAAACACATTGTATACAAGCATAAAAAGTGCTTCCAGTATACAAAATTCCAACAATTCTCCCACTTATACTAAAGTAAACTTTTAGTATACAATGTGTCAGTTCTAGGTACAAACTAGTACTCAACTATATCTCAGCTATTTAGGTACAAACTAGTACCCAGCTATATCTCAGCTATCTATCCTATCTATCACTACATCTTCTCTCACTTATACAAAAGTGTTGGTCCGGAGACGATAGTCAGGTGTAGAGGGGGGGGCGGTGAATACACCTGACCACAGTTTCTTTTTCTCAGAACGCGAAGGACAACTAAGCTGAGCTGTAGGTTGCAACAGATGAACAGTGCTAAATAGTAACCTTCGATCGCGGGTCAGAAGTGTGCCAACTACTGAGCTATCCTACTGACTTTTGTCAGTACTTGAAACTCAGTCGGAGAAGTTGTGCGGATAAGAGTGTGGGGCCCGGAGATTCGTCTCAGTTTGAAAACGTGATTTCGCAAATCAAGTAATTTTTGGCTAGTGCGCTTTGAGAATACGTTTTATGCAAAGATATGATTTTTAATCAGTTTGTATGCAATGCAATAAAACAGTAAATAACACAAGCAATTTTTAACGTGGTTTGGATACGCAAGATCCTACGTCCACGGTCCTGCCGAACAGGAGTTCTTGTTGATTTATCTGAGCAAGTCTCAGCAAGGAATGCGTCGTGGACCGGACCCTTCTAAGTTATAGTCCTTAGCGACTTTACAAATCAAACCGAGGTTTGAAAGGGAGGGGATAATCGCCAACTAGGAAGGAGTTCTTACAGTAAGAACAATCACTAAAAGTGAACTCCTTCGAATTTCTAAGCTATAAATTTGGCAATGAGCTTAGCTAGAGAAGAGGGATCTAAAGAACTGTAGAGAAAAGAACTAATGATATTCTATTGGGCAAGTTCTTTGCTGGATTGATCTTGAATGCGCTAGAGTTGTTCGAAAGCTTGATCATTTTTCCCTTGATATCCCGTGCGTGAAGCTCGAATTTCTTCTCTATTTATAGTTGTGAGCAGGCATATGTCCGTTGGAGAAGACGATGCCGCGTGTCACAAGCTTCCAAAGAAAACGGTCATAAATTCGAATTGTTGCAGCAGAGTTGTTGGACATTGTACATGAGAGCAGCTTTAGTTGGTCAGAGCAGATAAAGCGTTGTCGGCTTCTCATTGGTCGAGGTTTGTGGTAGGTGAGATTGTGTCAGACATCAGAGTTGACTCTCTCTAATCCTCGTATGTCTTATGCTGACTTTCGAAATGACTTTAGCGGCTGAGTCGTTTTCTTTCGGATACAGTAGACTTGAAGCAGTCTCTGTCTTCTTCGTCTTAGTCGGCTGACAAGAGATATTCTCTTGAGTATGGTCAGCTGATGACTGCGAAGGTACTGAGCTTGCATAGAGTTCTTCTGCTGATGTCTGTCAGCTGATGAGGTGTCTTCTACTGAGGCGAAGATCAGCTGATGACTTAAGAACGCAAGCAATTACACTGATGATGTGGGGTTCTGGAAAGTAACTTCTTCAGAAGATCAATCCAACAACTTACCCCGTACAGGACTTAGACAAAAAGATAAATAATAAAAACAGTCTAGCCTATACATCATCTAGTCCTATCAAGACACTACACTACTGATATCAGCTGGGTTTTGGGATCTTCAATTCCATAGTACTACTATGATTTCCCCCAATGTTATTTTAACCACTAACAGTTGAATACCATCTACTGACTCATAACCCAACAATTTCCCCCTAATTGATGATGCCAAAACCTCTATAAAATATAAAGAAAGGATACTAAACTACTGACATCGATAGACTTCAGTAAACTGAATCAGTTAGCCTTAAGAGTTCAGCAGTTGAGAGATAGGCAAAATCAGAGAAATGGTTATGTGTGAGTGTGTGTCAGATCACTTCAGTGATCAGTTGTGATAAGCATAACACAACTAAAAGCCTTAAGACAATGAGTAATTGTCTGGCCAGAAGAAAAGTTACTGATATATATGAAGAAGATTACAAGGTTCATATTCTTCTATACAGGGGATGAGAAGACTATTGCTAACGTCTGAATCTCTGGGTCTTCTTCTTGAAGTCTTCGGACACTCGGCGCCAGGAGGATCCAGGCCATAATATTTGTAAATCCTTGCACGCAACGTCTGGATTTCCTCGAGATCAGCAGGAATATCAGAACTTAGATCATGATGATAAGTTGATGCTTCGATCTCATCTTCTATCTCCTTTGTGCAAAGCACGCCACGAGTAGTCCTAGGAGGAGGGATGCGTCTGAATGCTGGAGCTCTGAGGGGTATCTTCTCTCTTTCCATAATCTGTAGGAGCTGATCTCTGAGCTGGGCATTGTATTGATGAATAAATTCTTCAAAGAGTTGATCAGCTGGTATCCCAGATGGATACAAGCCCCATACATAGTATCCCTTGATAAATTCTTCTTTGAGTTCCTCCTACTGCTCGTTCAGTTCTGCTGGCACCCATCTGTCTATATGAGGAATAGGAGCTTTCTTGATGTAAGGTGCTCTAGGTGCTCCTCTCCTGTAAGACCTTGGGATCTGCCTTTTCCAATCTACTACTGGCTCGCTGGCTATCTTATCTGTCAGTTGAATGATCTTAGCCAGGTCAGCCAATCTTTTCTTCTCTCTGAGACCCGCTGATCTAGCATCTCCTCTTCGGAGATTTAATCCCTACAGTGTGGCCTCCCAGGTTGCTCTGTCCTCGGCCTCTTGCTCAGGTGTAAGAGTAGGAGTATAAGAACTCTGAGCTAAGGGCAGGGCTGCAGTAGAAGACGCTTTGGCTAGCTCCTCTTGAGCTTTCTTCTTTTGTTCATCAAGGATCAGTTTAGCCTTTTCTTTGGCAATCTTGCCAATTATTTTTCTAGGCTTCTTAGCCTTCTTAGCTTCTTCAATTTGTTGTTCATGATCCAGCTGATCTTGCAGCTTCTGGGCAACTTCTTTATCAAATGCCTCCTGCTCTGCTTTACATTTAAATTTAGGCGTCGGGGAAGATGGAGGAGTAAATTCAGTAGTGATCTCCTTCCCCGACCTTTGCGGTGGTAGTGGCTCATCGAGAAATCGAGCAATATCTTCAATGTGCTGAGCAGTTGAAACATTTGCTGGCTCAGTCACAGCTGGTTGGACTTCTGGGACTTGGACATTTCCAGGAAGGGATACTTCAGAACTGGTTCCAGCCTGAATAGCTGAACCTTCCCCCTGATTTCCTTCCCCCTGATTTCCTTCCCCCTTACTAATAGCTTGGACTTCTGGGCTTTTCTCCACTTCAGCCTGTTCTGCCTCAGCCTGTTCATCTATCACGACTTCTTCCCCCTTTTTGGCATCATCAGCCGGGAGAGGCGAGTGCAGATGGCTGTCACCTCCTTATCCAAATTAAAGAAAAGATTCTTGATGAAGGTGGCGGTGGACTCAAAGTCTTTCACTGCATCGCAGTATTGCTCCCATTCCTTCTCCTGATCAGCTCTAAATTGTTTGAGTTGGGCTGCGGACTCCTGTCTGAGTTTTAGTAGAGACTGATCATGAGATTCTGTCATCTCCTTCTGAATTTCTTTGAGTGCCTCCGCCTGTTGTTGAATGGCTTTCTGAAGGCTCTAGGAGGCCACTCTGTTCCTTTCATCCATAGTGGCTTGGACTGTCGCAAGGCCCTGAGTCAGCTACTCAGAGAATGACTTCTGCTGAGAGATAAGGAGCGGCTGACTTTGAGTGGCTAAGTCCGCCTTTTGAGCTGTAAGGGCGGCCTCGACAATCTCCTGAATATTGACTGAAGAAGTAGGAGTTTCGGAGACCTTCTTAACCCCTGTTGCCAGTCGGTCGACGCTCTCAGTCTGGGCTTTGGTGTACTGAGCCCATTTGAGATGAACGTCTTTTGCAAGGAGTCGATTCTTATCTCCCTGTCGCCTGATGGCTTTGTTGACCGACTTAGAGGTCACGGAACCTATAGGTTTGATCTGATAACTACTGGTTCCGAGCCTCTGCTCAGATGTCGCGATCTGTTGCGCTCGACTCGGCTTCGAGGCAACTGGGGCATCACCTAATGTGGAGGGTGGTGGTGATCTGCCCTGTTCGCGAGGAGTGTTACCCCCAGCAGATCCTCCCAAATCTGCATCCTTGGGTGGCGCCTAATCCATGTCATCATCATTATTGTTATCGTCGTTGTCATCACCATGATGAGATGGAGGCGAAGGGCTGTTGACTGGAGCTGAGGATCTTAAGCTTAGCAGATAGAGCATAGCAGCGCGAAGATCCTCGAAGGAGGCTAGATCAGCTGGTTCCCCAAACCCTATAGCTGATTGCAAGCTCTGCTCTTCTGTCAGTAAGGACAAGGTTGACTGAGACCTGATAAGTTCTTCAAGAATATCCCAGCTAAGGAATCTCAGCAGCATTTGTGTCCTGGCCCTTATGGCAATATCGACAAGATTCCGATGTTCAGCTATTTCGGGGATCTGAGCACTAACCTCTCCAATGGCTCGGAGACGGGTGGAGTGCATTGTCGTCCACTCTGAGGAGGTTTCCTCAGTCGGTACTCCAGTGTCCGACTGAGTCTCTGAGGAAATAATCCATTGGACTTTATCTTTCAGCGTGGCACCTTCTATGCATGTGTCCGCATCAAGTGGTGGATCCTCCTGAGTGGGTGGAGGAGAGGCAAGTTTTGCTGGAACCTCAGAAGGTCCAGGCTTGCTGAGCCTCTTCCTCTTAGGTGGGTCGGTGCGAGGGGGCAAGTCGGAAGTGACTCTTTTTGCTCAGGCGGCCCTCGCTCGATGGATTTCTCAGCAGCGGTTCTTATCTTGAACTTTATGAGCTTGCGGTCGAAATATCTTGCATCAGCAAAGGCTGAGCGATCTGATACTAACTCTTCAATAATTACAGACATCTTTGTCCCGTACAGCAGCTTTCCCACACTTATAAGACTTCTCTCACCAGTGGGCGTCGCTGCGAACTTCTGAGCCTGAGTTTTAAGCTCGACTACATAGTAGTCAGTCCAATTGACTCTGACTCCATCATCTATTATCATCATCAGCTGAATGCGAGGCTTGGATAGCTGATCATACGAACCGGCTGAGCTCGTAAGAATGTGAGAAATAATGTACGCGAGCCCACGGTACTCTGGTAGCAGCAGATTCTTCGGCAGAGCTGTCTTGAAGACTACGTCATTTCTGCCACAGAATTTCTGAACATAGGAGTTAATCTTTCTCCTTGTATCCAATGGGTGAGACTCCGCGCGTTGGGAGATCAAAGGTCAGCTCCACGGCGGATCGGATATCGATGATGTGTTTACTAGAATCCCAAGATTGAAGGACAACTTCCTTCATGTATGAGAACCTGGATTCCTCCACCCTTGTATCTAGGGTTCTCTAGTTGTAGTAGACTTCTGCAACTTTTCTGGACAAGTATGCTCTTGGTTGCTTCGAGACGAGAAGCTCCAGTCCGGAAGTCTTGAGAGCCGTGAAGACGGGCTATAGAAATGGAAGATCAGCTTGGTGTAGCGCCATCGTCGGCTCGAACAGGATTCGGGACTTGATGATTTCATCGATGGTTGTGGGTGTTTTGACAGCCATATTATCGTAAATGTAGAGCTTGGTTGAAAAGAAAGTTCAGATTTAGAAGAGAAGATGAATCGACAATATTGAAATTTCTTAAGCTCTAATGGCGATAAATGTGTGAAAGTGGATTTGAGGTAGATTGATAAAGGATTTTATATGATCGTGCGTATCAAACAGTTTAGATCGAACGGTTGGGGTTCAATCTAAAATTTTTAATGACGGTTATGATTTGATGTTATAAATTGAATGATTACACAAGCCGCCTCTACCATAGACCCACGTAGGATTATGCGCAGTTAAGGTAAGTGAAAACACATGCATTAAATGCGCTGCAGGCAGCATTAAAGACTAATTCATTTTAAATGAGAACGGTTTCCTACTGACTTATCCTTAAAAATTAATGGCGGGAAATAAATGCTCATTAACTACTGAGTGCAAGCGACTGAGATAATAAATGCTAGCATGCTTCTGATAAAATTAAGTATATTAAGACTACACAAACCTCTTCAGCTGATTTTACGATCAGGTGGTTATCGTTTAGACTCAGGAGGATGATTGATGTGCTGATGACCACGTTCCCCCTTACTGTGTACAGTTTGATTCTCCCGACTGAATCATTGTACTGAGTCCTTGACATGTCATACTGATTTCTTCTACTGACTCTACTCAGTAGGTTCCAGTAGACCTAGCTCAACTGATAATTCTCTGAATCTGTTCTCAGCTAGTGGTTTGGTCATTATATCTGCCATTTGCTTGTCAGTATGGATTTTCTCCATTCTAATATCCTTCTTCTCGACATGGTCTCTGATGAAGAGGTATCGAATATCCACGTGCTTGCATCTCGTATGGAGAACTGGATTTTGAGTTATAGCAATAGCACTGGTGGAGTCACAGTAGATGGGCACTTCATCCTGAATTATACCATAGTCTCTCAGTTGTTGTCGAAACCAAAGGATCTGGGCACAACAACTTCCAGCAGCCATGTACTCAACTTCAGTAGTGGACGTTGCCACTGGATCCTGTTTCTTTGAAAACCAAGATATTAGCTTGCTGCCTAGGAACTGACACGTTCCAAAAGTTGACTTTCGATCTATCCTGCATCCTGAATAATCAGCATCAGAATAACCTGTCAGTATTAGATTATCATCAGCAGGATACCATAACCTTGCGTCAGGTGTTCCTTTTAGATATCGCAGAATCTTCTTTGCTGAGTCTAGATGACTTCGCTTGGGATCCGCTTGAAATCTTGCACATACACCTACAGCATAAGTTATATCAGGTCGGCTAGCTGTTAAGTATAATAAAGAACTAATAATAGCTCTATAATCAGTAGAGTTAACAGAAGCTCCCTCTTTATCTATATCGATTTTGAAATTCGTATTCATGGGGATTTTGACTGGCTTGCTCGAGTTACAGCCAAATCTTTTCAGGAGATCTCGAGTGTACTTGGCTTGATTGATGAAAATTCCTTCAGGTGATTGCTTTACTTGAAATCCAAGGAAATAGTTCATCTCTCCCATCATGGACATCTCGAATTTCTCCTTCATCATTTTCTCGAATTATTGACATATTGTCATGTTTCTGCAACCGAAAATGATGTCGTCCACGTAGATTTGCACCAGTAGGATGTTATCTCCTGACTTTATATTGAACAGTGTGCGATCTACTGTCCCCTTCTAAAAACCTTTCTGAAGTAGAAAGTCTGATAGGGTATCGTACCAAGCCCTGGGTGTTTGTTTTAACCCATACAGAGTTTTCCGAAGTCTGTACACCTGATGTCCCTACTGAAAGCCGGGCGGTTGTTCCACATAGACTTCTACCTTTAGCACGTCATTCAGAAAAGCTGACTTTACATCCATTTGATATACTTTGTATCCTTGATGCGTTGCGTAAGCTAGGAATAGACGAATGGCTTCCAATCTGGCGACTGGAGCGAATGTTTCATCAAAGTCGATTCCTTCTGCTTGAGAGTATCCCTTGGCAACTAGTCTAGCTTTATTTCTGACAATGACGTTATTTTCATCACGCTTGTTTTTGAAGACCCACTTAGTACCAATCACATGCTGATGTCTAGGTCTATCAACAAGCTCCCAAACTTCGTTTCTAACGAACTGGTTCAGCTCTTCTTGCATGGCGATGATCCAGTCAGCATCATTGAGTGCGTCCTCTATTGACTGAGGTTCTTCTGTGGACAAGAAACAAGAAGAGAGTGAGCTTTCTCCTTGACTTAGTCTAGATCTTGTCCTGATAGTTGCTGACGGATCTCCTATAATAAGATCTGAAGAATGAGCGTCAAGCCATGAACGTCTGAGTCTGGCTTTTCCTTCTGATACTACTTCTGCACATTCAGTAGGTGTGTTAGGCATTTCAGTTGTATTGTTCTGTGATTGCATTAGTTCAGTAAGAAGGTTAGGATCTACTGAGTTTCCAGGTTCAGGGGCATTTAGATCAAGAACAGTATTTGTTCCCCCTGAGTTTATATTCTCAGTAGAGGTCTCAGTTACCACTGGGGCTTCCTCATCGACCGTTGTTACCTGTTGTTGATATCGTTCAGTAGAATCAACCAGGTCAGCTACATCGCTTGTTGGCTGAGTCTGAATTTCTTCATCGTTTGACTCATCATCCCAACAATGCTGGATCTTTTCATCTTTGTCGTTTAGTGCGAGATCCTGTAGCTTGCTGCTGACATCTTCAGTATTTGTCTTTGTAGTTTTCCTGTTCTCAGTAACAAACTCATCAAAAACAACATGAGGGCTTTCCTCCACGCAAAGTGTCCGATAGTTAAAGACTCTGAAGGCTTTACTGACTCGAGAGTATCCTAAGAATACTCCTTGATCAGATTTGCTATCAAAGACCTTCAATTGATCTTTCCCATTATTGTGAATAAAGCACGGACAACCAAAAATATGAAAATGAGAAATAGAAGGAATTCTCCCTTTCCATAATTCGTATGGTGTCTTCATGTGTTGCTGTGTAAGTAGTGAACGATTCTGAGTGTAGCAGGCGGTGTCAGTAGCATCTGCCCAGAACTTTGAGGGTAGTCCAGAGTCTGCTAGGAGCGTTCTTGCTGCTTCTTTAAGTGTTCTGTTTTTGTGTTCAGCAAGTCCGTTCTGCTGAGGGGTGCGAGCTGCTGATGTCTCGTGCTTAATTCCCTCCTTTTCGCAGTACTCTTTAACTACTGAGTTGAGAAATTATGTTCCTCTGTCTGAGCGAATTCTTTGTATCTTGATGTCCTTTTCCACACTGAGCTTTTTCAGCAGTTTGGGCAACTCAGTCTGGACATCAGATTTGTTGGCTATGAAGATAACCCATGTATATCTCGAGTAGTCATCAATAACGACGAGGGAATACTTCTTGCCTCTTATATTCACTCGAGAGACTGGCCCGAATAAGTCCATGTGTAGCAGCTGAAGGATTCCATCAGTGGAAGGTGACGGAATAGGTGGATTGCTACTCTTTGTCTGCTTTCCCTTCAAACATGCTTCACAATTCTTGTCTTTGATAAACGATTCATTGGGCAGTCTTCTGACTTTAGAGTTCTTGGCTAGCTTGTTCATAGTCTTGAAGTTCAGGTGGCTGAGTCTCTTGTGCCACAGCCATCCTACCTTGTCACTAGATTTAGTCTGTGCGAGTAAGCAAGCCTCAGGTTCTGCGGTTTTCCAGTTTGCAACGTATATATTCTTCCTCCGCGAACCTGATAACACTGTTTTCCCTGTAGATTTATCAACAATATCACAAAAACCAGCGTCAAAGATAACTCTATTTAGATTGTCACAGAATTGACTGACAGAAAGGAGATTATGTTGAAGTCCTTCAACATATGTTACTCTCGGAACTGGAAGTCCCAATATTCAGTGTTCCGTGTCCCCTTGTATAGCCTTTAGAGTTGTCACCAAACTCAATTATGGGACCGTCTTCATGTATGTAGTTGGTCAGCAGGCTCTTTTGATAAGTCATGTGTCTCGAGCAGCCGCTGTCCACAATCCAATGGTCCTTATGCACCTCAGCCTCTTCTCCGGCCATCAGACAATATTCTGCATTTTCTTCAGGATCTGTTTCTCCGATCTCAACGGCAACAAATGCAGCTTCGTCTTCAGAAGAATACATAAACGTATCTTCCTCGATTGAGTCATCGGATATCTCTCCGGCTATGTAGGCCTGCCTCCTACGGGCAAATTTCTCGCGTCTGGCCTGTCGTTCTGCTCTTTGAGCAGCTGAGAGTTCGGGACATTCGTACTGATAGTGTCCCTCCTTCTTGCGGTTGTAACAGCATGATGATCCGCTCGCTTTTTCCAGCTGAATCTTTGGATGGACTCGCAGCAGGTTCTGTGTTCCTGCAGTCAGTAGAAGGTTTATATTCTTCCCTTTTTCGAAAATCTTTCTTACTTGAGGGAGAATCTCTGTTGTATTTCTTCAGCTTTCTGACTCTCTCCTTTTCTCTTTGATATTTGAGAGCCATAAGCGCAAGTGGGTCGATGCGGATGTCTCGGAGGACTTTGTTTTCGCTGCAGCCACGCCTTCTTTGCGGGAAAAAATGGGTTTGATTCCAGTTTTGCTGACTGTTGCTTTGAAAGCATGGTCAATCTGAGTGTCAGCTGGAGCACTGAAACATCGTTGGGGTAGGCTGTGCTCAAATTCCTCTATTTTTAATTCTGAAAAGATAACATCAGGAGTTAGAGCATTAAAATCAGAGCGACGTAAATAAGTAGCAAATGGAAGCCACTTCTGTCGAGGTAGCGCTCTTAAGATCTTGGTGTTCATCTCTTTGTTGGTGAACATCCTCCCCAGCCCATTGATCACATTGACTTGGTTTGTGAATCTGATGCTTAGCTCGTCAATGGTCTCACTGGGCTCCATGGCAAACGCGTCGAACTTTTATAGCTCTAATTCGAGCTTGTTCTCTTTGATCTGCGGGGTTCCTTGGCTCAGTACAGCCAGGGCATCCCAAAGTTCTTTCGTCGTCTTGCAGTCTTATACCCTCTCGAGGTGAGAATCACTGAGCGTAGTCAGGATTGCATTACGCGCAACTCGATCGAGGTTGTGCAGCTTTTTCTCTTTGGTGTGAAGGCTGATTTTTCTTTAGCGACCTTAGCGCCAGTCTGCGCTCCTACACCTCCCACAGCGGCAAATTATACACTGTCGATCATGGGAATGATGGGTCCTGTCTCAAGGACGTCCGTCATGCTGTCGTGCAGCGATGTGAGGTGTGCCTCCATTCTCACACGCCATACCGTGTAGTTCTCTATTGAGAACATCGGTACTATCCGAGTACCTGATATATCAGACATTATGGGTAAGAGTATAAGGATGTATGAAGAGATACTTGTGCAGTGAAAAATGTTTTCAGGATCTGTTCGAGAAGACCAGTATTTCAGAACCGGTGATAAGAAGAACACCGTTGCTCTGATATCAATTGTTGGTCCGAAGACGATAGTCAGGTGTAGAGGGGGGGGTGAATACACCTGACCACAATTTCTTTTTCTCAGAACGCGAAGGACAACTGAGCTGAGCTGTAGGTTGCAACTGATGAGCAATGCCAAATAGTAACCTTCGATCGCGGGTCAGAAGTGTGCCAACTACTGAGCTATCCTACTGACTTTTGTCAGTACTTGAAACTCAGTCGGAGACGTTGTGCGGATAAGAGTGTGGGGCCCAGAGATTCGTCTCAGTTTGAAAACGTGATTTCGCAAATCAAGTAATTTTTTGCTAGTGCGCTTTGAGAATACGTTTTATGCAAAGATATGATTTTTAATCAGTTTGTATGCAATGCAATAAAACAGTAAATAACACAAGCAATTTTTAATGTGGTTCGGATACGCAAGATCCTACGTCCACGGTCCTGCCAAACAGGAGTTCTTGTTGATTTATCTGAGCAAGTCTCAAAGAAGGAATGCGTGACCGGATGGACCCTTCTAAGTTATAGTCCTTAGCGACTTTACAAATCAAACCGAGGTTTGAAAGGGAGGGGATAATCTCCAACTAGGAAGGAGTTCTTACAGTAAGAACAATTACTAAAAGTGAACTCCTTCGAATTTCTAAGCTATAAATTTGGCAATGAACTTAGCTAGAGAAGAGGGATCTAAAGAACTCTAGAGAGAAGAACTAATGATATTCTATTGGGCAAGTTCTTCGCTGGATTTATCTTGAATGCGCTAGAGTTGTTCGAAAGCTTGAGCGTTTTTCCTTTGATATCCCGTGCGTGAAGCTCGAATTTCTTCTCTATTTATAGTTGTGAGCAGGCATATGTCCGTTGGAGAAGACGATGCCAAGTGTCACAAGCTTCCAAAGAAAACGGCCATAAATTCGAATTGTTGCAGCAGAGTTGTTGGACACTGTACATGAGAGCAGCTTTAGTTGGTCAGAGCAGATAGAGCGTTGTCGGCTTCTCATTGGTCGAGGTTTGTGGTAGGTGAGATTGTGTCAGACATCAGAGTTGACTCTCTCTAATCCTCGTATGTCTTTCGCGACTTTCGAAATGACTTTAGCGGGCCGAGTCATTTTCTCGGGATATACTAGACTTTAAGCAGTCTCTGTCTTCTTCGTCTGAGTCGGCTGACAAGAGATATTCTCTTGAGTATGGTCAGCTGATGACTGTGAAGGTACTGAGCTTGCATAGAGTTCTTCTGCTGATGTCTATCAGCTGATGAGGTGTCTTCTACTGAGGCGAAGATCAGCTGATAACTTAAGAACGCAAGTAATTACACTGATGACGTGAGGTTCTAGAAAGTAACTTCGTCACAAGATCAATCCAAGAACTTACCCCGTACAGGACTTAGATAAAAAGATAAATAATAAAAACAGTCTAGCCTATACATCATCTAGTCCTATCAAGACACTACACTAATGATATCAGCTGGGTTTTGGGATCTTCAATTCCATAGTACTACTATGATTTCCCCAATATTATTTTAACCACTAACAGCTGAATACCATCTACTGACTCATAACCCAACAAAAAGTTTTTGTAATTCTAAGTGGGGGGCATCTCTACCATCCCTAAGCTACGAACATGCTTCTCGTAAGCCAGGAGTGGTAAGCTCTTCCTAAAAGGATTAGCTAGGTTGAATTCAGTTCCAATTTTGTCAATCACCATGTCTCCTCGATTTACGAATACTCGTATAATGTGGTACTTCCTGTCTATGTGTTTAGACGCCTTGTGAGATCTAGGTTCCTTAGATTTGTCACTGCACCCGCATGATCACAATAAATCGTGATCGCCTTAGGCAAATTCTGAACAATATCAAGATCCAGGAGGAAATTCTTGAGCCAAACTGCCTCTTTCAAAGCTTCTGAAGCAGCCACATACTCTGCTTCCATGGTTGAGTCCGCAATGCATTTCTGCTTTGCACTCCTCCATAAAATGGCTCCACCTCCCAAGGTAAACACATAACCCGAGGTAGGCTTCTTCTCGTCTCTGTCAGCCTGGAAATCCGATTCTGTATAACCCAAAGACACTAGACTGTCTGACTGGTAAACAAGCCTATAATCTCTAGTCCGTTTATGGTACTTGAGAATATGCTTGACCGTAATCCAGTGTTCCTTTCTAGTGTTAGACTGATATCTTGAGACCATGCCTACAGCATTTGAGATATCTTCTCTCATACAAAGCATTGCATACATGAGGCTACCGACAGCGGAAGCATATGATACTAGCCTCATACTTTCTATCTCTTCAGGCGTTTTAGGGCACTGATTCTTGGATAGAAAAATATCATGTCTGAAAGGTACTGAACCTCTCTTGGCTTTTTGCATGCTAAAACGAGCAATAACAGTGTCACTATAGGACACTTGTGACAGCTTAACATCCTTTTCTGGCGATCTCGGATAACCTTGATCCCAAGGATGTAAGCAGCTTCACCTAAGTCCTTCATTTGAAACTGTTCGGATAACCACATCTTTACGTCTGATAACACTTCAACATTGTTGCCAATGAGAAGGATGTCATATACGTAAAATGTAAGAAACACCACTGATCCGTTAACACAAATACGATACACACAACTCGTTATGACATGATACAAATCCATAGGATTTCACTACCTCGTCGAAAAACGCTGGTGCCATTGCTAGAAAACTTGCTTAAGTCCATGAATAGACTTCTTAAGCTTCCAAACTAGATGCTCTTCGCCCTTCTTCACATAACCATCTAGCTGTTTCATGTAGATGTCCCTACCTTTTTCAAGGTAATGCGGTTTTGACATACATTTGCCAGATCTCTAGTTTCATGTGAACTGCTATGGCAAGGAGAATCCGAATGGACTTGATCATTGCTACAGGCGAGAAGGTCTCTTGTTAATCGATACCTTCTTTCTGGGTAAAACCCTTCGCCACTAGCCTGGCCTTAAACGCCATGATCTCTCCATTCGGTCCTCTCTCTTTCTCTTGTATATCCACTTACTACCAATAGCCTTGCAGCCCTCAGGTAGTTCAGTGATCTCGTATACATCCATATCAATTATGGACTTAAATTCTGAGTCCATGACGATTCGCTAGGAATCTGCATCTACATCTCCCACTGCTTCGTTGTAAGTCCAGGCATCCACGGTATCTTGTTCATCTGTCGGGAGATGATCAAACGTCTCCCCAGTGAACATAAACCGATCAGGTGTAAATATCACCCTCCCACTACGTCGAAGAGTGTCAGACGCTGTGTTAACAGAATGTGCAGTTACTCGTGGAGTACTATCTTACACAACTGGCTATTCAAGTGGAACTCGACCACCTTGTAATTCCTCAAGGATGATGTCGACTCGAGATTTATGGTTACTAATGTAATCCTCTTCTAAGAACCGAGCGTTAGGGCTAACAACGATCTTCTGTCCTTTAGGCTCATAAAAGTATCCACCCTTCGTTTCCTTTGGATACCCTATGAACAACATCACTTCTGAACGTGATTCCAATTTGTCGGCCTGCCTATTTAGCACATAAACAGGATAACCCCAAATCCTTAAGTGGTGCATACTGGGTTTGTGCCTGCTCCACAACTTGAAAGGGATCTTTTGTACCGACTTGGAATGCACACGGTTCAGCAAGTATGCTGCAGTCTCTAGGGTATCCCCAAAAGAAAACTGGCAATTGTTACTAAAAAGTGATCTAGCCTACTGAGTTTAGCAATAGTTACTAAAAAGTTATCTAGCCTACTGAGCTCCTAACATGCTAAGCTCAATTAAGTTATACATCTTTTACAATATATTGGTTCATCTTTCAGCTAGAGGTTCTGGGATCTTCAAATTTTATATTATAAATCATCACCCAACAATTCCCCCCCCAATTTGATGATTTCATAGTCCAAATAGATGTACTGAAGACAGTGACAAAAGTATGGCAATAAAGCATAAGTGTGAGTGTGTGTTAGTGATCACTAGAGTGATCGGTTGTGTTCAATTTAAGACACTAAGGTCAATGTGACAATAAGTTGTTGTCAAACCAAAAGGTAGTACTGATTTCATTATAATGAGAGACATTACATGTACAAGAATCACCACTAACAGTATTAAGAGATGACACTCTAGACTAATCAACTACTCCTTCACTCTGAACTTCTGCAGCTTAGCCTTGAAATCAGTTGATTTTGCCACGGGAGGCTGAACTCCATATAGCTTGTAGATGTCTGCTGTGAGCTTCTTGATTTTAGTTCGATCGTCATTCACAATTAGTAACAGACTCTTATTGGCAACAACATCCTTGACTTCTTCCTCAATCTCTTGAGTGCATTTATTTCCTTCAATTGTTATTGGAGGTGGAAGAGATCATCTGTGTTCAGGAGCTTTCAGTTGCAATCCTTCTTTAATAAACAAATCTTGAACATCAGCAAGTAGATCAAGATCATAGGTAATAAGCATCTCCTAAAATAGCTAATCTACATCTACATTTTGAGTTCTGGCTATGTGAACATCCATCTTGACTTTTATAAAATATATGTCTAGCCTTTACAACTTGTTTGGCTTCAGCTCTAATGCCCAGACCTCTCTCGCAAGCATCCCACATCTCCTTTTCTTCAATCTGAGCTTTGGTCATCTGAGTAGTTTGAGTTTGTTGACCAGAGGGGATCTATTTAGATTGATCTTGTGGGGATTCAGCTGATTTTTCTTTTTGTGCTTTTGCTGCTTGTGCTCTAGATTGTCAGGATACATGTGTTCTAGCCTTCTTGGGGACTGTTGTTTTAATGACAACTTTCTTCTTTCCACCATTTTTCTTGTTAGCTGCATCCGGCTGAGCTTGGAGATGTTCAGCCATTTGTCTGTCAAATCTTATATTATAAATCATCACCCAATAATATCTTCTCATGCAACATCATAAATTTCATCCCAACCAAAGGTATGCGTTCAACAGGACAATCAGGACAATCAGGAACAATTTTTTCGACATCTATATCATCGTTGACAGCTACAAGAAATGAATTTTCATTAAATCTGCATTAAAAATAACCAAAACGTGCATTTATTTTAATGCAAAGTGACAAATAAACTTAATGCAGAAAACAAAAATAAGCTATTGTAGAACTACCACCATCGAATTTAAACAACGATTTAAGCAATCGAAACCTATTGCGAGACAAAAACAACAAAAATCGCATAAACTCATGAGCAATAACCATCAGCCCATATTCGAACCATTCTCCCGAACAAGATGAAACACTCAATTTCGAAATCAATACATAGTAAGGTACAAGAACTCAAGAAACATACACATTAAGCTACAAGAACTCAAGTAATATTCTACCAAAAATAGCAATCCATCAATTTCCACCAATTTGGGCAAATAATAAATCTTGATTCTAAAAAATCAATGGTAAATACGGGTACATAACGAAGACCTCATAAAATTAAACCATGATCCAACTAACCCATTACAATAGCTTGAATAACGAAGGATTTCGACCTTGAAATCTGAAGGCGCATCCGCTGACCAGAGGAAAAAAGGTTACGCGATGAAGAGAATAAAGAAGAAGCTGTAAAATTAAACATAAGGGTGAAGATTACAAAAATGCCCTTCGTGCAATTAAATTGAACAGAAAGTGCAACGAATTTTTTTAAGTGAACTCGCAATCCAGACTGCATGATGGTTCAATCAAACGGTTGAAATTTGTTCCTAATTCCTACAACAATGGATGTACTTATTTGATTCTCATCTCTCTCTATAATATAAACATTAAACATAGTTATAAATCTATATTAAGCATAGGAATCCTAATGTGGAGCATGTATAGCTCATCGCACGCTTTGATTAATTAATTCTAAGCCTGCTATTCTTCAATTCCAGTAACTTTTCCAGACAAGCATGTGCAATAATTAAAAATGGAAACAATGACGATTTTCAACTTGTGAGTTCAGCTTTTCTACGTAGACGACACTTTCATCTACCAGGTATAACCAATCCGAAAAAGCTTATCACATTTTTTTAATGTTTTTCTTCAGTTATTTTTAATTGCAAAGTAGGAGGAATAAGGAATAAAATGGTCCGACTGATGCTGATTTTAATTATTCAAAAATGTCAAAATGACACAAACTAAGCACGAGCATACAATGAGAAATCTTCAATTTCGACATAACGAACGTTGACATTAATGCTTGTAAAGTAGTACATAATTTCAACTTTATAATTCTTAGTTGACTTAGAATTGTGTTTAATATAATAGTGATTTGGGATTTGGTGAGAATACCAACTGTTTGAATTATATTGGATGGACGGCAAAGCACTTAGAAGAGTTAATTACGATTACTATTTGTGGATGCGTTCAGAGTATTTTTTTTTAATTAGAATGATTCGAAAATTATTTATACACAAACGATAAATTGTATTATCAAAACATTATGTGACTAAGTTTAATTAACAAAAATCGGAGCAGCTTGTATGTACCATATTTGTATACCCTTGTATGTACCACACCACAAGGGTATTAACATATGACATTTTTCATAAAAGCAGGTGGACCACATTTACCATATGTCAATACTCTTGTGGTGTGGTACACACGAGGGTATACAAATGTGTTACACACAAGCCTTTATGAACAAAAACGTGTTGAATACATAGGTATTTTGCTAAGCAACCAGTTCCATCAACAGGTTGTTATAAAGAGATAAAAGATAATTTGCAATTGTTGTTCAAAAGTGTGCATAGAATAAATCTCTTTTATATAATCTAAACTAAAATTTGAGATTTCCCCAAATTGTATAGTTTTTAAATTTATTATTTCGTATCCCCGTAAATACTGATCTTGCCCCCCTTATGCAATTGCAAATTTTCCCCAAACTTTTTTTATTTGTTGCATAGTTTTTTTGTTAATAGATTACATATCCTACTTTTCATCCTTTTTCCATTGTAACAGAATTATCTAACAGGAAAATGTTCATGCGATATTATTTCCAATAATTACAATTTTTTGCCTTTCGGAAATCGACCTTTTAGATGAGACTTCTTACGCTTTCATATTTCAGGATGTGAATACATTGGCAAGTCTCAAATCTAATGAAATATTAATGATCATTTTATCAAATGAAACTTTCAATATTGCATGATTCCCACAAACAAATTGTGAACTATGGAGAAAACCGACGTCTGTGATGCAGACGATACGATATTTCAAGAATGTAAAAGAAATAGAAGATGAAGACATCATAAACATTAATTAACACAGAAATCATAAAATGAGAACTAAGTTTGGTAATCAATTAGCCTCGCATAGTCGTACCATTACGAAAATCTCAAATAAGATAAAATTGCATCTTCATGCAAGAATGTAGAAGTATAAACAAGCAAGCAACAATTTTATCCATCTATATAATTAAATCTAGCCTTCTTCTACTGAACAAAAAATGATAATAAAGCAGGAAAATAATTCTATCAAAAATCAGTATAATAACTCATTAATTGGTGTTACCACACACAATCACAGACTGGTATTCGTGTCCACTCCCTACAACTTTGATCTCTCAAGATGAATACCTGATGATGATCCGATGGGATTATATAACTTGCCTATATATATATAGTGTGAATCCTTCTTCTCAATTAAGGCGTTCCATCCAAGCCAATGCTATTGTGCCTCTTGGAAGGGGCGGAAGGCGGAATAGGCACTCCTTTCGGCAGAAAGCCAAAGAAACTTTCCGGAGAAGAAGAAAAAGAAGAAGAAGGAGAAGAAGAAGAAGAAGAAGAAGAAGAAGAAGAAGAAGAAGAAGAAGAAGAAGAAGAAGAAGAAGAAGAAGAAGAAGAAGAAGAAGAAGGCTTGACTTTCAGAAACTGCGTGTGCCTACCTCCATCACTACTACTACTACGAATGAAGAAGATGCAGCAAAATACTAGTAAGATTGGTATGATCAGCGGCTGCCTTTTCCCCATCTCGATCAGGATTGAAGAGAGATGGAGGGAGGGAGGGGGGTTTTGAAAAATGGGATGTGTGCAGTTGGAATAGTGTTAGTTGATGAATGAGTATTTTTAGTTGAAGTTTGAATAAAAAAGACATGAGGGAAACTTGTGTATGAAGAATATGTAGGAAGAGAGATGAACTCCACTCCTCCCATGTTAATTCTCGCAGTCAATTTTCTCTTTTCAAACCCACGGCCCACCCTTTTCATGGCTAAAAGTCATAACTAGCATATATATATATACGAGCCATACAAATGCCCAAAACCCAAATACGTACACATTACAACATCAGTCAACAATATATATATAAAAGAAAAATAAAAAAATTGAGAAGCTAGAGGAAAATGAGGGGTTGGGATGTGTGAAATAAATAGGGGATGAAATGTGAAATGGTAACATGCAAAGTGGTAGAAGGCTGCACACACATATGAGGAAAAGGAGGTGGAATGTTGCATGGTTAGGTGGACATATGCCCCCCCCGAAATACATACATGTCCGACTACTTCCGAGCTGCAGGGGAAATTATCAATCAAAAATCAGTCTTCTTTTTTCTTATTTTATTTCTCTTCCCAATCAGAAAAACATAGGTGTATCTACTTCGGTATTCACATTTATGATGCACTGACTTTCTTTTCGAGGAAATAATTTACTAAAGTTGTCGGCTAACTTCTTTTTTTTTTTTTTTTGATACGTGGAACCCGCAGCCGCTACCTTCGGTGCGCACTGGGTAAACCCCGCTCCTTGTGCAGTAGCCTGCAAACCACACAGGAGAGTTCAACCACCTTAGGCTAACCATAAGTGACAGGCTCCACAAAGTTGCTTCCAGTGGGATTCGAACCCAGGACCTTTCGGTCCCGGGCCAACCACCTTCACCAACTTTGCCATCCCAAGGGGACGTCGGCTAACTTCTTTGTCTCTGCCTACATGTGTGTGTGTGTTTGTGTTGAGTCGGAGACTTCTTCTATCACAAATATAAATTTACTTATATTTTGGATATATATCTAAAGTATTAAATAAATCTTCTTGTAATAAAGGAAGACGGCGTTAAATGCACGTCGTTTATGTGTTACATTATTACCCTATAAGATCGATATTTTGATGATATTCGGAGGTTGCATGAGGGGGCTAAATGAAATATGGTATTTTTATATATATGTTTTTAAAGCATTTATAAGTCTTGCGTGGTCAATTTCTAAAGGATTTGCTTTTTGACTTGGTCACGCAAATTATGGCAAGTTAGTGTAATTAAGAGATCAAAAGTTGAAGAGAATTGTAGTCTGTAGATGAATCATTAGAATATGATACTGGTAATCTAATCTATGCATGAAACTTGTTGGTCGGATGTAAACTCAGGTGTGGTTGGAGGAGGGTGGTTTACACCTGATTCAAACTTTCACGAACTTAGATTATGGATTTAGTTTTTAGACTGAGATGGACCTGAGTCCAAAAACTCATGAATCCTTCAAGTTACAAGGTGAGCCTGACTGAGCATCAATCCGTTAGTGCATGTGGAATAGTGTGAGCCCGATGTTTAGCGAGAAAACTTTTTTAATGAAATAATGATTATCTAAGTCTTGTTGATTAATTGCTTAGCCTGATTGATTCAAAATGAGAAAAACAATGCGATTTCAAATATCAGTTAATGCAAGTGACAATTAGATAAATATGCAGAATATAATTACATAATAAATTTATAGTGGTTCGGATACTCAAAACTCTTCGTCCACTCTCTGACTCTGCAGATATTCACTATCAACCTTGAAGACTATCAAGTTGGAAATCCTACAATCAGTCTATCAAACTATCTATCTAACTATCTTTAGAACCGCAATATAAGTATCAGCTTCTCAAACAATATATCAAGGATTCTAGGGTTTGACGTTTGTATCCAACTAAAACAAGAGTATGAAACACTCTCGATTCCAAGTTTTGGATAAGAGCATGATGTGATTTGGAATTTGGACATAAGGAATTTCTAACTAAGAACACTTAAAAGTGTGAAGCTTAAGAGATTTGTTCTTGCTTGAGTATGAGCACTTTTGAAATTCCATAACCTCTCTCAAATGAGAGGTTCTCTATATTTGTAAACGAGAAAAAAGAGATCCATTGGATAGAGATCATCTTCTCATTTGCTCCTGCCTCACAACGGTCTTGAGCATTAGATTAGATGCCTCTAGGACTCGTCGATTTCTGAAGGTCACTTTCTGCAAGTCAGTGAAGTACTGTAGCATCTTTCAGAGACAAGAGTTTATGTGACGCTCTGAAGTTGGTCAATCTTGATTTGGTAGTTGGAAGTTTGTTGACCATCGTCTTTGAAATTCATGCCTCGTACCTTGTAGATCAATCAGTAGACTGGGAAAGATCAGATGCGAACTGAAGCTTATGTCCCCAACTTGACTTCAATCTAGCCTGAACGAACATAGAAAGCATATGTTTCGAGCTTAACTAAGCCTAACCTGCACTACATTAGTCTACCTATACAGACTCAGAATAAATTCTAGCCTAAATTTATATACAGACCGATTCATTTATGAGTAGATGTTTAAGATCATTCAAAACTTATTTTCTTCAAACAAAACTAAGGGGTTCATAATCCCGAAATAATTTATTTTTAATATAGCTTTCTGATTTTTAACATTTTGTGGTAGTTCATTAATTTTATCATGACTTGACTTTAATATGGAAGAGGTTTGATCGGACAAACACCTACTATATAACTTTTTTCTTAACGTAAATAGCAAAATATTCATTTTCTTTTTCTTACTAAAATCTATAAAGATCAAAGAAGTGACTGCTTGTTTTTTAATATGGATAGAACCAAGCTGTCTTTCGTTTGTAACTACTATCTTGAAGTCATTTGGCCAATTCTTTTTTTGATTAGAGATCTAATGTTGTAACGACTTTGTTCATGATGAAGAAAGTTCAACGAATTAAATTAATCGATACAAAGGATTTCACTTTTTTTTTTTTAATGAAATTAAGATTGATGAATGTGTCCAAAATTTACTTAGGACTTAATTCGCAATTTGAAATCTTCGAATATAGATTTAGATTTAGGTTTTGAATTAAACGCATTAGTTACTAGAGGTTTGTGAAACCACGACTTTTTATATATCAGTTACAAGGATAAAATTCAGACAATATGAGTTAAGACTAGGATATGATTTAACAATGTTGCTGAAAAATTGTACACATTTACATTATGTACGACTTTTACTCTCTGCCGTAAATTTCAAAGGAATTTTTACACATTCTCCTTTAAAAAATCCGTCGATTTTACAAATTGGTCTCAAGTATCCATCGCTAGTAGAGCTACTATTAAAAAAAAAACGAAAATATGTAGATAAATTTTAGTTCAATCAATCCATTAAGACCTATTGAACTACAGGATATATATCTTGGCCTTCCCAATCGGGCCTGGACTACAGGGTATATATCTTGGCCTGGTCGGCTGGTCTTAAGAATGGAGTTGTTTGTTTCCATAGTGGTATGTCTGTATGAATGATTTATACTTCCATCCCACATCAAACACCATATATTCTATTTTGGATTATCCTACATGAATGTCCTATTTTTTAAAAAGGAAATTAATTTCTCTCACAAAAGTCACTTTCTGTGGACCACATTCACATTACTCTCTCTCTTAAATCACAAAAGTTCATCGCATAAATTACCATGCCGAAAATAAATAGAACATTTCATCCGGGACGGAGGGATTATTATTTAATCAAATTATCTTTAAATACTTTTGTCGGTGGAGTTTCAAGTAGTTACCAAAATCATTTTCTTGTACAAAAACTGTATAAACTTGAAGAATTTATATATCCCACAATTTGTATATATTATGGTTTTGTAAGTAATGACCAATGTCACTCATCTAGTGTAAGTAAAATGAAAGGGTGTTTGTATATATATACCCTATTAACTTGTGAACATAAGAAAAAATCATGATAGTCTCATTTAATTACATAACGGTTTAGATTTAATTTGAGTTGTAAAATAGCGAATTGCAATTTTAAAGAGAAACCAATCGCACTTAAGGATAAATTTGACTGATAAGATTTTTAAAACCGTCTACTTTTACTAATTTAGTTGTTAACACAAATCTATCAAAATAAATTACCACTAATCAAATCTCCCTATATTTCTACACGACAATATCATTATTTTTTGTTCAAAATTAAGAGATTTTCATTTTTTCAGCCACGAATGCAGTTCATAAGATTTACAAGTATTATAAGTGTAGTTTATAACAAATATAAGTGCAGTTTGTAAGTATTATAAGTGTAGTTTATAACAAATAGAAGTACATACACTATACTAAACCTTGTAGGGGAAGGATAAACCATAGGGGGCACATACCGGCTTAAAAATGCTCGCATTCCTTCGGAACACTCACATTTTTGGGGTATGGAAATACCAGCGTTTCAGAGGAACTGCACTTATATTTGTTACAAACTGCACTTATATTACTTACGAACTGCACTTATATTTGTTACGAACTGTACTTATAATACTTACGAAATGCACTTACAATACTTGTATTTGGTGATTGTACTAGTGCTTGATGACTATACTATATCCTGTGGGGGAATGATAAACCCTAGGGGCGCATGCCGGTTTAAAAATATTTGTGTTCCTTCGGAACGCTCACAAACGGCACTTATATTTATTACAAATTGCATTTATAATACTTACAAATTGCACGTGTAATACTTACGAACTACGATTACAATACTCTATTTTGCGATTATACTTGCAGTTGATGACTATACTAGACTACTAATAGTTGGTGATTATACTAGGTAATTTCTAAATGTATTTGTTATATTACAAAATGCACTTATATCACTTGCAAACTGCACTTATATTTGTTATAAATTGTACTTATGTCGAACTGCACTTATATTACTTACGAACTGCACTTACAAAACCTTGTTCATCCTATGTTTCTAATCATATCTTAAATCATCAAAACAATATAAATGAATATACCATCATTTAATATGAAGATTAACGAAATATATTACGAATTAAGAAACAGAAATTTACAGTGAGGTTATTAAATTTATATAGAAATATCAATATAAATGAAGTTGCAGTTATAAATATAATTATTTAGATTATGAATATCTTTATTTAAATGCAAAATTACTTAATTAGCCTTTACGTGCAGTAGCAATATCCTGTAAGTGCAGTTCGGTAATTTAAATTAAAAATTAAAATTTAACAATCCAATCCATAAAATCAAAGGAATAGATTTGTTAACACCTTCACACACTATTGAACCTCCCTCTAAATATACATAACAAAAATCCATTGACTAATTCAAAATAATTAGCACATTGTAAGTTGTAGCAGTAGCATTGTAGCACATATGATTAGGTAAAGTCTAGGTTGCACGGACACGGACACGGGACACGGGACACGGTACGACACGGACACGGGACACGGGATACGGCATTTTTTGAAAAATTTAGGACACGACACGGGCGCTGATATAAAAAATATTAAATTATTAATATATATATATATATATATTTATATATAAATTTAAAAATGATCAAGTCAAGTTTTTCAATATTGGTGATCGCTGTTTTACACCAAATAATCCTGCAAAATTTGCTAGACCAAGATTTAGTATAGCACAGGTATCGAACACAGGGAACGGAGTAATTCAAGCCTAAAAATCCTATTAATCAGAGTTTTGGTTAGCTACCACGCAATTTTGGGGATTTTCTTATAACCTAAGAATTATGAAAGCAAGCAAGAATTTAACACGAAATTTACTAATGCAAAGAAAAGCGGGTCCAGCAAGATGATTCACACACACTCACAATCGATCACTGACACTAATAATTAATTAATTCACTTAAATCAATTGGTTGTAGGATACCGTAGTTAAACTGACATACCCCCTATTCCCCCTTAATTAGTCAGTAATCGCCATGGTGGGCATTGAAACGACTACTTCTCTAAATTAGGTGCAACCTACGTTGGTGGGCAATCAATAGATTTAACACCTAATCAGCTTTAAGAATTAAGGGAACCCAATTTAGGAGCCTACTCGTATGGTGGACATCTAATAGTCTCCTACCAAATTAATCCAATTGTCCTAAGAACAATTTGCTACTTATTTAGCCTAATCCCATGAGAAACGATGGAAGTACTAAATTAGCGATGAATTAAATTAAGTAGGGTGATCAAGCCTAGATTAATTAATCCAATTAATTAAACCTAGATTAATTCAGAACTCAAGTGATTAATTTTAAGTCATAGTCTCACGAAATTTAAGTGGTGTGTGTTTCACATCTTGCCGGCCCCTAAAAAGAATTAGCTACGCATTTTGACCGGACTTGACAAAATACAAAACATGTTGAATTTCATTAAATAAATATAAACGAAAATTTTAACTATTTATTAAATAATTCAAAACACTAAGTGCAAGGAATTAAAATCCTAGAATAACAAATTTCATAAATTAAAAACTACTAAGAAACCATCCATAGGTTAAGATAATTCAAATCCAGAAATTCAAATGAAAATGTTAAATTAATGTTTCTCCAAATCAAACCAAAGCTCATAAATTAAAAGAAAGAAATTCAAACTTAAAAGTGATAACCCTTCGATCGGCTTCCTTGGAACTCCTCTCTCAGTGAAGACTTGGATGAGGGAATGAAGAAAGCTATTGTATGAAATAGAAGTGATGAATGAGGTGATGGTTTCTTCCTCCCTCAAGGTGGGTTTATATAGCCTCATTCTTTCCTTATCGGTCACATAAACATTAAAGGACTTAATGGTAAGAATCCCCTAATTCTCTCCTTAATTGACCATAATTCTTCAATCAACATGAAATTAGGTATTGATTCCTTTCTTCAATCAATCATGAAATCAAAGATTGATTCCTCTCTTCAATCAACATGAATTCATCAAGATTGGAAATCAATCTTTTCAATTTTTCCCTCCTTTGGCTCTTAATTTGATTTCTTCCAATTTTGAGCATATATTCCTTAAATCTCACAACCGCCACCTCAATGCCACGTCATCAATAAGCACTACAAAATAAGCACCAAAACAAATCCAAGTACCACAAAATATGCCAAAATACACGGAATTTGGATAGTACAAAATAGACCTATCAAACCTCCTTACACTTAGAACATACTTGCCCTCAAGTATAAAGAAAAATATAAGTACTATCCAAACCCCGATCTTTCCCAAAGACTCAAGACTCGAAAACAAAACAAGGACAACACAAGACACGGACAACAGAACAAGACTCAAACAAAAGGAAAAGAGGAACAACGAACACGGAAAGGAACGACACAATATACAAAAGAAGCAATACCATTCATATCCATAATCTCCGCACTCAATGAACTAGTAAAGCACGTCCAACCACGCAAATATGCATCTCAACAAACAAGTAGAATTGCAAATTTAAGATTAGGCACACAAATATCAATTTAGTCAAAAACCTAAGCAAACATGGATCATCCTCACGGTTCACTCGCCACTCTCTAATCTAAGTCCGGTCAAGCCACTCAAGAAAATATAGTTCATCCATCACGATAAAAGAGTGTCATAACTGCAATATCAATGAGGTCTTTTTCTTCAGTTGTAATGGGGCTTAGGACATAGACAAATTTTTGTTGGTAGGGGTCCTAGGGGTTCTAAGCTCCACAAAATGTATCAAGATGTCATGCATGCTATACTTGCTAAAATTGAGATAATCAAAAACTGAAATTCAGTACCTACCACAAGATCATATCAACTGCTGCCAATTATTCATAATTCTCAATGCTGCATTTTGTTTCGGATTTTTTTTTTTAAAATAGCATTTGAAACAGCATCATATTTAGCATATTTCTTTTCCTGGGTGCTGAACGAATTGACCATTCCAATAATAATTCTCAATTCCAAAATTATTTTGCACCACAATAAAATAGCAAGCATACTTAGTAGGTAATAAAGATAGATCAATCTCAATTAAGCTTGTAAAACATACGATGACATGAGAAAAAGAGAAGCTAAAAAGGCCTTGGTTTGTATATTTCTGACTAAATCAAAGAATAGGACAAGGCACAAATTAGCTCACTAGGGGATAATGCAAGGTAGGAAATATTGTCGCGGTTAAATGGCTCAATTCCTAATGCCTCCTATCATGTATCACAAGTGACTCACCTTTATTGCAACTTCATGAACAAACACTCTCAAAGAAATTAGTAGGATGTGTCCTACTTTAAATACTCAAGTCTAATATACGGAGTGTGTGTAAAATTCGATCCACAATTTACTTATTATTTGTCCTCCCAAATTACATACAAATATGCACCAAGCCCTACTCTTCACAACCACTAACATGCTTGCATATTGAAACATAAAGCACAAATCAAACATGCTTAAATCAAGAACAAGAGTGCATCAACAACTTCAATTTTTGGCATGCTTCGACGACACAAAATAAAGGACGACACGAAGTGAAACGACGTAAAGACAAACCTCCTTACACTGAACCCCTTGTGTGCCCTCACACAAGAAAAGACAAATAAAAAGGACGGAGAACATGACAAAAATACATAACAAACTACCCCTCCTTACACTTGATCGTTGCAAACGAGCAAGTAAAGGAGAAACAAAACATAGACACGAACACGAAAACACAAACACACAATAACAAGAAAATAAAACAAAGGCAAAAGTGGGAAAATGGCGTCACCTATCGCCCGGAGGCGGAAGGCGAGAGAGAACCGTGCGCTCCAAATCATCAAAGCATCGTCGAAGGCTGCAAGCTCACCATGCAACTAACTCCTCTGAGATCTTTTCTCCTTACACTTAAGTCCACAACATCCTTCATAGCCTAGATCTGGAAAAACAACACAAAAACAAAGACCAAACAATAATAAAATCAAAGGAAATAAACGATAATAAACTCGGGTTGCCTCCCGGTAGCGCCTTTCTTTAAAGTCTTTGACTAGACCTCCTCTTAAAGGGTCAATCTGGTGGAGGTATGCATAGTGGAGTCACATCCACTACCTTGATCACCCTATGCAATCCCTTCCCACGGTCTTTATACCACATGGAATCATCACAGATCTCTTTATCCCTCATGTCTTTGGCATCCAAATCAACAAATCCATGTGTGAGAGTGAGTTCCATCTTATCCTGCAACAAATGCGTCTCAAGATATTCTTGGACAAAGCTCTCAAAAACGTCAGTAGAAAGGGCATCTTCATTCTCATGATCATTAGGTTTCTTAAGTGGATTATCAATATGATGAACATAAATTTCATTATGATACTTAACACTTATGGAAACTTCATCAACATCAATCACTGCCCTAATAGTCTTCAAAAATGGCATACCCAACAGAACACCCGCAGTACCCTCAACTTGCCTATCATTAGTATCTATAACATAGAAATCAGCAGGATAGACAAAATTGTTGATTCTGACTAGCATGTTCTCTAGTAAGCCTATAGGTGCAATGCATGATCTATCAGCAAGTTGTATAATCACTCGTGTAGATACCAACTCAACTCCAGTTAATTGATTATACACAGACAACGGCATAACATTGATTGATGCACCTAAGTCACACATAGCCTGCTTAACCATCACATTTCCCATAAGACAAGGTAAAATAAACATACCTGGGTCTACACACTTGATGGGGAGCATCTTCTGGATGATTGCCGACACCGACGTATCCATCAATACATTCTCGAACTGCTGGATCTTACTCTCTATGAAGTATTTGACAAATTTCCCAAATTGGGGAATCTTCACGGCTTCGAGGAAAGGTATGTTGATTTCCAGCTTCTCGAACAACTTCATATAATCCATGTATTCCTTGTTCGGTGTCCGTTTCCTCTCCAATACCTCAGGAAACGGTGGAGGTATAGCAGTTTTAGGGTCTGTCTGGACAGATCGACCATCTTTGCTTGGCAGAACTTCATCAGTAAAATTCTGCAACTCGTCGGGTCTTTACGGGGCGGTCGACCTTCTGCGTCGATCGGCTCTCCATCGGCCGGATTCACGGTGCGCCGGGTTTGTTTGGGCAGTTCGACCTTCTCTGTCTGTCAGAATACTCGGTCTGGTCAGCTCAGCGGTCTGTTCTGCTGCAGATCTAATATTTTGGGGACTCGCTTTCGGTGTTGGTTCGGACAACTCTTTTCCACTCCTCAACATGATGTGATTGCAACTATGGGCAGACGAATTTGGCTGAGTCTGAGAAGGTAATTGCCTCTGATTTGCCTTCATTTCATCTAGCGAAGTGGTCATCATAGACATTTGCTTGGTCAGATTTTCCAAGATATCTTGTTGCTCCCACTTCAATTGTTGCACTTCTCTCTTCACGGCTTTGAGCTCATCATGATTTGAAGTTATTTCATTCTGCATGTGCTTCTGATATGCAATGACATCTTTTTGAGAAACAATAATCTCGCACATCAATTCTTCAAGCATAGAGGATCCTTGATCGGCTTGGTCGGGCGGAGGCATGATTGACATTTTCGGCTTCAATGCCATTTGATGCGAAGCTCGGTAAGGTTGCTCTATACCGAGGGTAGGTGTCCGATATAATTTGTCATAGCGGTGGATGAGTTGTTGCACTTGACTTTGTGGAAATTCCACGTGCTTGTGTGTTCGGGCACCTTGCTCTCCATCAATTTCCTGCTCGAGCTCAGTTTTCTTTTTACCGTCCAAGCTAATTTGACTTATATTAGCCCTAGCATTCGGATTAGGCTGGACTTGCGACGGTAATTGCCCTTGACTTGCCTTCATCTCTTGAATTGAAGAATTCAACTTGGAAATCTGCTTGGATAAATTCTCGACGGTGCTTTGATTATCCCTCTTGGTCTGATTAATCTCCTCTTGCATCTGTTGTTGATAGGCAATGGTACTCTTCTGAGAAGTAATCATTTCAGCCATCATTTTCTCCAACGGGCTGTTCTGGTCCGTCTGGCCAGACGGGTCAGTCTGCTGCTGAAATTGCTGCGGGAATTGCCTTTGATGTGGAGGTCTGTAGGGTTGTTGAAACCCTTGTTGCTGCGATGGCTGATATTGTTGATGATGGTATGTAGGCTGTTGGAATGATTGTTGTGGAGGATTCCTTGGCGGTTGTGGCGCTTGATCATCTTGTCTCCACCTTAAGTTCGGATGAACCTTGTTCTGTCCATTCCAATTGTCAGATGCATTAACATCCTCGCCTTGACATTGCAAAGATGTGTGACCTCTTTGACCACATGCACCAGATGTGTGATCAGCCATTGTGCGCGCAGATGAAGAGGAAGAGGAAGGAGGATTCCTCTCCTTGAATAGACAATCCAATTTGTCTTCGAGTTGGCTGAACTTCTCCTCCATTTTTAGCCCAACTTTCATATCAAGATCATCTAGAAAGTCTCCACTCGAAAGATTCACAGATTTTCTTTGCATCCTTGCTCCTTTGTATTGTGATGTAGACTCGGCAAGGCCCTCAATGATTGCCTTCGCATCAGTGTAGTAGCTATTAGCAAAGCTACCCTTCAATCCGACATTCACCATGGTTTTGGACTCATCTGTCATTCCTTGGTAGAAGCATTGCAGCAGATCCACATCAGAGAAGCCATGGTTTGGGCAGCTATCAACTAGCTTCCCAAAGCGCTCCCAGTATGCTCCAAAGGACTCGTCAAGCTCTTGAGTAATCCCGGAAATCTCCTTTTGAGTACATTCGTCTCGGATTGAGGAAAATACTTGTCCAGGAATGTCTGACGCATCTGAGCCCAAGTAGTAATAGACCTAGGTCGAAGTCCAGAAAACCATGCTCGAGCTCCGTCTTGAAGAGTAAAAGGGAATGCTTTGAGCTTGAAAGCATCCAGATGACCTTATACGTGCGGATCACGGACACGATTGAATCCCTCCAGAAAAGCAAAAGGATTCTCGTTCAGCTTCCCGTAAAACTTTGGACATGCCGCGACCAGATTCAGCTTCACATCTATCTGCTCCGTGGTAGTTATGTGGATTGGTCCGGGCAAGTCCTCTCCCAAGTTCCTCGAACCTGAGTTCATCTTCATATTGGCTCTTTCTTCTTCAGCCATGTTTCTTTCTTCAGATTCAGAATTGTTGTCTTCAGAATATGGGTCTGCATCGACTGTCGGACCGATTTCGGTACTCTAACTCACCGGTTTCGTCCTCTCGTCTCGATCGGACTGGTTCTGCTCTTGACAGCACCGGTTGCTTCTGCAGCTTTGTTGCCTTCCTATTCCTTTTCGCAGTCTTTTCTATTTCTGGATCAAAGTGTAGAAAAAGGCGGGAAGACCTGCTCATGCAACACTTAAAAAGCACAAAAGATCAGTAGGAAACATAAGCTTAAATAAAACACCGTTCCCCGGCAACGGCGCCAATTTGGTGATCGCTGTTTTACACCAAATAATCCTGCAAAATTTGCTAGACCAAGATTTAGTATAGCACAGGTATCGAACACAGGGAACGGAGTAATTCAAGCCTAAAAATCCTATTAATCAGAGTTTTGGTTAGCTACCACGCAATTTTGGGGATTTTCTTATAACCTAAGAATTATGAAAGCAAGCAAGAATTTAACACGAAATTTACTAATGCAAAGAAAAGCGGGTCCAGCAAGATGATTCACACACACTCACAATCGATCACTGACACTAATAATTAATTAATTCATTTAAATCAATTGGTTGTAGGATACCGTAGTTAAACTGACATACCCCCTATTCCCCCTTAATTAGTCAGTAATCGCCATGGTGGGCATTGAAACGACTACTTCTCTAAATTAGGTGCAACCTACGTTGGTGGGCAATCAATAGATTTAACACCTAATCAGCTTTAAGAATTAAGAGAACCCAATTTAGGAGCCTACTCGTATGGTGGGCATCTAATAGTCTCCTACCAAATTAATCCAATTGTCCTAAGAACAATTTGCTAGTTATTTAGCCTAATCCTATGAGAAACGATGGAAGTACTAAATTAGCGATGAATTAAATTAAGTAGGGTGATCAAGCCTAGATTAATTAATCCAATTAATTAAACCTAGATTAATTCAGAACTCAAGTGATTAATTTTAAGTCATAGTCTCACGAAATTTAAGTGGTGTGTGTTTCACATCTTGCCGGCCCCTAAAAAGAATTAGCTACGCATATTGACCGGACTTGACAAAATACAAAACATGTTGAATTTCATTAAATAAATATAAACGAAAATTTTAACTATTTATTAAATAATTCAAAACACTAAGTGCAAGGAATTAAAATCCTAGAATAACAAATTTCATAAATTAAAAACTACTAAGAAACCATCCATAGGTTAAGATAATTCAAATCCAGAAATTCAAATGAAAATGTTAAATTAATGTTTCTCCAAATCAAACCAAAGCTCATAAATTAAAAGAAAGAAATTCAAACTTAAAAGTGATAACCCTTCGATTGGCTTCCTTGGAACTCCTCTCTCAGTGAAGACTTGGATGAGGGAATGAAAAAAACTATTGTATGAAATAGAAGTGATGAATGAGGTGATGGTTTCTTCCTCCCTCAAGGTGGGTTTATATAGCCCCATTCTTTCCTTATCGGTCACATAAACATTAAAGGACTTAATGGTAAGAATCCCCTAATTCTCTCCTTAATTGACCATAATTCTTCAATCAACATGAGATTAGGTATTGATTCCTTTCTTCAATCAATCATGAAATCAAAGATTGATTCCTCTCTTCAATCAACATGAATTCATCAAGATTGGAAATCAATCTTTTCAATCTTTTCCTCCTTTGGCTCTTAATTTGATTTCTTCCAATTTTGAGCATATATTCCTTAAATCTCACAACCGCCACCTCAATGCCTCGTCAATGCCACGTCATCAATAAGCACTACAAAATAAGCACCAAAACAAATCCAAGTACCACAAAATATGCCAAAATACACGGAATTTGGATAGTACAAAATAGACCTATCAAATATCAAACTCATAGTTCAAATGATCAACTCAAACGACATAGTCATAATTCATAAGTAGATAACCATAGCATAAAAATGTAAAATACTAAAATAAGTAGATAATCTAAATACATTAGTAAGGTAAGTAATATTTAATTATTTAATTATATATTTATTTACTTATTACTAATGTAAGGTAAGTAATATTTAATTATATATTTATTTATTTATTACTAATTATATATACGTGTCCCACTGTCCCTTTACTTATTTAATTTTCTATTTATTTACTTTTTACTAATTTCTAACTACATGGCTCATTCAACCGTGTCCACTACAAGACTAAATCAAAAAACGTGTCCGTTGTCCCCTTGGGATGACAAAGTTGGTGAAGGTGGGTAGGCCCGGGACCGATAGGTCCTGAGTTCAAATCCTATTGGAAGCAACTTTGTGGAGCGTGTCACCTATAGTTAGCGTAGGATGGTTGAACTCTCCTGTGTGGTTTGCAGGCTACTGCACAAGGAGCGGTGTTTACCCAGTGCGCACCGAAAGTAGCGGATACGGGTTCCACGTATCAAAAAAAATAAAAAAATAAAAAAAAACCGTGTCCGTTCCGTGTCGGACACACAAATCGCCGTGTCCGTTCCGTGTCGGACACACAAATCGCCGTGTCCGTTCCGTGTCGGACACATAAATCGCCGTGTCCGAAAATGTGTCCGTTTTTTTTTTAAATTTATGGACACGTTTTTGCCGTGTCGGACACGTGTCGGGCGCGTGTCCGGGCGTGTCCGTGTCCGACACGTGTCCGACACAGTACAGCGGGTTTTTTCGGAGTGTCCGTGCAACATAGGGTAAAGTCAACAATTGATAACATAAGGATTACAACGAAGAAGAAAAGTTGTGTTTGTTTCTCCTTGTCTACATATCAATTAATTATTCGTTTGTCCATTTGAGATGGTATAGCGGTGAAGGTGGGTTGTCTAGAATCAATAGATATTAGTTCAAATTCCAGTGAAACCACTATGTGTGCTTGTCACTTAGGGTGGTTGAATTCTTCTGTGTTAAAAAAAAAATTAATTATTCGTTTATTCCATTAATTTGAGAGTCACACACGCATCCAACGGTCACCATTAATTCAAACTTACAAGTTTTGACTTGTTATTTTTTACCTGCCCCTTATATTATTTATGTTCAAACCATAATAACAGCAAAAAAGACAAAACCATCCACAACAAACAGTGTTTGCTCTAAATTTGCTGGAGAAAAAGTGTTCTGCAAATTGAAAAATATAAAAAGGATACAGGAAATTAATTATGTTTTCATAAAATTAGGTACTCATTTGTCAAGTATTCTAGAAATCATTGACTATGAAGTTCAATTGGCATGGAGTAGGAAATGATATTTCAATTGTATCGTACTTAAGGCTAGGCATTTAATAATATGTTCAAATTCCCTATATGGTGTATATGTTCATTGAATTGTCATCATTATAGTTCCATGATGTTCCCATCCCCTAGTTATTGCTTTGATAGCTCAAAATCTAAAGTACACTCTAACCCTTCAAAATCTTAAAGTATCGTGTAGTTCGGACGCTCTAATATTTAATTCTTATAGAAATAAAATATAAATTAACGTATTTCAAAATTTTCAATTAATTGCTGCATAATTGTTGTGTCCGAGCTCTATGGGGCTTATAAATGCATAATTCATTTATTTCATCATTAGTACTAAGATTTTATTGTTATTTTATGGAATATTCTCTCCTAAATACATCAACTTTTAAATTTTTTAGCTCATAAATACATCAACTCTTGATCTGTTTCAAATTGGAAATCAGTAAAAAAATCCAGCGAAATCAAAGCTTACATGATATTTTAAGGCACAATATGGCTGCTGGCGTGTCAGATGAGTCAGCATCGATCGTCTCCGAAAATACACAAACTCTTTACAATCTTCCTTTTCGCACGTGAACTTTGAATTTTAATTTTTTTTTGTTCATACAATCGAAATTTACTATTTTTTTAATTATGATTTATTTCTAACATATGGGATAAAATGTAGAATGAAACGAAAGGCACTCACACCTATCTATCAAAGTTTGGATAAAAGGAGATCCGAGAAAGTTGTTATAGCAACGAACAAGTGAGAGAATTCTTCAAGCCTTTTCTAAATAATACTCCCTCTATCTCAAAAATTTTGTCCACTTTGGTGACGGCCGGTTTTTAAGAAGAGTTGTTAGTTGTCTGTAAAGTTGTGTAAATTAATTTGTGGGTAATAATTAGCCAAAAAATAAAGTGGACAAGAATTTTGAAACGATCCAATATTGTATAATGAACAAGGATTTTGGTACGGATGGAGTAATAATTTAAAAAAAACGTGTGCATTTAAAAAAATGAGGAAATCATATTAGAAATAAACGATAACTAAAAAAAGTAGTGAGTTTTTATTGTTATGCAAAAAAATATTAAATTAAAATTTCATGTGCAAAAAGAGAATTATAAATAGTTTGTGTATTTACTGAGAAATCGAATACGATCGATATTGACTCACTCAACACTTCAGTAGTCACTTTACGTCAAAAAATGTCATGTCAGTTTTGATTTTATCGGATTTTTGACTTGTGTGCAATTCAAAACAGATCAAGAGTTTATGTATTCATAGGTTTAATTGAAAGTTCATGTACAAAAAGGAAAATTGACAAGAATTAGTGTATTTAGAGGAGAATATCCCTTATCTTATTTATAAGCTATTTTTTATATTACATGTAGTTTTATAATTATATATATGTGGGTGGTTTTAATGGAGAACACTATAAGAAATAGGAACATTTAGGTTATTAGATCTAGGAAACTGACGGATGAGATTTTATTTGCGCATAAAAGACAAACATGTAACTTTCGATTCTTAAATTCCTAATCTTCCTTTTCGTTTTGTTTAAGACACCAGCTCTCTCCACCTTACTTTTCCTTAAATTTACCTCGATATTGTAACGACTTTTCTACTTGTTGAACTCTCGTTGACCAAAAATTGACTGATGGTGTTTTATGTTTCTCTTTCAATAGAAGACTAATGAAAACATATGTAACACCCCGAAATTTTTTACTATAAAATACATTGCATATCTATTCATGCATGTTATTAAGTGTTTTAGTTTTGTAAGTCGCGTCTTAGAAATTTAAATGAAATATTAAAGCATTTATCTTATTTGTCATTAAATCATTTTTATTAGGTAAATTTATTTTGAACTTTGAATGTATTTGTTTGCATCATATTATGATTATATGATTTATTTATTTATCTAGATCATGTTAGAATTATTAGTTAAGAATAATATTTATTTTGGATTTCCTAAACCAACTAGGATTCATAAAAGTATATAATATTTATTATTCTATTAAGTTATTAAGAGATATTTTGAAATTATATTTTATGAATAAAATAGATATTATATTTGAGATATACAAGTTTTAGGAAAGAAATCTATTTTCATTTATCCAAATCCTAATTTATCTAGGATTGAATGTCTTATATGGTAAGTGAATAGAGTAAATTCTATATAAATTATATATGGACGAAAATAATTATGGATAAAATATATTTGATACCTTATAAGATTAGGGATCTTTAGATAATGATTTCTAGGCCTATAAATACCCCTTAGTCGCTCATAATATAACATCACATAAACTTTTTGAAAATCTGCCAGCATACCTTGCGAACTGTTTGAAGAATTATTTACGTACCTTCCCGGCATCACATCATTGTGAAATTTTAGGCAAAGCTTCCTAGGTATGTCTAGTATACTCAATTAGTTTAGTATAATTTTTCAAGCATGCTAAGTAATTGTTTAAAATTGTTATTCGTAACCTGCCAGTTTCTGACAGCATGTTCATGATCTTGAAAGGAAATTGTTTTACATGTGTTATTTACCTTGTTTTCGATCATGATTAATTTTAATGGGATATAATACATGTTAGGTCATTCATATTAAAAATATAGAATTTTTAGGATACGTGTACTATTTATTTGTTATTTTGTTTCTTGATGTGTCCGATTCTATTATGTCAATTCTTTGGTTGTTAAAATGTTTAGGTTTCATGAAAACAGAAATCTGTCCTGCAATTCTACCTTTTCTGCCATGAGTACCAGGCCAAATGGACGATCTTATGTTACTTTAAAAATTCCATAAAAATTATAGAGACAAACTTTAGGATGTCGTTAGGATTTCTGTAAATTTTGGAAGTTTTTAAATAAGTCTTTATATTTTTAATGAATTTATACTTTTACACTACCGTGAAACCATGCATCAGGGATAGGGCTTAGGAAAATGTTTATATCTCACTCCAAAAAAATGTTTTTGACTTGATTCTTTTTCCTAAATACTCTAAACACGTAGGGATATGTAGAAATATTTATTAAGTATTTTTAACTTATGTGTATGAAAGCAGTTTAATACAAATGTCCGGGTAGTCAGTCGGAGCATGCATTTTCGTATTCTGATTTTGGTAGAAACTATTCTGTATTTTATGAAGTTGTTACTTATCTATACAGATTGAAATTTTGATATGATATTTCTACGTATGTCTCCTAGATGTGTGTTAAAAATTAGAATTTTTAAGATATGTTTAGTTCCCGAAGCTTATTGTTAAAGGTCAGTAGGTCATAAACCGCCTTTGTTGACGCAGTAGATACTGTTTTAGTTATAACTCTTAGATGACTTATTATTTGATATGAAACCAAATCTGGTATGTTTGAGACTCATTAAGGAATCTATATGTGGAAAATTAAAATTTATGGAATGAATTCATGTTCTGTGGAATGTTTTTAAAATAGGTATTCTGCACAAGTTAATATAGAACATTGAAACCTAGTTACACTAATGAGCACATGTATATATATATATATATATGATATTGTTTGTAACCTAATGACTATGAGGTATTGTTGTATATGTGAAATACGTACATGACTTTCATGAATCATTAAGAATTATTAATTTCCATGTTTAGGATCGGCGCGCAAGAATTAAACATCTGATATCCATTATTTTTGATCAAGTCGAGGTTAAGGTGGGGAATGTTACCGTTTATCTTTATTATACATTGTGTTCGATATTTCATGTGATTATGACAGGCATGAAAGGAATGGTCGAAATTGGATCCTTGGATCGAAATTGGATCCTAAATGAAAATCGGTCGAAATTAGGCCGTAGGATCGGAATTGGGTCCTCAATGAAAATCGGTCGGAATTGGGCCGTATGATCGAAATTGGATCCTCTATGTGATTAGGTCGGAATTGGGCCTATGGAAATGGTATGGTCTGTGTGACCGAGTATTCTTTGCATGATCTAATTTTCCATGTCTTATCGGTGTGATTTATAATTTTGATAAATGTGTACATCTCCCACTGAGTAGTCGTACTCACCCCCCTTATATTTTAATATTTTTCAGGAAATGGCTCGGCCGATGCGTAGAGGTGTTGGTGGTGATGGTCACACGAGGAAGCATTTACGAATTTATTATTGCATTAAACTATTTTTATCATGAACTTTGCATTCTTAATTTTTATTTAAGACTTCCGCTGAGTAGTAAAATAAATTGAGTTTTTCAACTATTCTTTTCCATGAAAATATTTTGAAAGAATTGAAATATGCATGTTAAGCACGAGGTGGCGTCCCCTTAAAAAGGTTATGAAAATTGGGACGTTACAACATAAGTTGTAGATAGGGATGGCAAAATGGCGGTTCGGGTATCATACTATCCGGACCCGCCCCGCGCAACAGACCCGCGGACCCGCCCGCCCCGTGGACCCGTACGGGTCTCTTCTTCTGGCCCCGGAACCGGACCCGCACGGGGCGGGTCCTACCCGCCCCGCCCCGCAGTTTGTTTTTTTTTCGACAACACGGGTCTATACAGGTCTACACGGGTCTATACGGGTCTACACGCATCTACATGGGTCTACACGGGTCTACATGGACGGGTCTAAACGGGGCGGGGCGGGGCGGGTCCGCGGCCGGAACCGGAACCGCCCCGGACCCGTTACAGGTCGGGTCCGGAACTGCCCCAAGCTCGTACGGGGCGGGTATTACCCCGCCCCATCGCGTACGAGTCCAGGTCGGGTCCGACGGGTCCGGGTCCTTTTGCCATCCCTAGTTGTAGATTGTGCTCTTTAATTTTCCCGCTAGTTTTCATAGTAATAAATTTTTGATGAAAGAAAATTGACTCAAATCATCCGGTATTGTTTTTTAGTTCTGTTTCAACCGATGGAAACCCCTTAGATATTCTCAATTTTAAGTGCATCTTTAAATACACAAAAGTACAAGAAACAATTCATATACAGTGCCGAAAAAATTGGTAATCAAAGTGAGAAAAAATTGTGAGAATTAAGTGCATCTTTTCTTTTAATACATAAAAGTGCAAGAAACTAGCTTGGTCGAATATAGTGCAGAAAAAATTAACGAGCAAAGTGAAGACAAAACAAAATCAACGATGGGTGAATGAACATCAAATTATGTGTTGCAATTTTCGTGTTGTAGTGGATTGAATGCTCTCATCGAAAGGAAATGGGTGCGTTTACGAGACTGCTTTTTTTGGTTGAAATGGGATCTATGAATGCAAGGAAACTGATTTTACTAAGTTTTTTTCCTTTTATACAAAAAAATTACTTAAAGTTGCAGAAGATGATCTTAAGTGATGGCACGATCTGAGTCGTCCATAAGATCGATCTAAAGACTGCAAGATGTTCATAGTTTTCACCCTGAACCTTGTTCTCATATGTATATAAATGGGGAGTCAATGAAGAGCATCCCCTCCTCAACTCCTCCCTAGATTATGTGTGATGGACCACTAAGATAAACCATTCACTTATTATGTCAAAAATGCCGGGAAATAAGAATGGGAGTAGCGGTATTATTTTCCAAAATCTGCGTAAATTTCCAATAAGAAATTGTGCATAATTACTGTCACTCAGCGCCCTCTCCGCTTCCCATAGTGTTACAACGATTCAAACTAGCCACTACGACTTGGCAGTTTATAAATTGAGAAGGAAACGTCGTTAACAATCTCCTTGTTGAAGGCGATGACGTAGTTCAATAATTAAGGTTGCATTTGTTTGATTTCTAGCATTTGTTCCACATATTAAAGTTCAATTGAGGTACGGACTTCATTAATTGTGTAGTTTTCATATGATTTATGTTATCTATAAGTTTGAGTATTTGATTTGTATAGGGGAACACCTGAACAAAACAATGATTCTCCATATTTGGAAGTCGGACAACTGTAATTAAGGATTTCTTTAACGTGGGAATTATTCAATTGTAATTATTTAGTTGTAATTATTGGATTATAACTACATATTTTTTTAAGATAAATTATATCATTGCAATTATTCACTTATAATTAGGATTAGGATGCAACTTTGTGTTGAATTGTCGATTTAATTTATGCACTCTTAAATATCTATGTATGAATGCTCTATGCAACCACTATGAACCTGGAAAGTGAACTTTATGCACTTTGTGTATGCACACGGATCAATCACCCAGAATTGGTTTCAATAATTAATTGGATAAATCACCCAGAGTTAAATAGCTAAGTACCACGAATAGAAAAATCGACCAGAATTTAATTGAAGCTTGGATGATTGCATCTTTCTAATCCAAAATGCACTTTTAAATATCTGTGTATGCACTTTCTCTATAACCATTATATACTTGAAAAATGAACTTTATGCATTTTTTTCACATGTATGTATACACATTTATTAATATTAATAGAGAATCAATAACATTAATTAACATCCTTGTGGACATCTAGAATTCAAACTCCATAATTTTAAGTTAATCTATTGAAAATCAACAGCATTGTTTAATCGGAGCCGGGGCGGCATCTTTCTAATCCTATCCAAAATCAGGAAAAAAAAAAACTATCATAATAATTCTCCCAGAATTGGTTTCAAGAGTTAACTATCCATGTCAGATAAATCGCCTAGAATTAAATCGCCGACTATCACGAACGGAAAAGTCAACCAGAACCTTGGGTGACAACATCTTTCTTAATACAAAAGCGAAATTAGAAAAAGAGAAACATCAAACCGAAATATCCATCTTGAATCAAATTGACTCATTTACAATTGACAGGGTTATCTATGGATAAATATCCATCTTGAATCAAATTGACTCATTTACAATTGAGAGGGTTATCTATGGATAACTGAATAGTGGATGCATCAGATTAATTCGATGGTTGAGAAGAAGAATAATGAAGAAGAAAGGAAAGGAAGAGATACATGCGTACTATCTCGTGATTTATGAATTGAAGGAAAAAGAAATAATTCACAAAATAGTTAAGAAAATAAATGTTAAAATGACATGTATACCCTTAATGAAACAAAATAGAGGCTTTAAACTTTAAAATATGCCCTTCAATCTTGTACATACATTTAACAAATGAAGGGTTGTGAAGTGTTCTCATTTTTCTCATTAAGACCGTGTTCTCAAATGATCGATGTTATATATATATATATATATATATATATATATATATATATATATATATATATATATATATATATATATATATATATATATATATATATATATATAATGAGGTTCAAATGTGAACAATCATTTAGAGTGTGAACATGTGAGCAAATTTAGACCTTTGATCTAGTGGATTGGACTGTCTAATTTCTTTAATTAATTAAAACTGCCAAATTACCTTATACTCCCTCCATCCCACCCGACTTGGCTTATTTCCTCTTTTTCATTGTCCCACTTGACTTGGCCACTAACTAAAATAATACTCTAATAAATTCTAATGGGTCCCACCACTTTATACCACTTTACACACAACTACTCATTATTCTTAATAACCGTGCTCAAACCTATTAAGCCATGTCGGCGGGACGGAGGGAGTAGTATATTTCTATTGCACTTATAGGCTAATTAATTAATATTATATTAAATTATAGATATTCATAATCGCAATCTACATACTTGATTATCACTTATATTATTTCTCATATTTCTCTACACTTGGAATGTACTTTGAAAAGATGGGATATGAACTTTGAATTAAAATGAGCTACACTTTAAATTATTATGGACTGCACTTTGAATCTTTATGAGATGCACTTCGAATTAAAATGAACTTCACTTTGAATTATTTTGCACTACATTTTGGATTATCATAGGCTTCAATTTAAAAAAATAAGGAGATGCATTTTTAATTGATTTGGACTGCACTTTGAATTATTATAGGATGCACTTTGAAAAGTTTATGTCTACTTTTAGAAAAATTAGGAGATACACTTAAACGTATAGAGATTTGGAGGATAAAATACTGAATTTTACACGTTTTCCTCCTTATCTCTGTTCGCTGCTGAACAAAAATTTGGTATTTCCCTGCATTTTATCTTCGTTTCACGGTGCAGGAGAGGCTTATCGCTGTTGTGGCCGAATTTTGCAGGAATGTTGGCGGGTTTTCGTGGATGAAGATGACAAGATTTGGGTTTTGACCAAACAATACTGATCTTGTGACATTGGAATTTCGTTCGGCCATAGGGTTTTGGCTGATTTGTGGGATTGTTTCTCTGATAGATTCGTGTTTTCAATTAGATAAGATGAAAAGTAGTGGAATTAGGCCGTTATATAGGTTTTATCAATTATAAAACATGTCAATTATACACTTAAGTGTAATTGATTTGTCTTATAAGTGCAATTTGCTATTTTTAATCTCAAATTAAATCTAGATTGTTCATTCATGAAATTAGATGGTTATGATTTGTTCACATTTTCGCACTCTAAGTCGATTCGGTTATATTCGACTGCAAGAATACTTCTTTTGATCTTATATCTCTTCCGATAGAATTATGTGAAAATAAAGTTATGAAATGTTTCGGAGTAGTTTGTAGCATCTCTATTTACCGTCGTTTTATTCGTCATATATTTGTGCAAAATGAGAATTTTTCAAGAAAAAGACATCAAACTTGATTTCGGATATGAATGTTTGAATTTTACCTGTTTATGGATAAAAAGGATAACTAATACGAATTGTGAGGAAACAATCTTATGCATAAAAATGTTTGCAACAATTATGCATATATCAGCAATATATGATGGGTAAAGTCTACTTTATTTTATAATGTAATAACTTACACAAGGTTGCTAGGTCTATGCATTAAATTGTTCGGGTTTACAGATAAAGAAATACTATAACATGCGCAAAGCTTATTTTATTGTATAATGTAATATTCATAAAACATTGTGTTTTCATGCATAAAAATGTTCGGGTTTACAGACACTTTCATGCATAAAAATGTTCTTAGTTATGCATAAACCAACATCATACTATACATAAAAAATTGTGTTTTCAGACGAGTTTTTCGGCGAGATTGTCATCTTCATCACCGTCATAAGAATGTTGTTGCCAGAATATTGAACTCGGGAATGAAGGAAGAGCTAAATTGAAAAAACGAAAAGAGAATGTAATTGGGGGATAATTTGATGAATATAGAGAATATTTGCTTTATTCAAAACAGAAAATGCTAAAAGACTTATTTATGCTTAATGAATGATTTTTTCTTTTTTTTGAATAAAAAATAAATGAGAACTCAACAAAAGTTTAGAACCTTGGATAAACAAAAGTAGATGGTGGAGATGGGTTGTTAGTACTTACATGGGATGAGAGTTTTTAATGTGAATATCCATTTAGAGTGTGAACAAATTTAGGCCTTTGATCTAATAGATTGGACAATCTAATTTTCTTATTTAACTAAAAGTGTCGAATTGCATTTATAGTGTATTTATGTTGCACTTAAAGATAATATTGTAACGCCCCGACTCCCACGAAGGATCACAGAGGTCGAGTCGCCACAGAAAGAATGATATAAAATATATTTTTAAACCATCTTTAGAAAACTGGAGTATTCTCCTATTTTAATGTACATAATTTAAGACGAACCATTTGTAAAATGATTATACTTGTATTTATACGTTCAGCGTAGTTATGAACTTCAAAAATTAACAAAACATAAGTATTCATTTACAAGTTCTGAAGAGTGCAAAATATTCATGATATAAACCCCTCCTCAGTTCTTTTCCGTGGATAACTGCGTTTTGAAAATAAAAGATAGTTTATCCAATCAATTATGTATCACGAGGAGGATTTTGGAAATGTAAACAACTCTCAGTATACTAAAACATTTCAGTGCGCGCATTCATGTAACATTCAACCGTTACTCCTTACGGCGAGAACCCTAGCCCCTAAAATCGAAGTTCAGGGGGTCTCACTTATTTACTTGGAAACCCTGGCCCCTAAAGTCGTAACTCAGGAGGTCCCGTTTCTTGGTTAGCACTCAGTGGGGATCAGTCCACTGGTAACTAACTACGTGTACACAATCGTTGATTAATGTTTTAGATTAATCAATGATCTTGAACGATCTCTCAGGAGCATTAAACAGTATAAATGCACAAAAATTTTTCATGGATAAACCGTAACTTACAGAGCTTAATAACTCAAAGATAATTTAGAGAAAAAAATATTACCCACCTTGTAGTAGATCATTTATCCTATGAGTCTTTTCGACACCGAGGGCTATTGCTCTTCCACAATCAGTGCTACTACAATATCCTATTTTTTAACGACTTAATCTAATAGTAAGCGTACAGAAAATGACTTATATAACGATATCTAATAGTCATTAGGTCATAATAATTTTCATAGCTATATACTCATTAGTATAATTAGGTTTCCATGCTCTGTTAAACCCGTCCAGAAAATCTATATTAAATAAGCTCCACAGACCACGAATTCACACCATAAATTCTAATCTTTTACGTGTAGATCCTTTGAAGAGTCTAGATCATACTAGAGTTGGTTTCATGTCAAAATAATGGTTCCTCTAAAAGTTATGACCGAATTAGTACTTGTTGTTCCAATAGGGACAGTTTCTATCCTAGTAGTCTTTAGCTACAAGTTGTGGGACCAAATATACTTTAAAAATTTTAAATGTTTAAACACGTTTAGGGGACATGCATAGTGATCTCATATCAAAATTTCACTTTTGTTGGATAAGTGATGACTTCTGAAAAGTACTTAACTTTTTTAACCAAAATCCAAATACGGAATGCATGCTGTGGAGTGAGATATGAACATTTTACTAAGCCCTATCCAGAAAGCATGGTTTTTCGGCAGTATAAAAGTGGAAATTTATTAAAAATATAAGGACTTGTCCAAAAATCACCAAAATTTACTGAGATCTTAAAGACGTCCTAAATTTTATCCCTATAATTTTTCTGGAATTTTTCAAGTACCAAAAGGTTGTTTAATTGGCTATAGAAATCTCGGCAAAATAAGAAAATTCTTAAAATACATTCTGCCCAAAAACTTATCCACTCTATTCGGTTTTAAACAAGCTTTTGATAACCCTAATGGACCTCATTGAAGATCTAACATAGAATTACACGATTATCTTAGGAAGATCTGTACATGCACCATGCAATGAACACGTAGGAGTATTGGTGTTGAGAAAAACAAGAATAGAGAAAATAGATCAAAGAAATCACTTCTCACGTTTGAATTTCACATGCAGCTCTATATTCAAACAGGCAAGCTTTCCTAGTCATTCTTCTCTTCTAAGACTGAGGTTTAGATTCTTAAAAATGTATAATCTTCAATTTACACCATCTTAAACAAGGAACCGAAGACTAAAAGGAGTGGTGTACCTTACTTGGTCGATTGTGTGCTGCCTAAAGGAAGGAATTCTGATCTTGATCTAGGGATCTACCACGGAGAATGGCAGCAGCTCGACTTTTATGAAGATCAAGTTCTAGCTTTGCTTCTATATAAAGGGGATTGGGGTGACAAGTTTAGATCTTAGGTGGAAGAATTCTTCTTGCTGAAATCTGCATGCTAAACGCGTGGAATAGGAGATTGTTTATTAATAGTTGAAGCTTCACTATTCATCTCATCAGCAACACAAACTTTTGAGGAACATGCATCTCTTCCATGCCATGCATAATGACACGCACTCCACCAAGGGATTCTAATCCTAGTGATAGCCTATGTCTCCCTATCTCATTTAATAGTTAAGTGCCCATTAACTTATAATTTCCTAAGTGATGATAGCACTATTCATGCCTCTCTCTCTCATGTAGTTGGAAAAGGATGTATGTAAGAATTACTAATTATTGATTTATGGTGTAGTATACATCATAAGAGTAAGGAGTTTATGATAAATAAATTCTAAAAGCCTATAATCCCATGTACATAAAATTTTGATTAGGTAAGCAATGGCTATATTATCGTCTAGAAATTTCTTTTAGTACATAATTTATTAATGGCTTATACTAGTTTAGTCAAATAATGCGACGCGACTATCTAAGACCACACTAATGTATAATGCTACAAGTACACTATACATGAATACCGATTTTCTAAGACATAATGTGTTACTCTTACGTAAATAAGATACGACGATAACGTATTACGCTATTAGACTTGCTCCTTAGGCTTAAATATTGATTCTGTAATATATAAAAATTACGGGTTATTACAAATATTACATTTAATTATGGATATTCATAACCGCAATCAATATGCTTGATTTTCAATAATATTCTTTCACATATTTCTCTACACAATGTGAACTGCACTTTTAATTGATTTGTATTGCACTTTGAAAGGTATGGCATGCACTTTGAATTATAACGAATTGTACTTTGAATTATTGTGGATTGCACTTTGAATCATTATAGGATGCACTTTGAAAAGTTTGTCTATTTTCTGAAAAATTAGAAGCACTTAGAATTGATATGGATTGTACTTTGAATAACATTACACTTTGAAAAGATATGAGATGCACTCTCAATTAAAATGAGATGTACTTTAAATTATTATGAGATGCACTTCGTATTAAAATGAATTGCACTTTGAGTTGTTATGAGATGCACTTCGAATTAAAATGAACTTTACATTGAATTATTGTGGAGTGCACTTTGAACTATTATAAGCTCTAATTTGAAAATTTAGGAGATGGACTTTTAATTTATTTGGTTATGTTGGACGTTGAATTATTATATGATGCATTTTGAGAAGATTTTGCCTGTTTTTTGAAAAATTAGGATATGCGCTTAGAAGTATAGAGAGTTGGAGGAGAACATTGAATTTTACACGTTTTCCTCCTTACATATGTTCGCCGCCAAACAGAAATTTGGTATATACCTGCGTTTTATCTTCGTTTCACGGCAGAGGAAGATTATCGCCGGTTGTGGCTGAATTTCGCAGGAATGCCAGCGTGTTTTCGTGGGTGAAGTTAACAAGATTTGGATTTTGAACAAAAAGTAAAAAATCTTGTAGCATTGGAATTTTTTTAGTCGCTTATGGAGGGTTTGGGTTGATTCGTATATATGAGATGAAAAGTAAAGGAATCAGGTAGTTACATAGGTTTTGTCAATGATAAAACATGTCAATTATACCCGTAAGTGCAATTGATTTGTCTTATAAGTACAATTCACTATTTTTAATGTCAAATTAAATTTAGAACATACATTCATGAAATTAGATAGTTAGAAGTTGTTCAAACATTCACATCTAAGAGGATGTTCTCACCTTAACCATCTCATATATATATATATATATATATATATATATATCAACATTATGCCATATCCTAGATTTTTTTAGAAATATTATATTTTGTGTCCATATCGTATTGTCTGTCCCGTGTTAGTACATTCTTATTGACAATTCTGTGGTAAGGTTTTATATATAGGTTTGAGTTCCACAAACAATTTTAGTGTCAAAATACTCTTCCATCTTTCATTCTGTCTCATTGTTTTTGGGCATGTAAATTTAGGAAAATTGTTAGTTGTGTATAAAGATGTGAGAGCCTCAAATAAAGTGTTTTTAATAATTTACTATTATAAATAATGAAATAAGAATGGTGGAATGGATGGATATGTAGGGTGATAATGACTAATGGCAAGGGGAACTGAATATACTTATATTATTATTATATGTAATCGACATAATAACTGAAAGTGCGGCCAAATTATATTGGACGTTGAACTACAATGGGATTCTGGTGTAAGTAGCAAAAAGCTAAGAATGCACATCACATGTTAATTTGGTTACTATATTATTGATAAGTAAAAGAATTATATTATGATTCTATTTTGTAAGGATATTTGTGATAGTGCGCACTACAATTAGGTCTACTTGAATATGTTCTTCAAAATTAACTTTTGCTAGGCCGTGTAAAATCCACCCACAGACGAGTAGACGACACAATCATCATCCATGTTTAGATATATGGCATAATTAGCCTACCGCATTATGTTCTATATACCTCCAAACACCTCTCTCTCACACACACAAAAAAATTCACGTAATGATTTATTTAGTATTATATTCTCGGTTATTTTCTTTAGGTTGGGTATTGATATTGATAGGCTATGACAGAATCTTGAACTTTGTTCAAAATCCTCTAGAATATGTATTAGCCTAGTTAACATAATCGACATCTTTTATAATCTGAAATCGTAGTAGTAGGTACTAACAAAACAGTCATATATATGATTAAAAATAAATTAATTAATAGTATTTGTTCAAATCAAATCATTGATATATAGCACAATAACAAAACCAGAAAAAAAGACCCTTTTGGCCCTATAATGTGCTGTGTTTTTGATTTGGTCCTGTAATATGACCTTTATCGTTTCTGATTATGTAACTTATTAAAATACCCTTTTTGGTTCTATAATCCTATTAGAGAATGTGGAAATCATTTGCTCATTTCTCCTAAAAAAATGCGCCCCTAAGAAAAACTAAAGACGGAAGAAACAAAAGGGTACTCTAAAAATAGGAAGAGAGAGAAAATAAGTGCAACATTTTTCATGGGTTTTTCTGTAGTCCAATTCTGCTCGATCTTTTTTATTTGATAACCAACGCCTAACAACGATATCCGCCTCCTACAGGGGAAATATCATACCGCTCAAAAAATGAATATCGAAGGTTGAACTGTTAGCTAATCTCAGCATGATGAAGTAGCACGGCAAGATAGCCGCTAAGAAAAAGTATGCGGCAGCGCCGCCCATCGATGGAGAGCTGATCACCAGGGGCGGTGTCGCCCGCTCTACCCGGGTTCAGTCCTAGAGCATCATGGTGAGACTAAGACCGTTGAGGACAATGGATTCACCATTTCCATTGAGCAACATGAATGAAGATAATCTGTTGATGATAGGTTTATCATGATTTGGTGGTTGGGGCTTTGATTTGGAGGAAAGAATAGGAGAAAGAGAAGAAAAGTTTTGTGCGCATTTTCTCACTTTTCTATTTTTAGAGTTTAATTATTTTTCTTTATTTTTTATTTTCTTGTGAGCGAGTGATCTACACTCTCTAATAGAACAAAAAATAGGTGTATTAGTAAGTTACATGACCAAAAATAATAAAAGCCATATTTAATTAACAAAGTAGAAAATCTGTTAAATTATATGATCAAAATTAATTTTTACTCGTACCAAGACATATATATATAGTTGTATTATTTTATAAATTTTTAGTTAAAGGTATGCACGGATACATGAATGATATTTTGTTGTTTTTCCTTTTATTTACGGCAAATTGGCACAAATAGTCTCAATGTTTGCTAGTTTGGATGAATTGATCCCTAATTTTTTTTTTTTATTTATTGGTCCCCAATGTTTACTAGTTTGGATAAATTGGTCCTTTTGTTAAATTTTAAGTTAGTTCATAAGGGTATATACGGAATAAAAGTTTCAGGGACCAATTCATCCAATTTTTAAATTAAATTTGAACTTTTTTAAAAAATGTTTTTAAAATTATAATCTTTTTCGAAAAAATAATTTTTTAAAATAATTAAAATTCGAAAAAGAATAATTTTTTTCAACTAATTTTTAATTTTTTTTCAATTTATATTTTTGGTGACAAAAAAATTTAATTAAAAATAAAAAAGTAAGTAATAATAATTTTAGAGACCAATTCATTCAATTTTTAAATTAATTTTAAACTATTTTTTTAAAAAAAAATTTGAATTAACTTTTTCTAAGTTTTTTTTATTTAAATAAAAAATTAACTAAATCTAGATTAACTAATAATTTTGCGTTTCACTGCGGAGGAGGGGAGCTGGTCGACAAAGCGGTTGGGGACTGCGGAGGAGGGGAGCGGATCGACAAAGAGGTCGAAGATTTCATCGGAGAGGAGCACCTGGACGACTTGGAGGTAGGAGGCTCCTCTCTGATGACATCTTTGACCTCAAAGAACATAACACCTTCCCCAACTTTTGTGTCGACCCGCACCCCTCTTCTGCTGTGAGATGCAAATTTATTAGTTAATCTAGATTTAGTTAATTTTTTATTTAAATTATTTTTTTTAATATAATTTTTTTTAAAAGTTAATTCAATAAATTATTTGAAAAATAGTTAAAAATTAATTTAAAAATTGGATGAATTGGTTCCTAAAACTAGTATTAGTTAATTTTTTATTTTTAATTTAGGTTTTTAATAAAAATTTTCCGTTACCAAAAATTAAAAAAAAATAGAAATTTTTATTTCGAAAAAAAAATTATTAAAAAAAATATTTTTTTCGTAAAAAGTTATTTGAAAAAAAAATAATTTTTTTTCGAAAAAGATATAATTTTAGAAAATATATTTAAAAAAATCCAAATTTAATTTAAAAATTGGATGAATTGGTCCTTGAAACTTTTATTCCGTAAATACCCCTATGAACTAACTTAAAATTTGACAAAAGGACCAATTTATCCAAAAAAGTAAATATTGAGGACCAATAAACTAAAAAAAAATTAAGGACCAATTCATCCAAACTAGCAAACATTGAGGACCATTTATGTCAATTTGCCTTTATTTACCAGTAAGTAGTGGAGGGTTAGGTGCCAGTGCCCCATGTAAAAATTAATAATACAAGAAAAGAAAAGAAAAGAAAAAGTTAATTTTGTATATATATATTTAAAGTCTTTACTTCGCCAAAAGAACTTCCGTTTCAGTTTCAGTCAATTTCATTGCAAGAAAAGGAGAATAATGACTACTTCAAAGAAAGAAATCAAGATCTAGAGTTTATATACTGGAAAAAAAAATATTTTATCCCGACTCCTGAAATTATTAATTTCATCCTTTCTATCATGCATCTACAAATTATGCCCCTCAATTCATATTCATGGCTCCTCTATTGTTTAAAGTAATTTCACCAAATTTACTGTTTGGTTATAGGATTTATGACCTTTTTTTTTTTTCATTTCTTGGTGCGTGGTTACTTCTTCCTAGGGGTGTAAGTGATTCCGCTCCGAACCGCGAAACCGATCGGACCGAACCGAACCAAACCGAAAAATATGGTTTGGTTCGGTTTCGCGGTTTGGTTCGGTTTATTTTTTTAGGAACCGTTTACATTCGGTTCGGTTCGCGGTTTCAAGAATTTTTGAACGATTCGAACCGAACCAATGTCCTATTTTTTAATTTTTTATTTAATATTTGTATTTCTTATATGAGAATATCGTTGGATTTAGATATTAAATATAAGTTAAGATCAATTATAATCTATACAAAGGAAGAGAAAGGAGTAACAACTCTATACTTATGAGTTCGGAATGAGTGACATCCTATAAACTATTATTTTTGCATTATTTAAGATTTAAAAAATAAAAAAATAAATAAAAAGATGAACCGATGAACCGAACCGAACCAAACCATTTATAAGCGGTTCGGTTTGGTTTGGTTCCGATATTTTGAAACACATCGAACCGAACCGAACCATTTCTATATGTTCGGTTCGGTTCCTAAAATACATAAAAAACCGAACAAAACCGAACCGTTACACCCCTACTTCTTCCTACTATGTGAGAGGAATGGATTATTGGATTACGCAAGAACTACTTTACCTCTTTCTTCCATTCCATATCATCATCCACAAATCCTGTGCCCCATGTTTCCTTTAGGCCTAATTAGTTATATTCCAAGTTGCACAATATTTACTTGGGAATCATTGAAAAATAAAGAATAAACATAGAAATTAGAGTTTGACTTTACCCACATCCATGCAACTATTTCATGCATCCCATCAATTTCTTCAACGCATGGCCCCCACCAACCAAAGTGGATTTTCTGTTCCATTTACGGTGGACCACTCAGTGATCCACCAATCACACGGTGGCACGCGTGCATTAGTGGATCATGTTATCAATAAATAAATATTTAAGTTGTAAAAAAATGGTCCACCAATGCACGCGTGATGCCGCGTGATTAGTGGTCCACCGAATTTGAGTCAGATGATCTTTTGCCCCACCAACCCCCCTCCTTTTATAAATATGGAACTCCGTTTCAAACTTTCACTCTTTTAACTTATTTAGCAAATTAAATTTCCCATTTTCCAGTTCACAAATCGGATTCCGTTTTTCGATCATTGACCAAAACGACGTCACATCTCCCCCACTTTGACTCTCTCTCCTCCCTCGCACTGCCGTATTAAACACACGCCCCCATTAAGCCAAAGAGATTTGCACAAAAAAAATGGCGAGAGAAAAGAGAAGAGATGAGCTGTACGTCACTGTACCTACTCTTTTCCGGTGCCCGATTTCAATGGACGTGATCAGTGGCGTAGCTAGGAAATCGAGCTAGTGGAGGCAAAATTTATCGGGTTCGAGTTTTCTTTGTACGGGATTCGGGGGCGGAGCCCCTGAAAAAAAAAATTTAGCACATTTTTCTACTTATATCTAATTATACTTACTCTTTATGACTTATTTAAGGATTATATTATTCTTTCATGAATAACTCATATATTTTTTATATTTATTCGAAAAACATAATACACAATCCTATTTTAACATCACTCTAAATTTAATTAAGAGGAAATTATGAAGAATAATAATATCTACTGGAGCCACGAAAAGTATTATGATTTATGAATCACAAGATTACTGTTTCTGTCGTTTATTGAACCCTCGAAGCGTCCAAAGGTCGGCCTAGCTACATGCGGTTTGGTAGGGGTGTTCACGGTTTGGTAGCTTCTGTCAATCGTCGGCGCCTCATGCATATAGATAGGAAACATTTTATTATATTATGTGATGTTGGCCTGTTGTTATTCATAATGGTTGCAGTTGGGCCACCCAAAAAATTTTAAATTAAAAAACATATTTAAAATATTAAATATATTAATAAATTTTATAATTAATTGAAAATTACGAAATTACTCCCAAATTCCAGTGGGAGTATTGGCCCCCTTTGCCTACGCCACTGGACGTGATGAAATCTCCGGTGAGTCTCTGCACCGGCGTCACGTACGACCGGAGCTCCATTGAGAAGTGGTTGGCGCTCGGCCACAAAACTTGTCCGGCGACCATGCAGACTCTGCCGTCCACGCACACCACGCCGAATCTCACGCTCCGCCGCCTCATTCAACACTGGCTCTCCCACCCCGATGCCACGCGGACTCTGCCCTCGCCGTGCGCTGTCTCCAAGCAGGAAGCTGCGGAGATCAATAAAGGTGAATTTGACGCCCAATCCTGTGAGAAATTGATCGGTTTTATGAAGGCGTCGGAACTGAATCTGAAATTCGTCGCTCTATCCAACGGCGCGGTTTCTAGGTTCATTGAGGTTTTCGCGGAAACCGACGAGATTCGGATTCGCGAGCTAATTGTTGAGGTTTTCGATCTGATCTCGTCGGAAAACGGAGTGAGGGAGAGACTAAACGAGCTCATTTTGAAGAGCGGTGATGGAAGAGATTGTTTATCATCGTTCGTGACGGTCTTCGAGAAAGGAAACACCAAATCAAAGGTAAAATTGGCGAGGATTTTGGAGCTAATCGCCCTAAATCCTGAATCTCAGCACAAAATCGCCGAAAAACCAGGGATACTTCACAATCTCTACATTCTATCCACCGTAGAGACAGACTTGGTGGCGGTAGGCGCCGGGTTGTCCGCTCTGTTAGCCACCGCAACCACGAGGCCAGCGAAGAAGGATTTGATCCGGTTCGGAATCGTCCGTACCGTTGGCCGAATCCTCTCCGATCCGGATCCGGTTCGCGGAGTGATTGAAAAGGCTGTGGCGATGCTGGAAGCGGTTGCCACGTGTACGGAGGGGAGGGGCACGATTGGGGATGACGGGGAGTGTTTGGTGGAGATCGTGAAGATGCTGATGAAGTGTTCCCGTGCGGCGACGGAGCACAGTGTTACGGTGCTCTGGAGCGTTTGCTGCTTGGCTAGGGACCGTTTGGCACAGGAAACTGTGGCGAAAGTCAATGGATTGACCAAGGTACTACTCGTAATGCAGAGCGACTGTTCTTCGAGTACAAGGCAGATGTGCGGCGAATTGGTCAAAGTTTTGAGGGCCAAGTGTAGTAAGTCCAACTTGGCTCCTTATGAGACCAGGACCACTCACATTACGCCTTACTGAATAACTGACAATTAATAATTTTTTAGTTGGGTAGGGATGAAGAAATTCAAATCTGTAAATGTTACCACAGCAAGGATATGAATCATACAAATCAAAATCTTCTTTTACTATCTTTCCTGGTCCCAATTTTATCTTTGCTTCTTTTGCAATTACATGGCCGGTGGCTTGCTCCCATTCTTTGCAAGGCGTTTGCTGTTCTTTTGGGTAGTCTATTGATAATGATCAAAATAACATATGGAGAATGTCCATACATATCAAAGATAACAGATTCTTTTTTCGTTTTCATCAAACTTCACTATAAATAAAATATCAGATAAACTGATTGCGCTACTTCCTCGTGAAAGACAGAGGAACAAGACGGAAGATAAGATCGGATACCATAAGTTAGAAGGCATATGGATATGGAGGATTAGTCATGGTACCCTGACATGTCACTATTTGTATACAGTAAGTATTTCACTGGAGAATAAACAACACAATTAATTGCTATGTTACTAAACTATTTTTCCAAAAGGCAATCACAGAGCAAGCCAAATTGGAGTAAAATTGTCATTGCTCAGTTTCAAGTGTCTACTACTTTCTCATTTCAACAAACTAAGTAACAATATAAAGAAGCTTACCGCTGCATAAAAGTAGAAAGAGACATGTTGAATTATGAAAAGCAAACCACCAAGATTCTTCGGTCTATAGAGAGATACAAGATATGATAACAAGTCAAAGGATGGTAATATATGCAAGGATAAAACAGAACAAACCCAGAAGTTTAACAAAGAAGCAAAAACTAATCCTTCAAAATGTAAATTACAGAACAAAATAAAACAAACTTACTATTAAAAAAAAAGAAAAAAGAAAAAAGAACACAAGAAACCTGTTATGCTAAAAAGCCCCATGTAGCTAGTAAAGTGTTCCAGTCAAGTGAGGCCAAATCAAGAAAGCATTGATCTTGTAGATGCCACCCTCCAAACTGGCAAACCAAATGACAAACTAAGTTATTGAGCACAATATGTTTTGCCAAGAATTTGGTATTTATTTGTCTCATCATGATTGGAATAAAGAGTTGACCCATCAACATTAGGTAATTGAGGTGAGGATATGCACTAATGCATCAAAAATGAAAGGCATAAAAGGTCATGTACCAATCATGAGCGAAAACCGCCTGATGCAGAGCGCCCATAAGGTCCGGATCTGTCACGACTATACTTATCATTTCCTGATCCACCACGACTACCAGAGTCTCTGCTTCGCCCACCATACTTATCGCCACTTCGATCAGGGCCGTGGCGACTGCCATCTCCATACCTGTCATCCCTTCCACCATATCTTCCTCCTTTGGATCCTCCTTCTCCAGAGGGGCATTCTCGAACAAAATGTCCAGGTTTTCCACATTTGAAACAGTCCCCACCTGATCCACGCCCACCGCCACTGTCACGATTCCTACCCCTATCACGATCACGGCCCCTGTCACGGTCCTGGTCGCGGTCTCGGTCTCGGTCTCCATCCCTGTCCCTCCCAGAGCCCTGGTTAGGTTGAGCTTTATCAACAGTAATAGCACGCCCATCCAAATCCATTCCATTCATTGCTTTGATGGCATCTTCCATGTCTCTCTCTTCTTCAAAAGAAACAAACCCAAAACCACGAGAGCGGCCAGAAAACTTGTCAAGCACCACCTGGAAAAGAAAATATAAGTTTATGGAGCTTACTGGCCCAAGAAATATGAAAGTTTAACATGTGAGATATCTTCCAGGAAATAGGAGGATGAACCTTATGATGCATCATCTTTCCAGCTTACTGACACAACAGTTCACTGAATATAATCTTTTAAAAAGACTTGTGTTCATACCTTTGCCTCCACCAGATGACCATACTTCTCAAATGCCTGCTTCAAACCTCTATCTGATGTTGACCATGATAAATTCCCAATAAAGCAGCGGTATTCATCTTGCTCCCCCATATTCCACTGAACATAAAGTAATTACTTCTAATTAACATACAAACTTAGCATGCTTATATGTAAAGATTTGGCAACACTAACCATGTTCAGATATAAACAAACTGGCAACATGACTTGAAATAAACCCCAATTATTGAATTTCAGACATAATGACTTATTTAAGGGGATAGCACATCCAAAACCCAGATGGGTAAAATAAATATGAAGCAGTTTAGTTTTGCTCATAAATGAATGGTTATGATTTGCAATTAAAAATTGGAAAGCAACTATGAAGCAGTTTAGTTTTGCTCATAAATGAATGGTTATGATTGGCAATTAAAAATTGGAAAGCAATCATCAAATTATAATTTATAAATGTAATTATCTATAACTGTGACAAATAACTACTCTTAGTAGTTCAGTGACAAAACAAGTTTCCTTAAGCACGCCAATTAGCAAGTAAAATGATAAGATGAGGCTAAGAGACTCTCATGGCCTTCAAAACTAAATATAAGAAGATTTTACATAGTAAAAGAGAAAAAATTAAAATAACGAGCTGCATTTATAGTCCACCCAATAACAAAGATTCACCCAGTATATCAATTTATCACATTGCATCATGGATCTTGCTTGACTCCTCCAATTACGTTTTATTTCAGGTATGCACACTTCAGTAAATATGGAACCAAGGGCAAAATCTTTATCCCATACACCAACAATTCATCACAAGTACAAATAAGAAAAACTACAAACAGAATTACAGAACATATACGTTGGCGGCGGGGTTGAATTAACCAACAAAATCAACAAGAAGAAGAAGAAGAAGAAAAGGGCCAAAAGTAAAGCTCGGATTTCGAAAATACTCCTGTAAGTTAGATACAGTGTGTTGAATAAACACTAACCCTTCTTAGAAAAATATCAAATCACAGTGACGAATCAAATCGAACGAACTTTGAAACACAAACATAAACACAATTAAACAGCACGGAATAACAGTTGCTTCAGAAAAAGATTGAAAATTCAAACCTGTGCAGCAGCGAAACGCTGTTGAAGTCGGTGCAAGGTGCAGCTTCTGGTTTGAGGATTTAGCGTTTCAAAAACCCTATGTTCTCCTTCGCGTCTCAGAATTATAACTAAATACGGAGTACATGTAAACGGTTGTACCTTCAGATATTTCCACGTCACGCCTCCTCTATAGTGGATGTTTTGAATAGTTGGAACTTATTGATAAATGCTGAAAGCGGCTGATTTGAGAATTTATTGGTGTTTGAAAATAAGTGCTGAAAGCTGATAAAAGTGGTGTTTGGAAAATTGATGATATCAGTAGTTTATTTTAAGTTTTTAAATAAAATATCCATTTTACCTCAATGTTATTAAATAATTATAATTTATAATAAATAAATAAATAATATTAATTTTTATATTATATAAATTTATAATATATCATATTAACATAAATTTATAATATATCATATTAACATAAACATATTATATTTTAAATTGTATTTATTTGCTTAAAATCCATAATAATAATATTTTTTATATAATTTTAATAATTATGTAACTAAGAAATAATTATTAATGAAAATAGAAAAAAATTAATTTAAAATTCAAAATTTTTAGAACCCACTATTTTAATTAATATATATTTATTTCATTAAACTTGAAGATTTTATAAATAATAAATATAAAATATTTTTTATCAAATTACTAACTAATATATTAAATTATAATTATAATTAAAATTGTAATTAAGAAAAATATTAATTTTAAAATTAATAATTTTTTGAGAATTATCGATATATTTAAAGGATAAAATAGTTCAATAAATTAGATAAGCTGTAAGCTACAGCTGAAAGCTGAGTCATAGCAGCTTAAACAACTTATCTATCTTATTTATATTTGGTAGGGAATTTCTATTGAAAACTGGGTGCTCCAAACACTCCAACTGCAGCTGAAAGCTATAAGTTGCTGCTGAAAGTTGTTCCAAACACCACCTTAGCTTGTTAAAAAGTTTTAAGTTTTTCTTTTTTACTTTTCAGCTTTTTGTATATACATTATTATATATTTTTTTATATATGACGATAAAGCTATTTTACTGTAAACATATTTTTAGAGTTTCCTCCACCCAATTATAGAGTAAAATATAGAGTTTTTTCAAATTCATCTCAACCGTCAATTCTATGTTTAACTTTATAATGGAATATTCTATTTTAATATTTTTATTATTAAAAGAATATGTTTATTAACATTTTATTAATTACCTAATATTTTATCTTTAAGTTTATTTATTTTTGTACTTAATTTCAATAAAAAAAATTAATAAATTATTTTATAAAAAAATATATTTAAATAATAGTAAAATGATTAATTTATTTCCACAGTAATAAAATTAACAATATACAACATTTGTAAAAACATAATAGAAAAACTAACATTACATAATATCATTGAAAAACAAACATTACATAAATCCAAAAATTACATGATATAATAGAAAAACTAACATTACATAATATTATTATTTTCTGAATTTGAATACTCCTCCCACATATGATCAATCAATGCATCACGAAGAGCAAAATATGTCGTTTTATCTTTCGTTTTCTTATAACGTGCAAAATAAGATTGATAACGACATGTTTCATTTGATAACATTTCAGCATCCGGAGTTGACACTTCTCTTTCATCTTCAATTGAAGCAGACAAATATTGCTCATTCTCTATAATCATATTGTGCATTATAATGCATACTTTCATTATATGATCCAAATGTTAATTTTTCGAATATTGTGATGGATTTGCAACAATTGCAAATCGGCTTTGAAGAACTCAAAATGCTCGTTCCACGTCTTTCCTACATGATTCTTGTTGCTTTGCAAAATGCTTCTTTTTTGCATTACGCGGTTTTTGAAGAGTTTGCACAAGTGTAGAACACTTTAGATATATTTCATCAACTAAATAATACCCCACATTATACTATTTGCCTTGTATAAAATAATATGCGGGTGGAGTAATACCTCTAGCCAGGACCTGAAAAGTGAAGATATATCTTTCGAACACATTAATAACATTATTGGATCATGGCATACCAAAAAATGCATGTCATATATGTAGGGATAAAGTCCCATACATGAGCGATTGTCCTAGAATACGGTCTTTTCGACTCGGTCCAGAAAAGGTCTTCTGGACTGTTCATGTGCCCAAGCTTCCAACTCCAGATGGACGGAGACGCACGAAAGCTTACGACAAAAACACTCGGACTCACTTTTTCCGACACACACAACAAAGAAGCAAGTTATGAGGAAATGACTCATTGCCCACTATTTATAAGGACTTGGTCAAAATCCTAATGGGCCTTTGACTCCCAAGCCCATCCAATAGTGAAGGGCCACTATACCATTCCAATTGTTTTGGTCCATTAAAGGGCCAAACAATTCCAAGTAATTAAGTGACCTGGTGAGTCTGAGAGAAAATATCGCATATGACTGGGCATAAGTTCGGGCCGGACCAGGGACCTAATACAAGAAATAAAGTCTGGTCTCAAGTGAATTAATTCTCCATACTCAGCCTAGAGTATTATTAATTCATAAACATAGATTCATTTCACTAAAGAATCTATGTTGACTTACCCCTTTATCCCAAAAGTTGAGTCAGGGCTTGTATTTTTAACTTCAGTTAATCCCCGTATTTAAGATATCGAATATCCACTAACTGATTAAGTTTACTGACTACTTAATACAATTAATATCTTATCCTTGAATAGTACCACTCGACCTTATTATCATACTTGAACTTAATCAACTCCGTGGGTTTAGCATGATAAATCTTTCGAGTTCCTCAAGGGGATATCATCAACCCTATAATGGGATACGGATGCATGATGCAGATAACCAGCCTGAGCTACACGCAACAGCACTCACCCAAGATACAGAGATATACGGTCGCGATGACCTCACCTATAGTAAGTCAAAGTGATAGGTAGTCGCGTGCACTCACCGAAATCTCATCAAGCTTAAGATCAACTGAGTCTCCGAGACCTTGGTTCTTCACACGGGTCAGATAGAAGAACACGTCTCACCGCGATCCATCAATACATAAAATGTATCAACATAGACAAGTGACCAAGACAAGTCACTTCTTATCTACATTGTGCGGCTCAAACCGACAACTTGTCCTAAAGTTGCCTCTACGTGATAATCGTTTATATCTCACTAGTTCAACCAATCACTACAGTCTTCTGTGATCTACAACACACTGTATGATCTAACTCACGTGAGATAAAAGACTAAATTGTGCAATTATAATAATCAGATAGGAGAATAATAATAGTGGTAACAGGAAACATTGTATACAAGCAAATATGTAGATTGTTGTTGGATATGAGTCAGTAGATTGATACTCAGCTGTTCTAGGGTTAAAAGAAATTGGGGGAAATCATAGTAGTACTATGGAATTGAAGATCCCAAAACCGAGCCGATATCGGTAGATTAGTGTGTCGATAGGATTAGCCGATGTATAGGTTAGACTTGATGTTATGTTTATTGTTTTTGTCTAAGTCCCTGTACGGGGTAGTTGTTGAACCGATCTTCGCCGAAGATACTTTTTCGTAACCCCATGTCATCGTGTAATCGCCATGCGTTCTTCGTCAAAAGCCGAATGCTAAACTCACTGGAGACAACAGATCGAGTTACCCGATCTCGCAGAAGACATTATCACCGATGGTCATCGGCGGAAGAACCTATGCAAGCACAATATCTTCGCGATCGACCAACCGACTATCGAAGCTCACTTCATCGCCGACGACTCACCGAAGAAGACAGAGACGTATTCGCCCATCGTACCCAGACGTAAAAGCGACCCCGCACCCGAAGTCTTTTCGAATAGTTCAAAGAAGACATACGAGGTTGTTTGAACGGTCAACTCGACACTCTCACCAACTACAAACCTCGACCAATGAGAAGCCGACAACGCTTACCTACTCTACGAAGAAAGCCGCTCTCATGAACCAGTGTATTAACCGCCCGCCCGCAACTAGCTCGAATTTATGGCCGTTTTCTTTGGAGGCTTGTGACACGTGGCATCGTCGTCTCCAACGGACATATGCCACAACTCACGCCTATAAATAGAGAAGGATTTGAAGATTTCGAAAAATAGAGGAATATACGCGAAATCAAGGGAAAGCATTCAAGCTCACAACGCTCTAGAACCTTCAAGCTTATCCGAGAGACGAACTAGTTTTTCATAGAACACTTCTTGTAGTTCATCTCTCTAGAGCTCTTTGATCCATTTCTTCTCTAAACTAAGCTCATTGCTAGATTCATAGCTTAGATTCGAAGGAGTTCACATTTAGTGAATCGTTCTTGTTGTAAGAACTCCTTCTCGCTTGGAGAATATTCCCTCCCTTCTAAACTTAGGTTTGGATTGTAAAAGTCGCTAAGGACTATAACTTAGAAGGATCTCTCCCGCGCACGGTTTCCTTTGCCGAGACTTGCTCGGATTAATCAACAAGTTTCTCCCGCCGAGTTCGGGACCGTGGACGTAGGATCCGTTATCCGAACCACGTTAAAAATCGCTTGTGTTATTTACTGTTTTATCGCATTGCATTTAACCCAGTTTCAAATCATCAGCTTGCATAAAACGTATCTTAAAAAGCGCACAGCCAAAAGACTTTACATTGCGAAAACACGTTTTCAAAAGAGACGACTCCGGGCCTAACACTTATCCGCACTACAGTCTCCGACTGAGTTTCGTAATACCGACATCGGCCGCAGAAGAGCTCGGAAGCCGACTCACTTTGACCCCAGTGATCGAAGGCTTATTTGGCACTCGTTCATCGATTGCAAACATCGCCTTCACCGACCTTCACCGAGAAAAAGAAACAGAGCTCAGGTGTATTCACCCCCCCCCCCTCTACACCTGACTTTTCGTCTCCGGACCAACAATTGCTTTCAGTATACAAACCCTACAATATCCAAAGGTCGTAATCAGGTAAGACTTCAAGATTACTTTGGAGATCCACTACGACCTGTGTACAAGTCTGCCCAACCAGTAGGACGATTTTTCCACTTCCAATGCATACAATCTAAACTACCTAACATGCCTAGAAAACCACATTGTTTATCAATATAAAGTAGTCTAACAACATCACTAGCAATAGGAGATATAAGATATTGATCTGAATATATTAAAACAATGGAATAACAAAAATGATACATTTAATTGCACTGGACTCATTGATATTGATGGACTCACCAGTAGCATCTGTAGGGTTCCCGTACACCAATATCCGAAAGGCAGTAGCTATTTTTTGCAGCCTGGACAATCCCCATCTTCCAGTCCAATCTCAGCGTTGCTTGAACCAACCATTATGATTATTGACATCATTAACAATTCGAAGGATAAACTCCGAGACATTCGAAACTTCTACGAAATATCCCTTGATTCCCTTCATTGAATGTTGGATTTTCATAAAAATAGTCATTGAATAAATAATGAGTTGCTCCTTATCGATCACGGTGGATCACCATATGATCAGGAGCTGAGCCTCCGTGACATCTTGCAGCTTGAGATTCGATGATATTTGCTACAATAAGAATGTTATTCAAAATCAATTGACCTATTATTTGATATTCATCATCGCATTGATTGATCAACTGTTCAACCTCATCAGTTGAACTCGAGCTAGAAGAAGAATATATAGCCATGCTAGTAATTAGACTGAAGAGATGAATATGTTGATTACGAAGAATGCATCATCTTAAATAATATGACAATTCTGTACAATTGTCGCTAACCTATTCATTAGCCTATTCACCAGCCCCATCCCTTCATTAATTGTAGAAAATCATAACTCATGTGGTCCCATCTCTGCAATGCACAATCCATCCCTTCATTAGTTGGCCCCATCTCTGCAATGCACAACCCATCCCTCCATTAATTGGCCCCCATCCTTGCAATGCGCTACTCATCCCTTCATTAATTGGTCATGCACTTTACCTACTTGTACAACTATCAATATAGAGATCTGATAAGATTTTGTAACATTAATTGGTCACCCATGCTTGTTCTTCTTGGAATCTGAAATCCAACTCATGCGCTTTGTAGAGACCTATCATCCATAAGCTATTTGTAGACTTCTATCCATCATCAAATTAATGAAGTCACTTTGCAGACACATACTCACCATCTTTCAACTTCAAAATCGGGCCAACAAATCATCATTATCCATTCAGATTTCTTTCAAATATGCACCATCTAACCCACATCCTATCTGAATCATCTTTGTATCTCCAACACATTTTAACAAACACCACTCTTTCACATTTCAATTCTTCTCTCTAAAATTATATGGCTTCATCTCGAAATCCCAATTACACAATTGATTAAGATAAACATCTTTGTCGTTGTTACTTGGAAGTATCCCAAGATCCAGTAACGAGAATATACCAAAGTCTGTTCAATATGTATTCGTATTACAGAGGTCTATAACTCCGAAAAACCTTCTTCAAATATGGTTGATTGAAGTTCTAGATCACTTGAAACTCGCATGCAATCAATTACGAGTTCTGTTAAATCTTTCAAATGTTGTGCACAACATATGGAATGTCTCAATCCAAGTAGAGCTTCTGAATATGATATTGTAAGGACGAGTCATTTATTTGCTTTGATGTTTTTTATTTCTTTTACTTTGTATAACATGTTTTATTAATTATGTAGCTTATTTGTGCAAAACAAATGATGGTGGACGATGATAAATATCCAAAAGGATTTAAGTTCGAGCACGTGTGGCCTATTATGAAAGATTTTGCAAAGTTTCATTGTGGACCACAAAGCTCTCGAAAACAAAGGTCTTCATTCCGATTAGAAACTCCACCGGAATCTCCTCTCTCACCTGATGGTTTGCCTTTTTACTTTAATATCAATTTAAGAGATAGTAGTTGCAGTGGTTCTGGACCATCGCAACGTCCAGATGGTGTTAAAAAATTATGAAGATATGTCGGGTGTTTGGAAAGCAATCAAAAAAGGAAATAAAGGAATTGAAGAGTTAATGGAGAATTCATCCGCAAGAAGAGAGAATCTTCTGCTATTACAAAGGCTGAAGATTGAAGCAAAGAGCATAGCTACTGAAGCAAAGAACAGAGCTATTGTTTTTTCAAAAGTGAGAATCAAATAATAAGATTTTAATGATAGACACCGACAATATTTCTGATCCCATTCGGCGAGATTACTTCAAGAATGAACAAGATTTTTTTTTTAAAAAGACAAGTACAATCAAGCCTTGGAGGTGATTTTTCAGATCTTGGATAATCCAGAAGCGACTTTGGAGGCTCGGGTAGCGATTTTGGATCTTACTAAATTTCTTAATTTCCTTAATTTACTGTTATCTTATTTTTATGCTAGTGTAATTTATTATTATTGTCTAATTTATGTAACAACTTGTGTTAAATTATATGTTCTTATATTATTACATTTGTATATTAGTGTAGCAAAGATTAATTATAAAAAGAAAACAAGAAAAGAAAAGAAAAAGTAAATAAAAACAAATTAAAGAAAAAACAAATTAAAAACATAAATAACATTAATTAAATACATCATTATTTGATAAAAAGAAAACAAAAAAATGAAAAAAATGGTAAGAGTACCGTGTATGAACAGGGTCACGGTAGTCTTACCTTGTTGATTTCTTGCGATGCATAAATACCGCCAGTTGCCATATATCCTTTGAGTGCACCAATTTACCACCAGAATACCATCCTTGTTGGAGATACTCTAAACACGTACAACATACCGTACTTAAAGTATGTTGTTCATGCTGAATTTGTGATTATTTATTAAATTTCAGTATATATCGATTGTTACAATTTTTGAAAATCAATATTGCTATAATATCAAAGTCTTTCTAACTGGTATCATATCATAATGAAAATCTCAATATTTTTTTATTATAATAAGTGCAGTATATTATCGGATTTTTCTCCATATTATTATGCTTTATTTTGTTTTAGTAGAATGAAATTCTTGCAAGAAATCATATGCGAGGGATTTGGAATGAAGGGATATTTGCAAATACTTATTTAAAGCACTTATTTGTTTATTGACAAAATAAACTACTCCCTTTGTCTCCACTATTAGCGTCCTCTTTGGTTTCGGCACGACGATTAAGAAAATTTATTTTAGTGTGTATTTTATAAGTTTTAATTGTATTAAGAAATTAACAAAGTTTTCGAGGAGTGATTGGTGAGAGAAAATGAGAAATAAAGGCAATCAATTTTTTTGTATATTTTTTTTCATATTGTAATAGAATAAAAAAATCTATAGTTTTTTCAAAAAGTTAAAATCATAAATTTTTGACTTCAGAGTGGAACGGAATCGTGTGTGAGTTAGATTTTTAAAGAGAGAGAGTATAAAAATGTGGGTTGAGTAGTGAGTACGAGAACCTACTTTATTTTATGTTTAAGAGTAATTTTTGACATTTTTGGAAACTTTACATTTATAGTGGGACAACTTAATTAGGAAATGTGGATGCTTATAGCAGGACGGAGGGAGTACTTCTTAGGGGGTGTTTGGAATAACTTATAACTTAAAGCTATATTTTTGTGTTTGGAAACTCAGCTTTAAGCTACTTCTTCTCTATTTCCATACAAATTTTAGAGAAGTTGGTTAAGTTGCTTAAGCTGGCTTACTCCAGCTAACAACTTATAGCTTGTATAGCTTATGAATTTTTCGAATAAATTTATCTTCAATAAATCTGTTTAATTCCACAAATAACATTAACCAAAAATGCCACATAAATAAACCAAAAGATAAATAAATTCAAAATTTACAATTAAATAAATTATAATAATTTAATAGAAAAAAGATTTAAAAAAATATATATATACAAAAATGCTGTCACACAATTCATTTTTATATCAATTGATGTTTATATTTCATTAAATAAAATATAACTAGTTTAATTAAAAGTCATGATTTTTATTTTGGAAGTTTTTTCTTTGGAGTAATATTTTGGAAATTATTTTTTTGAAAAGTAATATTTCCGAAATTTGCTCAATTTATATGTAATCTATATATATATATATATATATATATATATATATATATATATATATATATAGGAAATGGATATTATGAGAACCAAGTTTCATATGAGATACGAGAACCGATCTCGGCCCTCCATTTCGGCAATCTAAGGCTCTCATTTTTTCTCCAAAACGATTTAAAAATAAAGGAAAAAAGGAATAAATCAACTCATTAAGGGTAAAAAAGTAAAATTGCCTCTTCTTTTTACCCACATCACTACAAACCCTCATTTCTTCATTCACCAAAATCGAGCTGCAGAGAATGAGCAGAGAGTGAGCAGCGGGAGAAAAATTTGACTCCAACATATTTATTTGAAGTTGATTATTGAAGGTGGGTATCGATTTTTTATGTTTCTTAAGTCATCAATGTTCGTTTTCCTTCTCTATTTCTCCCGATTAATTCCAATTTTGGAAGATTTTTTTCTGTACTTTTTTGATTTTTTACATTATATGCAGAACTTGAAGTAATTGTAATCATTTTCCTTGGGCAATCTAGTATAATATTTGAGAAATGCTTTCTGTTTTTCATAATATGCTTTTATTTAAGGAAGTTTATATTTACCGCTTTATTGGGTTAAAAATCGAGATACCGGTTTGTGTTTTTGAAGAATGAGATGTATGTATATATGAAGTATTGAATTTTTATCTTGTAGATTAACAATTATATTTCGTGCATACGTTCGTTAAATGTTCATGCATATCTATTTGTTAGTTTATGCTTGATCAGATGACATATTCATGCATGCACAGTCTAGGAAGGAGGCCGCATTGCATGGTAAATTGAAGCCTCGGAGGATGTGTCGGAAATGCAACCGGATGGGACATCACGATTCAAGAAACCGCCATAACTTGAAGGATGTAGAAGATTCATGTTAACTTTTTATGCGTAACTTAGTAGAGACCGACGCACCGTCTGTTTGGACTAATTTGTATTAACATAATCGCTTTACTTTATGTTATGTTATTTTCATGCATACCACCGTTAATGTTTATGCTTATGTGTTATGATTTTCATGCATATATACTATACCTCTCAAGTTCAACCTTTATGGTACCGAATATGTTCAAGGTTTTATATATCATGCATACCCAATTGATGTTTCATCCTTTTATTTTATGACTTCTTGCTTATGTATATATGTTAAGGTTTTATATTTAATGCATATCGTATTGTATTTTCATGCTTATGTTATGTATTGTTTGTGCATATACGTTTTTATCCTTACAAGATTGTTTACATATCCGCATACTCCCCAATTATTTTTTGCATATGATCGAATTATGAATACATAACTTAGAATACTTGAATATACCAAAATATGTTTTTCACTACATTGCTTGCACTACCTAATCCTAAAAAACATAAAGACCAAATGACCAATTTTATCCTACGAAATTATCCAAACGAAAGAGTCGCACAACCCAACATTCTAACTATCAAATTTTTCTCATCCAAGTTTTTTCGTCTTCGTCATTTCATTCGCTTTCTTTGTCTTTAACATTGTCCTTCCCTTTATTCAACAAAGATTTTAAAGGAACATTCTCTTGCGGCCGTTTGATTCTCTTCCTCTTTCCTTTCCCGCTCGATCCGCCCGCAATTATAACATATTTTATGCACATGACTAACGTATTTTATGCATACATAAAACGAATTTTATGCAAACCATGTTATTTTATTATGCACATGACTCACGTGATTTTATGCAAACAACAAACGAAATTTATGCAAACAATGTTATATTTTTATGCTTACCAATTCTAAATTTTGAATCACGCACAACAAGTATAATATGTAGCATAAGAATTTTTTTATACTACCGAATACATATGTTCATGCTCATAGAACTCTACAATAATGCTGATCCTCAATAATCATATTATTTTTTTTTCTGTCATATGAAGACTCAAATTCAACCACAGAATTTTGTAATTCCAAGTTAAATATGTTTCTGGCAAACTAGACAGATTTTATGCACACATCGACAAATTGTATAATTTTGTGCTTATGCAATGCATAGTTTATGCACACATAGACAAATTTTATGCACACATAGATAAATTTTACAACACAATTATACCACAGAAGACTCATAATTTATGCTTATATTTCATTGCAATAATGCTACGACACAATTATAATATGAAAATATTACACCTAATATTGCCTAAAATTACATACCTAAGTCCATACTATGACCGCTGCAATCGAAATGCGAAAATCAATATTGGAGTCCTGAAATCAACCAACCTAAATTAACATACCAATTACATTCACATCAAGATCGAATTTATGCATATAACTATCATATTTCTTGCATATCGATTATCACAATTTATACATACCAAGAACACACAAATATTTTCGAATATTTTCATTTTTTGCATATGAATATAATACTTTATGCTAACCATTACGTTTTTTTATACTCACCACCCTAAATATTTATGCTCATACCGACAAAAGCGCATTGACGCAGAGCGTGTTCTTCTCAGAATTTCGTCGAGCACCTTTGCTCGCATCGAATTTTGAACCCACTCCGGTCGATTTTGAAGAACCCACTCCAATCGAATTTTGAAGAACCCACTCCAAACGAATTTTTTCGAACCCACTTCCATCAAATTTGAAGAACAAACTTCAATCGAATTTGAAGAATCCACTCCAATCGAATTTGAAGAACCCACTTCAATAAATTTTATGAACCCACTTCAATTGAATTTGAAGAACCACTTAACAATCATATCTCTAAAACTAGGAAATTAGTCAAATAATACATGGGTATCCTACTTTAAGTAAATAATTAGTCAAACTAACCTGAAATCGAGTCGATTCGAGTTTGATTCTAAGCGAAAATCGTCGATTTTTCGCGCAAATCGATCGTGGTTCGACGCAAATGGGGTATGACGTGCGCAAATGGGGTACCGTCGTGTCAAGATGGACGGAAGGAAGATGGACGAACAGAAGATGGACGTGCGCAAACGGTAGTTGTTCGATTGAAGGGGGGAAGGAAGTTTTATGAAGAAAGTGGAAGGGAGTTGTCGAGTGGGTGAAATGAAAAGGGTTCAAATGTTTTGGTTTTCTGAAATTGCCCCCAAAAACATTCAATTTTGTTTACCCATAATGCCCTTTTCTCATTTTGTGTTTTTTTTAAAACAAAGAAGGAATTAATATGGACCATTAGATGAGACCCGATCAACGCATAGGATCGGTTCTCATATCTTATATGAGGGATGGATCTCCCTAGATCCATACCCTATATATATATATATATAAATTTAATATTTTATAATATTGGATCAAAATTATAAAGCAAAAAATAAATATAGAATGTGAACAACTTTTCAATTTTATGTATTTATTATAAATTTAATTGTTTAATAACAGTAGGGGCAAGACAACCATTTATTTTAAAAGGTAAAAATAAGCTACCTTTCTTAGCAGTATTTTTAAAACATTATTTTCCCACTTTCAACAGCTTTTAACACTTCTTTCCAAACACATATTGATTATCAAATAAGCTGTTTTCAACACTTATCAATAAGTTTCAACTACCTTAAACACCCCCCTTAATGTTTAGAAAATATGCTGCGGCAACTTCTCTAAACTCAAGCAACTAAACTGCTTAACCAATCATTTTTTTAAGCATCTATTAAGATTCTTTTGGTGCTTAAAGCATCATAGATATATCTTCTTTTTAGTATTGATACCAAAACCCCCATACTTTTCCTTAAAAATAATTATTTTTAACTTTAAGTAAAAATAAATAAACTAAAAAGTGATTATGAAAAGCATTTGCAGAACCCCGCATGAAATCGAATTGCTTTATGTAATACTCCATCTGTCCCATTGATATAGTCCAGTATTCCTTTTCGGACTGTCCCACTATAATAGTTCACTTTCTTTTTTTAATAAACAATTACACACACTTTATTTGAGGGACCCACAACTTTATACAATTCTATAATAACTAACAACTCTTCTTAAAAACCGCACCGAAAGAAAGTGGACTATAGGATAGAGGTAGTAGTAATTAATTTCTGTACTTGTTGTTTTGTTGAAATCAATTATATTATATTTATTTACTAAATAAATAGTTAGAAAATTATATTTATATTTTTATATTGTATTTCTTCTGTCCCATTTAAAATAATATGTTATTATTTTTATTTTTGTACGTAATTAATAAAGTGGTATTATATGGTGTAAATTGTTTGATTTTTTGATAGTTAAATGTGGTCTACACAATTTTTGGCAATATAAAAAACATGTCACTTTAAATGAAACGTCCTGAATAAGAAAACACGTCACTTTAAATAGGACGAAGCGAGTACTTTTTTCAAATCTTGAACTTCATCAATTTTATACTCCAAAAAATAATGAATTTTTGTTAATAAATTAGCCTTAAAAATATTAATAATAATAAATTAATCAATTAATTTGAATTTTATTATTTATAATAACTTATTTAAAGTTAGTCTTGAGCTCATTAATTTATTATTGCTACTACTATTTTTTAGTAATTTTTCATTTAAAGTTTTTATAATTAAAATTAGTCTACAAAGAAATTTAAAACTAAAATTACGCGAGTAATTGACTAATTTCGACAATCAGCTCATACGAAACTCGATCCATCTTTACCTACCCCGCCTTTGCCTAAAGCGAACAACGCTGCAAAATATTTCGACAAAACACAAGTGAGCTCCAATGGAATCTCCAACCGGCAAAGCTCTCATCCTCCTATCGCCAAACTCACACGGCCTCACCGATTTCAATTCCTCTTTCAACCATCTCAATAACCTCATTTCCTCGTCACCTTGTCGCCGATGCAGCCCTAACCCCACCGCGGCGGCACACAAGGTGTTGGCTAAAATTCCCAAACCAAGACTGAGATTTGCATCCGCCACAGTTTCCAATGAGGAACTTGTACAAAATCCTGAAAAACATAGATGGTTTAAGCCGTCCGCTAAAGGGTCCCCGGCGGCCCAAGCTGTGTTCAAGAATCTCTCCGTTCTTGAACGGGCGATCTTCGGTGCTGCTGCCGGCGGAATTGCAGGTGCTTTTACTTATGTTTGTCTTCATCCGCTCGATACGGTCAAAACCAAGCTTCAGACCAAAGGGGCGTCGGAGATATACAAGGGTGCATTTGATGTTATTGCAAAGACATTCCAAAGCAAGGGGATTCTGGGATTCTACAGTGGGGTTTCCGCGGTAATTGTCGGGTCCACGTTTTCCTCTGGAGTTTATTTCGGAACGTGTGAGTTGGGCAAGTCGATTTTGTCGAAGCTTGAGAGCTTTCCGGCTGTGTTGATCCCTCCAACAGCCGGTGCGATGGGGAACATTGTGTCGTCGGCTATCATGGTGCCCAAGGAATTGATCACTCAGAGGATGCAGGCGGGTGCCAAGGGGCGGTCGTGGGAGGTTTTGCTGAGGATTTTGGAGAAAGATGGTATCTTGGGGCTGTATGCTGGATATAGTGCCACATTGCTTAGGAATCTGCCGGCTGGTGTTTTGAGCTATTCTTCCTTTGAGTATTTGAAAGCTGCAGTCTTGAAGGAGACGAAGCAGATGAATTTGGAGCCCTACCAGAGTGTTTGCTGTGGGGCGTTGGCCGGGGCAATATCCGCCTCTTTGACAACTCCTCTGGATGTGGTGAAGACTAGGTTGATGACCCAGGCACACGCGGTAATCTATACTGGATTCAGGGATACAGTCAAGCAGATACTGAAGGAGGAAGGGTGGGTTGGATTCACTCATGGGATGGGGCCTCGTGTGTTTTACAGTGCATGCTTTTCGGCTATAGGCTACTTTGCATTTGAGACGGCTCGTCTTACAATTGTAAATCAGTATCTAATCAAAAAGGAGCTTCAACTTGCCAACCAAAGTGGATGAAACGACTTGATATTTGTATTGAAAAAGACCTACCAAACTGGTTGAAAATCAGGCTGCACTGCTGCAAGTTATCTCCTCTTCCAAACTTTTAAGTCTTGGAGCTTTATTTGGAGGCTGATAGTATTTGATTGAGAAGGCTTCCACTTTTCTGGCCTTTACTTCAACTAGTTGTTTTCTGATTTATTTAATATTGCCCATGTTAAATGATGATGGGTTTTGAATGGATGATACATAATTTGCAATTACAATAGCTACTGGCAAATGAAATGGAGGTTTAACTACAGTTACAACAACCATTGTTTAAAGGATTATGCATCTTCTTCCACTCACATGTACTGTTATCTTGTTCCATAGTTTGATGGATCTTACAGAAAACTTTTGGAATGTGGAGATCCTAATATACATCTGTTTTGGATCTTATAATTCTTGTTTACGTGTCTATTTCGATTTGTTGTTTGTCTGGAATTCTTTACACTCACCCTACTTCACAACTTGTCAGATTATACAAATTAAATGTGGAGTTGGAAGATAATTAGATTATATGAGTTCCTACTGTGGTTTGTCAGCATAATGATTCTTGTTTTTAAGGCATATTCTGTGAGATTCAACTAATAAACATCTTATAATCATATCATATCTGGGATTGAACAACCAAAACACCATCCTTACTACTTTGTGTTTTGTGTGTGATATGAGATTCAGAACCCATTTTTTCTATTGCCAATTTTAGGATCCATTTCTGCTTGCATAATCTTTGTAAACACTGTCAAAGATGGATTTATATATGTATTCTGATTTTGACAAAAGATATATTTCTTTCATTAAGAATTAGGCAGGAAATTATTCATGGGGTGCAAATGTTTTTATCAGTTTCTTGCATTTGTAGTCCCTTGTTTGGTTTAATGAGTGTGGAGCGTTCTTGCTGAGTGTCATCTTCCGTGGGGGCAAATTTGGATCATGTTTTGATAGGTTTATTTTCTGTGGATGTATATATTTTGAGTCAGCAGTCCAAACTCTACACATACACCTATTATGAGACATGGCCGGTCGGAGAAAGCTTCAGTACATAACAGGAAAAGATTGTCATATGCCTCTTGAGTTGAAGGTTCCAACTGTGGAGATAGACATAACACTGTTGAGGAAATGCCAGTCAGTTATGTCATATGCTTTTGACATATGAAGCTTCATGTCAAAGCTCATTAATCATTTGGATTTATTGGAGGGAGCAAGGATTTGCAGCCAATTACACTACAACCTCTTACACAAATATTTTTATATTAATAATGGAGTATATACTCTAAAAATGTTTTAGGTGAATTTGCAGGTCAGGGCGCCCACACCCGCCCCCATTCGGTCCAAAGCTTGCGGATCTATGGGCCCAAATTTTATGTGTTAATAATGTGATCATATGAAAATAAGACTTGGAGTAAGAACTAGGAACATCTTACCGTCAATAGATCGAGCTTATGGATGATCCAGATCGTGCAATCACTTAAGATCCCGTTTTGCACCTTCTATGTGAATATTCTGCACAAATATCTTTTTTTTTTAATTAACTTACAATATTTATATTGATTTTTAATTTTCTAGTGATTATAGATCCCGTTTCAACTAGAAAAATATGTCTCATAACGCGACCATTTCCTTTCTATGAGAGCATTTTGAAATCTCATAGACAACCAAAAATTGATGTTCAACCATCCATCGTCGATTTTCTTGAAGATTTTTCAATTTCTCTTTCATTTCGTTTTGTAATTTCACTGTTGGCGCATTCTATAACCTACAAATTGACCTTCGTTCGATCCACTTCTATCACACCTTGATTTCCATAGAAGGACATGTTGATCAGGGCGCAATGGGGAGGGAGGAAAGAAGCGGGGTAGAAAGTGAAAAAAGCTCTTAAAATATTATGGAAGACTAGAACGTAGCTTTGATTATCTTATGAGAAGGAAGACGCAAAATAAACCATTTATAAAACTCAACATAAATAACAATTTATAAAACTCAACATAAAGCTCTTAAAATAACCCATGTTACTCCTACTACTTTATGATCATGTTGGATCGTTGTTTCTAATATGCTTGAGACCTTAGTCCTCGAGTCGAAAGTCAGAGTGTATTATTTTATTCGTTAGTACTTGATACACAATGATGATCTATACATTGTGCTGCTAATAAATGTGTACGCTTTTCTAACCCCTATCTAGAGTGTTAGGCCAAATGAGAGCTTCGACCGATTCGTCATGTAGGAGCATTAAACGGTATAATGCACAAAAATATTTTCACGGTCAAACATAAATTTACAGAGCTTAATAACTCAATTACTTTTAGAAAAATATTACACACCTTACAGTGGAATAACAATAACTTGCTTTCATTGAGTCCTACATTACTCCCCTTCTTCAAAGGGCCTACAAGAATGGTCCTAGACTTAGTTGCATTCCAAAATTCCATTTGTTTTCAGTAACCCTAACGGTCCTTCTAATCCTACCGATCTTTGAAATAAAGGTTTTCAATATTTTCAAAACATTTCTTTTAGTTTAGGGCAAATGCTGTGTCAAGTATGTCCGTCATATAAAAATGAACTAATTCAGTCATTTATCCTATACATTTAGGAGGTTTTTAAGTTCTTCCACAAGTGTCCATAACACTACAATAATTAACATGCTACGTACACAATACATCATAACTACCTATCACATTATAATATAATATTTTGACGAACAAATCATATAACACAAATACTTATGTGCGCCCGTTGCACATGCAACCGGGTTGCACGGATCCAATTTGCAATCTAATTACCGGCTCCACGCTCCAGTACTGCCCTAGTGCTCAAAATATAATATATGTGTTATGTGCTAGTATTATTATACTAATGGTTCATAGCTTAATGGTAAATTATTGTTTTACTCAATCAAGAGGTGTTGGGTTAGGGCTTGCTTAGCCACATTTTCATTCATTTTTTCCATCTTTCTAATTTGGCGAAAATTACTGGGCCATTTTTTAAATATTTTAATTTTACCTTTTATTTTTTAATTTTTTTTAACGTTTATTTATTTATTTTTGTTTTATTTTTTCCCAATCTTTATTAAGGACGCACGTGTTATTTGTTCCGAATAACAGTGTTTTTTTCAATACTCATTCTTCACTTTTAGATCTATGCATGCAAAATCAATTTCTTTACATGCACCCACTAATTATTCAAATTTACACATATAGTATAACCCAAGATCCAATCAATTAATTTAAAAAATCAATCATAACCTCTCACAACGAAACCTATTTAGCATTTGACCAAATATATGAATCGAATAAAAGTGTGTTGTATATTCATTTACCTATCGTACAAATATTTATACAACAATATGGTACTACAGAAAAGAAAAATGTCTCCACTAATCTATATCCAAAATAAGGAACCTCTGCCTAAAATAGAGGAGTCAAGAACAACGCTGATTCAAAACCCTAATTTCAACACTCTCCCGCAAGAAAATCGTGAAGGTTACCAACACTCAGCTTGCTGACTTTTTTCCTGGAAAAAAAAAAGTGGGTCACATGTACCCAGTGGCATAGCCACGTGGGTGCTGATGGGGCCAGTGCCCCCATGAAGCTTTGAAGATATATTATGTATATAACATCTTTAATTATTTGATTAATTGGCTTAGTGGTTAAAATATTTGGAATTTCTCCTTAATGTTCAAGGGTTCAAATCCCCCAAAACTTAATTTCTTTCTTTTTTACCTTTCCTCTTCTCTTCTTTTCTCTATTTTTCCTAGCTTTTTTTCGGGCCTTTATCTCTTTTTCCGATCAAAAGGGTCAAAAATAATTTAAATCCTATATTTTTATACTTAGATAAGAATTTTATTTGATCAAATTCTTAAGAATTAAGAGAAGAAAATGCTAACATGCAATATAATGTAAGTAATGTAAAAAAAAAAAAAAATTCCTATCAATATTAATAACCATTTTTAAGATACACCTCAAGTCTTATCTTTTTATACTTAGATAAGAATTTTATTTGAAGAAATTCTTAAGAATTAAGAGAAAGAAAATGCTAACATGCAATACAATGTAAGTAATGTAAAAAAAAATATTCCTATCAATTTTAATAACTATTTTTAAGATACACCTCAAGTGTGTTTTTCTATTGGCCCCCACGAACCTAATTCTTTGGCTACGCCACTGCATGTACCTTATGTAAACACCCTTGTGGTGTGGAACATAAAATGGTATACGAATATAATACAACCAAACCATTGTGAATAAAATGTAGAGTTTTTTTAAATTCATCTCTAACAATCAAACTCTATAGTTAAGTCTACAATGAAATATTATATTTTGATATTTTTTTATAATTGAATTAATATGTTTATTTATTATTTAATACTATATTATCTTTTAGACATTTATTTTTATGCTTAATCCAAATTAAATAAAAAATTAACAATTTCAAAATAATTTAAAAAATATATATATTTAAGTGATTGCAAAATGATCAATTTACTCACAACAATTTAACTAATAATACACATACTTGGAAAATAATAAATCATAAATTACATAATAATAGAAAAACTAACATCACACAATGTTTGCCACAAATGATCATATACTCCCCTCCCCCGTCCCGCTATTACTGTCCTACTTTCCTAATCGGTTTGTTCCGCTATTACTGTCATTTTTCCTAAAATAGCAAAAACTACTCTTAAACAAAAAATGAACTGAGCCCTATTACTTAATACTCATCCCCACATTATCATAGTATCTCTCTCCAAAAATCTATCTTTCACACGATTTTCGTTCCACTCCGTACTCGGAAATTTATAATTTTTAACCTTTTGGAAACTTAAGATTATTTCTTAAAATACAATATGAAAAAAATAGAAAAAAATTGATTGCCTCAACTATGCCCTGCAAAAATTTGGATAAATTACCATTTCTTCCACCAACTACTCCTCGAAAATTATTCTCATTTCTTAATACAATTAAAACTCATAAAATACACACTTAAATAAAGTATCTTAATCTACGTGCCGAAACCAAAGGGGACAATAATAGCGGGACGGAGGGAGTATTATAAATTACAAAAATAAATTATTTTTTTAATTTATGTAACAATTTTATGCTTTTTGTACATTGTTTTATATTTATTTAGTGTAATACTAAAATACAGTTAAACCTCTTTAAAGTAATATACTTGGGACCGAAAAAAATATTGTTAGTCCAGAGACGAGCCTTCAGGTGTAGGTTGGGGGGGGGGGGGTTAATACACCTGAATGCAAATTTCAACTCAAACGCAAAAGTCAGTACTACTAAATGTTGTTACTGAACTAGTCTACTGAACTAGTCAGTTGGCCAAATAAGCTTTCTGGTTGCGTGAGCATAGTAACCTTCAATTGAGCCCTATCTACTGACTTTAGTCAGTGAATAATAGTTTAGCATTAGATATTGTGTACGGAAGTGTAGGCCCAAAAATATATTCGTCTCAGTTTGAAAAACCCGTTTTATGCTGATTGTTTAAAAGTCAGTTTTATGCAATATGAACAGTAAACAATGCAACAGTAACAATCGACATAAATTTTTTAAAGTGGTTCGGATATCAGGATCATACGTCCACTGTCCTGAACAAAGCAGGAGTTCTTGAATTAATTTATACTGAACAAGTCTCAGTTGATTTATGCACTGGACACATGCAGCCTTGTATGCTTATACTGAGCAAGCCTCAATTAATTTGTGCGCTGGACATATATCTACTTATAGTCGTAATGACTTTACAGTTTCAACCGTGAAGGTTTGAGTTTCTACAACTATGAAGGAGTTCTTACAATAAGAACAGTTCAGAAAGCTGAACTCCTTCGAGTTTCTAAGCTAATGATTTTACAATAAGCTTGCTTAGAATAGAGAAGGAAACATATATAATGTTGGGATTTTGTATAGTGGAAGCAAGTTTTATGCTTGTATACAATGTGTTTTTGTCCTTACAACTATTTTATTCTCCTATTTGATAAATATATATATTTGCACATGTAATCCTTTATCATGTATAAAAGTTAGATTTGTGTAGTGTGTCGAGTATCACAGAAGTCTATACAAATTGGTTAAACTGACAAGATATAAACAATTATCACAACTGAGACAATTTAAGGACAAGTTGTCGTTTTAAGCTGCAGTTTAGATAAGAAGTGGTCTTGACTGCTTTCCTTTACTGGTACACTTAAGGTGGTGTATTGATGGATCACATTGAGATGTGTTCTCCTAACTGACCTTAGTGGAGAATCAAGATCTCGGTGACTTAGCTGGTCTTAAGCTTGGTAAGACTTTGGCTGAGTGCATTTGGCTATCTATCACTTTGACCTACTATGGTGAACGTCATCGCGACCGGATCTACGTATCTTGGGTGTTAGTAGTTTTTGTGGCCCCGGTGGTAGTCTGTATCTTGTAACCGTATCCTAGTAAAATGGAATGATAATATCCCCTGAGGAACTCGTAAGGATTAGCACACTAAACCCGACCGGTTGATTAAGTTCAGGTGTGTTAATGAGGTCGAGTGGTACTACTCACGAATATAATAATATGTTAATTAATTTAAGCTGTCAGTGAGCTTAATTAATTAACAGATATTTATATCTTAAATACGGGGATCGATTAAGTCTAAAATACAATCCCTTGCTCAATTTGGGATAAAGGGGTAAGTCAACATAGATTCTCTAGTGGAATGAATCTGTGTTTATTAATTAATTTTGCTTTGGGCTAAGCATAAATGATTAATTAATTTGAGGCCCAACTTTATTTCTTGTATTAGATCCCTGATCTGGCCCAATTAGTTGCCTAGTTATATATTGTCTCTCAGAAATCATTATTAATATATTAATGTATTTTACATCATTTAATAATATTATTTATCTGGAATTAATTTGCTAGGCCAATAAAGTGATAAATATTAGTAGCCCAATAGATTAATTAATTATATTATGGGCTGATTATGTAGAAGCTCATTAGGGATATAATTAAATTAATGGGCTACAAATATTAATATAATATTAGCTTTTGAAGCCTATATATATTAGTATTATGTTCATAATCAGAATACACACATTCATAACTCATACGCGCACACGCGAGTTTGAGATAGACAAAATTATTTTCTTTAGTTCTCTGACCACCCGGAGGAAGAAAAGGGTCGGGACACATATCAGAAGGTCTGATCAGGAGCAACAATCAAAGCGACTACAACATACGTGGAGGAAGGTACAATTTCTCTCTATATGTATTCCATCATATAACTCTAGAGTGAAGAACTAGTATTGATCTATCTGTATGCAAGTTCTTCGCTGGAATTGACTTTGAGTTTGCAAGAGTGTTTATTCGCTTGAATGCTTGTATTCCCGTGTTCTTCTTTGCAAGAAGACTCTTCTCTATTTTTAGTCTCGACGTATGAATAGATCTGTTAGAGGGAGTCTAGACACGTGTCGAAAACGACAAGGAAAACGACCATCTTCATTTTGAATGATATTGTAGAGATTCCTGTTGGTCCCGTGAGTGAGTTCAGGTGTAGAGGGGGGGGGGTGAATACACCTGAATCCAAATTTCTCAACTTTCGAACACGAACAGTCCTATTCAGGAAGGTGCCGTACTGAAATAGTTCAACAGACCAGACAACTGTTCTGAATCGTGTTAAAGGCTAAAAGAGTACTAACTCAGCTGAGATCTGCTAACTGACTAGGTCAGAATTCAGTATCGATCAGTGAGAGTTCAGTGTGCGGAATTGTGTAGGCCCAAATCAGTTTTAATGAGGAAAACGTTTTATGCAAGTCTCAGTTCAGTAGGTAAGAAGTTCAGAATACTGAGACAGTTAAATCGATTTTAAATATGATGTTCAGTATGCACAGTAAAACTAATGAAACAGTAAGTAAACGACACAGATATTTTTAAAGTGGTTCGGATATCAACAATCCTACGTCCACTGTCCCGATAGATCAGGGAGGCTATTTATTATACTTGAGTTAGTCTCGGTCGGCTTGTACACTGGACAAAGCCGTGGCTTGGGGATTATACTGAGCAAGTCCCAGTTTACAATTCTATCAAACTTTAAGTGTTTGACAAACTTCTCCAACAATGAAGGAGTCCTTATACAATAAGGATTGGGTTCAAATGTGAACTCCTTCGTCTAAGCTATGGATATAACAAGTGAGCTTAGGGTTAGAGGGATAAGGAACGAGAATGTAGCTATCTAGAGCGACGAACAGCTGAGGGTTTAGCTATAGGTTCGTGTCAGTCGCTTGGATACTAGAAGCTTATGTCGGTTCAGCTTGGTTCCTTTTGAGCTAGAATGTAGTCTTTCGCCGAAGATTGTTCTTCAAGTTCTTGCTAAGACTTTGTTCTTTGGAATTCGCTCTTTTTCGCGCTCTCTTGTGTTCTAGGCGTCGCGTTTTTTTTTCAAATCTTGAATGATCCCTCTATTTATAGAGTGGAGAGAAGAATAGATCCATTGGAGACGATCTTCTTCTTTTTCACTCTTTTGTGGTAGCAAACGGCTCTTTTGTGTAGTAGGAACAGTGTCCTTTCCCTCCTTTTACGGAAATATGTTGACTGTAGCTTTAGTAGGTGAGACGACACGTGTATGCTTGTCATTTGTCGAGGTGGATGTGGTGGTTGAGACAGAACAAACTTCGAGGCAATTGAAGTTGACTTCTCTCTTCCTCGTACTTGACAACACTGATAGCTTATCAAAAGATTCAGACAGTTCAGAAGACTGTCAGCCGATGCTGAGTCTGATTTTGTATTCAGTAGATAGACAGCTGAGAAGGGTCTACCGAAAATCGGCTCCGAGTCCAAATGAACTACTCTGGCTGAGTTCAGTTCAACTGACTCTCTCAGTATACTGCTCCTGCTGAGTCCAGTATTCACTGAGTCTTCTACACTGGTGCTGAGGCTGATGAGCTACTGAGCGCCTTGACCAGAGCAGAGTGTCTACTGAGTCTGAAACCTCAGAGACGAATACGAATACAAAGGAATGGTTCACCAATCAGATAGGGTTTTGGGATCTTCAAATCTTCTCAACGGTCGAGCACGAGGCTGCGAGCGTGATTCAAGATAGAAGATAGAATCATTTCCCACAAGTATGATCATGCCTTGAGGATTGAATCATCACCCAACAATTTCCCCCTATTTGATGATGCCAAAACCTATCATCTATGCTAACACTAAACGAGATAGAAACAAAAACTCCTTACAAATATTACAAGTAGGATCGAGTGGAGATGTTCCATCAGTTCTAGACTATAAAGCAAACAGGGGTAAACCAGAACAATTTCCCCCATTGCAAACAAAACAAAGCTAGCGAGAATCTATCAAAGCAATCACCGACATGTAATAAAGAGAGTGTGAGCCGGCAATCACTTCGGTGATTCGAGTGTTAAAGCATAAAACAAACACGGTCTGTATAAACAACAAGTAGTTGTCGAGCCAAAAATAGATTGTATAAATATAAGAGAAATTCGAAGATGCATACAATCTTGCTATGCTAAGAGAATGAGCTAAAGATCTAAGGAGGAGGACCATTGAACTTCTTGATTCGTCCATGAACTCTTGAGTCCGATCTTCAAGGAGCAAAGACTCCATACATCCCGTATGTGATCTTCCTTAGCTTCGAAATTGCGCAAAATCGGCAGGCTCATCTTCAACAAGTTCTTTCTTCGCTGCAAAGATGCTTCACTTCAGCTTCAATCGTACTAAAGTGTACTCGAGTCATCCTGTCTTCTCGGTGGAGGTATGATTCGGGTCCCGGAACACCGACTTCTATACCTTCGTATATGGCTTTGTCGAGGTATGGGTAGAGTTCGGGTTGTTCGCAGCGAACATCCATTCCATGTAAGCTTCAATCCTTGTCCTGTTGGACCGGAACCTCCAGAAATAGTTCCTCTTGATGAACTCAATTTTTGCATTTTCCCATCTTTGATTGAGTGAGCCGGTATCCATTCATCTCTGTTCTTGGCCATCTTTGAAATTTCGGTGTCGTGGCTTCCCGAATTTCCCGTATCTCGTATGGAATATCGGCTTTAGAAGGCACTCTCGGCTGGCCTCCTCTTCGATCCTTTTCATCGAGCTTCAAGGTCCGCCTTCCAAATTATGTCTCCCGCGGCTGAATTGTCTTGCCTCCTCGCCTCGTATAGATATATGTTCATCGGGATCAAATATGGCTTCGATTTCATCTCCTTGTGTATCGGTGGCTTGCTTGAGGGGCTTCTTCCGATTCAAGCAGGGGTACTAGATCTAGATTTGGACGTACCCGCCTTTCGGTACTCTTTCTTCGTCGCTCCTTTTCCTTTTCTCTGTCCTCTTCATCCGTTATGATGAACTTTCTCGGAAGCGATCCTAGCGCTTTCTTTCCTCCTCTGGATGGGGCTTTAGTCTTTCCTTTAGCGAAGCTTAGACTTTGGCTTGTTAGGCCGTCGGCCTCTGCAATTTCTCCGCCGGCCTCTCATCCGCAGCCTATTTGGGCTTCCTCCTCGCCAGATATGTACCTTAATCGCTTTCTTTGGAGGGGTTGGAATTTTAAGCTTTTGTTTGCCCTTGCCTTCTTGAACCGGTGGTGGAAGAGGAGCCTCTTCTTCTTCGAGTCCTCCACCGCTTCGTTCGGCGTACTCGGCAACCTCCTTAATAATGTCTTTGGGAGTCCGGGTTGCTCGAGTAGTCTGCTCGGGGTCCTGAGCCACTTGGGCCGGTTTGCACTGTGCTCGCAGCTCGAAACACCCCGGGCCTTACCCGAGTCTCGAGTCCGAGTTTTACGAGACCGAGTTTTGCTAATGTCGCAATAGATTTCTTCTTCTCGGTCCCCTTCTTTCCTTCGAGCTGTCCCCTTCAATAGTCTAGAAGGTTTAGTGGGAGTCAGCTTCTCAGTACTCTTTTTCTTTCCTTCACTTCCTTCACTTTCTTTCTTAGTACCCTTCTTCTTTCCTTCCCCCTTTTTGGCATCATCAAGTACAGTAGGGGTTGGGATGAGTACCTTCTTCTCTAGCTTCGATAAACGGTGGACAAGTCGTCCGCACCGTTATTCACTTTCTCCAATGCTAGATGCGGCTCGTTCCTCTCGAGATATGAGTGCGTCCTTGTATCTTTGTATGAGAGAGAACGGCTTCTGACTTCAGTTCAGCTAGTTTCTCACCGATCTTGTCCTCCACGACCAGTTGAATGAGGTCTAGTCTGTTCTCCGTGGCCTGGGCTTGCTCGGTGAATGACTCAGTATGAGCGGACAAGGTGTTCTGAAATTGTTCAAGGAGCTTGGCCTATCCCTCCTGAATTGTCCTTAGCTGAGTCTGAAACTGCTGTTGCTGCTGGGCCAATGCTTCAGATATGAAAGCGGAGACATCAGGGGTAGCTGACGTAGAGATGCTGGATTTCAGCCCCTAAAGCTCAGAGTTGGTGGCCAATGCAGACTTCTTCCACACCTTGTGGACTGCCTTCGCCAATTCCCGATTTTTAACTCCTTGTGCAGTTAGAGCTTTGGCAACTGAACGGGATTTCTTGGCAGATGGGCTGGGCGCTGCCTCGTATGTCGACTTGAGCAGGAGCTGAGCAGGCTCTGCTGAGGACGAGACACCAGCCGAAGGCTTCTCAGGCCCAAGGATACTGAGTGGTGCTGCTTCTTCAGTATGGGTATCCTTGTCCTGTGGATGTCCCTCATCAGGCTTTCCAGAGCCTGAATCACTGGGTGGGTCCTGACCGTCGTGGTCAGACCCATCTGAGGGTGGCGAGCCAGCTGCTTGGCGTCGATCAGCAATGATTGCAAGCATGGCTGCCCTTAGATTCTCCATCGTATTGAGGTTCTCAGGCTCTGAATAGCCTATCTCCTCACGCAATCTCAGTTCTTCCAAGTGTAGCTGCTGACAGGAGTAGTGTAGAACAAGGCGTTGAAGCTGAGGCCACTCCTGAAAGCGTAGGATCATATGGAGCCTTGCTGACTTGGCTAGGACGAGCAAATCTGAATGGTTAGCAAGCTCTGGAATGAACTGGATGATCTCTCGGGAAGCTCTAGAGACAATAACTGTTGCTTCCATCCCGAGAGTCTCTTCTACAGACGCAGAATCTGACTCGATATCAACGAAGTCAGTCTCAAGGTCAGCAGGTGGTAGACTGCTGAGCGGAGGCACAGAGAGAGGGCTATCCAGACGTTGGACTTCTTCGCTTTGGGCTTCAGTAGCCTCTCCCTGTTCCTCTTGAACTTGTTCCTCAGTGGAGACGACTTTCTCCACTGACTTGGTCTTCTCAGATGAGGAAGACTCATCTACCAACTGTAGTGGCTGAATAGGAGTTGGTTCAGTAGCTACTTCAGTAGTAGTCTCTGGTTCAGCAGGTGTATCCGGTATGGCCTTCCTCAGCCTCTTGGCTGGTGCCTTAGGTGATTTTGCCGGAGGTGTCCTTTTCTTAGGAGTCGCCTGCTGAGGCTTAGATGGCCGAAGCCTCGCGGTCGGCCCCGAACCAATCGTTGCGGGGCCGCGGACTTGTTGTGAAAGCGGATTTTCTTCACATTAAAATATTCCTTGCCGTCATATGTGATCCGCTCGACCTCGCAGAAATCCTCGATCATGATCGATAATTTAAGTCCGTAGAGAAGCTTTCCTTTTGCGGTCGGTGTTCGCGTAGCTTTGTCGAACTTGTGCGCCCTGAGCCATATATTCGCGAATAAAGAAGTCGGTCCAATTGACTTTCACGCAGTCATAAATTGCCATCATCATATGGATCTTGGGTCGGGAGACGATCGAAAGAGCCGGCCTGGCTCGTCAATAGCCGAGTGACGATGTACGCCGATTGCTCGAGCTGCGGTAGCATGGCATTCTTCGGAAATGCTTGCTCACGAAGGTTGTGGGCTTGCCACGTAAAAACGGAGAGGTATGTGTCGGCAGCGGCGTCGTCATTGTACCCCGAGTGCCGACACCTTCAGGACGGGAGGTTGAAGCTCTTCTTCGGCGCTTGTTTAATAGACATCCGCCCGGTATCCTCGATGCGTCGTCAATGGTGTTAACGGCCGAACCTCGCCGAATGTCTCCTCCAACCGAGTCGGAGTTCAGATATAGTTCCGCCACTTGTCGAGGAAGGAAGAAGGTCGGCTTCCTCGATAGAAACTCCTCAAGTCCGGATTTCCTCAGATATGTGAAGATATCGTCCATGTACTCGAGCTCGCACGCGTCGAACTCCATGACTGGTTCGCACCAGATACGGCCCTTGTTGAGGATTTCCTCTATCTTGTCGGGAGAACTGACAGATAGACCAGCCATAGTACCTGTTACAAGAAATGAATCAGTACCGTTTCTTGGATAGAACAGTGCTTTACAATGCGATACTAAAAAATATAATAAATACATTAACAGATATAAGCATACCAATAGATAAAATTCGAGATAAGATTGAGAATGAAGTTGCAAGTAAGGATTGCGTATGCAGATCTCGGATTTTTCGGAATTTGAAAGTTATGAGGTATGCTAATGGCGGTTTCAAAGATATGATCGAATATATATATCAAATAGGAAGATGAACGGTTTTCGATCGAAGGCTGAATTTAAACTTGATTTATGATATGGACGGTTAAGATTAGAAGTTATAAAATAGGCAATGATCACAAAAGTCGCCTAAGTCAAAGCCAGTTGTAAAATAGCCTAAGTAGTAACTGTGAAAAGACATGCATTAAATGCGTGCGAGTTCAAACAAACTTATGTATGGAATGTCGTGCATTAAATGTGAGCCGTTAATAATAAAGACAAACCAAAAGATATTAATGTCATGCTGAATCTTTGTCATAAATGCAAAGTCTTGTTGTATTAAATTACTACCGAGTAGAGATACGCAAACCCGTCACTGAACATAGTAGTCGGTGATACCTCGTGTAGATGGTTTACGTCTCTACGTACTGAATGTATCGATGCGAGAGTGAACATTCCCCCCCTTCGAAATGTCTCTCTCCCGAAACCTCTTCGACCGGGGTCGGTAGGGTCCAACGAGACCTAGCTCTACCGAAAGTTCTCCGAATCGGATTCGCCTAGAGGCTTGGTCGGTATATCAGCCCGTTGCTTGTCGGTATGGATCTTCTCCATCCCGATATCCTTTTTCTCGACATGGTCACGAATGAAGTGATGTCGATGTCCACGTGCTTGCATCTCGTGTGAAGTACGGGGTTCGAGTGATTGCAATAGCACTGCATCGTCGCGAGAAAATCGGCACTTCATTCCGAATGACGTCATAGTCTCTCGGCCTACTGTCTCGGCCAAAGGATCCGGGCGCAACAACTTCCCAAAGCAGCCATGTATTCGGCTTCGGTAGTCGACGTGGCCACCGAGTGCTTGTTTCTTTGAAAACCATGAGATCGGCTTGCCGCCAAGGAACCGACATGTTCCTAAAGTTGATTTTCGGTCTATTCTACATCCCGCATAGTCGGCATCGGAATAACCAGTTAGTTCAATATTATCATCATTTGGATACCACAAACCCATGTCGGGTGTTCCTCGTAGATAGCGGAGAATCTTCTTTGCTCGAGTCCATATGACTCGCTTGGGATTCGCCCGAAATCGAGCACGGTACACCTACGAAGATAAGTTATGTCGGGACGAGTAGCTGTTAGATATAATAAAGAACCAATTATAGCACGGTACTCGGTTTGGTCTATCGATACTCCCTCTTTATCAAGATCTATCTTCATATTCGTGTTCATAGGGATCTTGATTGATTTGCCGGATGTGCACCGAATCTTTTGATGAGGTCTCGAGTGTATTTGCCTTGGTTGATGAACGTTCCCTTTCGATTGCTTGACTTGAAAACCAAGGAAGTAGTTCATTTCACCCATCATCGACATCTCGAACTTATCCTTCATCATCTTTTAAAATTGCTGACACATGATGACATTCTTTGATCCGAAGATAATGTCATCCACGTAGATCTGCACAAGTAATAAGTCTTCTTCCAGTCGAATGCTGAATAGAGTGCGGTCTACTGTGCCTTTCTGAAAACCTTTCTGAAGAAGAAACTCAGACAGGGTATCGTACCAAGCCCTGGGTGCTTGTTTTAACCCGTATAAAGCCTTTCTGAGTCTATATACTTGATGTCCCTGCTGAAAGCCGGGCGGTTGTTCCATATAGACTTCTTCTTTCAGCACACCATTCAGGAACGCAGACTTCACATCCATTTGATAAACTCTGAATCGTTGATGTGTTGCGTAGGCCAGGGATAGTCTGATTGCCTCCAATCTTGCAACTGGAGCGAACGTCTCATCGAAATCTATCCCTTCGGCTTGATAGTAGCCTTTAGCCACGAGTCTTGCTTTGTTGCTTACTATAACGTTGTTTTCATCTCGCTTGTTTTTGAAGACCCATTTAGTTCCAATAACATGTTGATGCCGGGGTCTATCTACAAGCTCCCATACTTCGTTTCTCGTGAACCGATTGACTCCTCCTCCCGCATAGCAATGATCCGATCCAAGATCTTTCGGGTGCATCCTCAATGGTCTCGAGGCTCTTCGAGAGACAAGAAGCGGGGAAAATAATGCCCTTTCTCCTTGACGAATCCGGATCTTGTCTTGACATTTGTTGAAGGATCTCCAATGATTAAATCAGCAGTGTGAGCATCGAGCCACGATCTACGATGTTTCAACTCTTTATCTGAAACTTGTTCAACACGGATAGTAGGTGAGTTAGGCATTTCGGTTGTACTATTCACGAGATTGAAGTAATTCAAGAACAAGAGTATGGTCTCTCGAGTCACCGGGTTCGGGGCATTCGGCTCGGGAACATTACTAGACGTTCCCCACGAGGTGTTGCTCTCGGTAGTGTTGGTCTCGGCTACCTCAACGGTTTCTTCATCGACTGAGTTACCCGGGATTGATTACGTCGGGAGAATCAACTGCTTCGGCCTACTTGCTCGGCGGGTTGAGATTCGGTAGATTTGTCTTCGATTTCTTCGTCCGAATCATCATCCCAACATAGTTGGATCTTTTCGCATTTGTCTTTTAAGCTTAGATCCCGTAGCCGCTTACCGATGTCCTCGATTCGGAATTTGAGTTATTGCTCCTGTCTTCGTAGCAAACTCGTTAAAAACAACATGAGGGCTTTCCTCCACGCAAAGAGTCCGATAGTTGAATACTCGAAAGCTTTTTCGACCCGAGAGTATCCTAAGAATACTCCCCGATCCGACTTGCTATCAAAAGTCTTCGACTGATCTTTCCCATTATTGTGAATAAAGCATGAACAACCAAAAATATGGAAATAAGATAGAGAAGGCTTCCTGCCGTTCCATAGTTCATATGGTGTCCGCTTATGCTGCTTTGTCAATAGAGATCTATTCTGAGTATAACATGCAGTATCCGTTGCTTCTGCCCAGAATTTGGTTGGGAGTCCCGAGTCTGCGAGTAGAGTCCTAGCCGCCTCTTTTAGAGTTTCGTTCTTTCGTTCAAGCAACTCCATTCTCGCGAGGTGTGCGTGCAGTGAAGTCTCATGCTCTATTCCTTCTGCTTTGCAGAACTCCTTTACCAAGGAATTAAGGAACTCAGTTCCTCTGTCTGAACGTATTTTTCTGATCTTGGTGTTCTTCTTGACACTGAACTTTTTCAGAAGCGATGGTAACTCTGTTTTGACGTCAGACTTGTTGGCAATGAATATGACCCATGTGTAGCGCGAGTAGTCATCTATGACCACTAATGCATATTTTTACGCCTCCGATCGTCACACTGGGGAGACTGGACCGAACAAATCCATATGTAGTATTGAAGGATTCCATCTGTGGAAGGCGATGGAACTAGAGGATTTTGATTCCTTGTTTGCTTTCCCTTCAGACATGCTTCACACTGAGTGTCTTTGCTGAATACTTCATTCGGCAGTCCCCTTGCTAGAGTGTCTCTTGCAAGTTTGTTGAGCGTCTTAAAGTTGAGATGGCTGAGTCTTCTGTGCCATAGCCACCCCGTGCGGTTGTCATTCTTCGCCAATAAGCAAGCTTCAGGTTCAGCTGAGTTCCAGTCAGCCACATATATGTTCTTTCTGCGCGAACCTGATAACACTGTGTTCCCTGTGGATTTATCAATAACATCACAGAAACCAGCGTCAAATATCACTCTATTTGAGTTATCACAAAATTGACTAACAGAGAGAAGATTATGCTGAAGTCCTTCAACATATGATACTCTTGGAACGTTAGCGCCCAATGCCGAGTGTTCCATATCCTCTGGTATAGCCTTTTGCATTGTCTCCGAACTCAATTCTGGGTCCTTCTTCAGTGATATAATTCTTTAGTAGACTCCTTTGGTATGTCATGTGTCTTGAGCATCCACTGTCCACATACCATGGGTCTTTACGCACCTGCAAAACAGAATTATATTCAGGTACCCTTTATTTTTGATTTTGGGTCCTTAGATGTTAGTTTTAGTAACCCAAATCTGTCTAACAACCCCTGGTGGTTTCGGACATTTTCTTTCCACCTGAGTCAACATATCTCGACCACTTGGCTGGTCACGCTGACTTCGAGGCTTCCGAGGTTCGGGGAGTCCCGATCTTCCGAGTTGGTGGACTGCCGACCTTTGCCTTCGTGCGACCTTTTTCTTCTTCGACCTTTGGAGCCTCTTCGGACTATAGGTTCATAATAATATGATCCATACTGAGCAGGATGCGTCAGCTTCGGAGGTCCATACCGATCCGCCAAGTTTGATTTTGTGGTTCCCCTTGGTGACCGAACCGGGGTTTCTTGGCATTGATCTTCTTGTCGGAATGCTGATGTGTGGGATGAGGTGCTTTCATCTTCCGTTTGTTCTTTTCTAGGGGGTTCGATATATCTGCGTTGATAGTCTCCCCTCGAACAAATCTATCGGCAAGCCGTACTTCGAGTGTCTATGGGGGCGGATGAGGAAGCTCCTGGGCCGAATCCAAGTCCTTCCTTGCGGTGCTTTGGCTTATTGCTTGCTAGCATAGCCTCCAATTTCTTCTCTGCGCCCATATACCTCTCGACCATCGTAGTTCCTCAGACATCATCACTTTTCTTCGGTGCGTCGTGCTCGGCCTCGAAGTCCCGACAGTTCTTGCTTGATGACTCGGTTCAAGTATCTTTCGAGTCACGTCATTGGTCAAGACCGAAATCCGATCTTCTTGATGCTTTGAGACTTGGCCATCGAGAGTTTATCTCCTCCCCGAGTCTCAACACAAGTCCTTCGGCCTCGAACAATAACCCGACTCTCCCGAGAAAGTCTCACGATTCTCCACTTTCGGGGTATCCAACTCCCGAAGAGTCTTACTAAGCTCCGGACTCATCCGAATTTGTTCATCTAGTAGATCTTCATATGCGGTCGAGATGTCCAAATTCCCATCCGCACCTGAAATAGTGTCGTGTGTGCGGTGTGAAGAGGAGTTAAGCTGGTTCATGAGAATTTACCTCATCCTCTTCGCCCGCCATCATGCACATTTCGGTTGATTCATCCGCTTCATGCTCTAAGGCCATGAAAGCCGCTTCATCGTCGAGATGAATCCATAAAGGAGTCGATCTCTTCGAGTCGTCCGAGATTTCGCCGGCTATGTAGGATTGTCTTTTCGGGCGAATTTCTCTCTCCTTGCCTTGCGTCTTCGCGTGTTCAAAGACTACCGAGCTCGGGACAATCATATTGATAATGTCCCGGCTTCTTGCGGTTGTAGCAAGTGATGACTTTTTCTTCTTTGGTTGCACTATCCCTTGAGGGTGCTTGAGTCATCTTTCTCTCTCGCATTCGGAAGATTGAGTATCGGGAGCGCGTTTAGGTGTATATTCGACTTACCTTTTGTATCTCGGTATGCTTTGGTCCGTTTTCTACGCCTTTCTTTCTCCTTCGATACTTCATCTGCGAAGCGCGCGTACTTCGAGCTAGACTTCCTTCTTGTAGGTCGGTGAGTGAAGGCTCGGTCTTACTCGTCGTCTTGCTCGTAGCGGGAGATGCTTGTGCCGACCGTAGCTTGAAAGCATGGTCAATCTTCGTATCGGCTTGACTCTCGGCTTTCTTTGAGGTCCGTCGAACTCATACTCCTTCGCCCGTAATTCGAAAAGATATGGTCAGGAGACACAACATCTAAATCAGAATGTCGCAATAAAGTGGCAAAAGGTGTCCAGTGTCCGTCCGGCAGTGCCCTCAGAATCTTCAGATTCATCTCTCGGTTGCTGAATGTCTTTCCCAGCCCATTGATAGAATTCATCAGATTGGTAAATCTGACGTTTAGATCTTCGATTTTGTCCCGGGCATGAGAGACAAGCTTTCCAGCTTTTGGAGTTCCAGCGCTAATTTGTTGGCTTTAATCTTCTGAGTCCCTCGACTCGGTAAGCGCAAGAGCATCCCAGAGTTCTTTAGCAGTCTTGCATTCCTGAACCCTGCCAAGATATGAATCACTAAGGGTGGTTAGTATAGCATTCCTGGCGACTCGGTCTAGATTGTGAAGCTTCTTCTCTTCAGGAGTGAAGAGACTTCTGTCTTTGGGGATCTTCTTCCGGCACCACCATTCCTCCTCCTTGAGCTTGGTCCAGAGTCACGACACTATCAATCATAGGAACGATAGGTCCATCTTCAAGCACTTCAGTCATACTGTCATGGAGGGATGTCAGATGAGCTTCCATCCTGACTCGCCATACTCCGTAGTTCTCCACCGAGAACATAGGTACCATCCTTATACCTGACATATTAGCCATGAAGAATAATGATATGAATGTAGAGTGATATGCAGTGAAAAACGCTTTCCCTCGGATCCGTTCGAATAGACCAGTCTCAAAGATAACAAGAGTCAAAGAACTCCTGCTCTGATACCAATTGTTGGTCCCGTGAGTGAGTTCAGGTGTAGAGGGGGGTGGGGTGAATACACCTGAATCCAAATTTCTCAACTTTTGAACACGAACAGTCCTATTCAGGAAGGTGCCGCATCGAAATAGTTCGGAGTACTGCATAACCGCTTCCGAATCGTGTTAAAGGCTAAAAGAGTACCGACTCGACCGAGATCTCGCTAACTGACTAGGTCAGAATTCAGTATCGATCAGTGAGAGTTCAGTGTGCGGAATTGTGTAGGCCCAAATCAGTTTTAATGAGGAAAACATTTTATGCAAGTCTCAGTTCAGTAGGTAAGAAGTTCAGAATACTGAGACAGTTAAATCGATTTTAAATATGATGTTCAGTATGCACAGTAAAACCAATGAAACAGTAAGTAAACGACACATATATTTTTAAAGTGGTTCGGATATCAACAATCCTACGTCTACTGTCCCGATAGATCAGGAGGCTATTTATTATACTGAGTTAGTCTCAGTCAGCTTGTACACTAGACAAAGCCGTGGCTTGGGGATTATACTGAGCAAGTCCCAGTTTACAATTCTATCAAACTTTAAGTGTTTGACAAACTTCTCCAATAATGAAGGGGTCCTTATACAATAAGGATTGGGTTCAAATGTGAACTCCTTCGTCTAAGCTATGGATATAACAAGTGAGCTTAGGGTTAGAGGGATAAGGAACGAGAATGTAGCTATCTAGAGCGACGAACAGCTGAGGGTTTAGCTATAGGTTCGTGTCAGTCGCTTGGATACTAGAAGCTTATTTCGGTTCAGCTTGGTTCCTTTTGAGCTAGAATGTAGTCTTTCGCCGAAGATTGTTCTTCAAGTTCTTGCTAAGACTTTGTTCTTTGGAATTCGCTCTTTTTCGCGCTCTCTTGTGTTCTAGGCGTCGCGTTTTTTTTTCAAATCTTGAATGATCCCTCTATTTATAGAGTGGAGAGAAGAATAGATCCATTGGAGACGATCTTCTTCTTTTTCACTCTTTTGTGGTAGCAAACGGCTCTTTTGTGTAGTAGGAACAGTGTCCTTTCCCTCCTTTTACGGAAATATGTTGACTGTAGCTTTAGTAGGTGAGACGACACGTGTATGCTTGTCATTTGTCGAGGTGGATGTGGTGGTTGAGACAGGAACAAACTTCGAGGCAATTGAAGTTGACTTCTCTCTTCCTCGTACTTGACAACACCGATAGCTTATCAAAAGATTCGGACAGTTCGTAAGAAGCGTCGCCCGATGCTTGAGTCCGATTTTGTATTCGGTAGATAGACAGTGAGAAGGGTCTACGAAAATCAGCTCGAGTCCAGTGAACTACTCCCGCCGAGTTCGGTTCAACCGACTCTCTCGCATATCTTGCTCCTGCTGAGTCCAGTATTCACTGAGTCTTCTACACTGGTGCTGAGGCTGATGAGCTACTGAGCGCCTTGACCAGAGCAGAGTGTCTACTGAGTCTGAAACCTCAGAGACGAATACGAATACAAAGGAATGGTTCACCAATCAGATAGGGTTTTGGGATCTTCAAATCTTCTCAACAGTCAGAGCACGAGGCTACTGAGCGTGATTCAGTATAGAAGATAGAATCATTTCCCACAAGTATGATCATGCTGAGGATTGAATCATCACCCAACAATTCCCTTATTTTCAGTATGGAAGCGACTTTGTGTCAAAGTAGGTATAATGTTGGCGGCTTCTCATTGGTCGAGGTTAGCGAGTAGGTGAGGGTTGTTCAAACTCCAATAGCATGTTGAGTTGACTTCCTCTGATTCCTCGGACCTTTTACTGAATTATCTCGTATTTCCATTCTTCTGAGATTTCAACTCGTGGCTCGAATTCCTATGTAGATTCAGTGTGTTATAGCAATCCCAACTGAGTTCTTGATGCTAAGTGCTTCGGCTGAACGACAGATGATCTACTGAATCCTATCACCTGCTGAACTCTAACTAGCCTACTGAGTTCCTAACATGCTGAACTCAACTAAGCTATTACATTATACAAGGTTCATCATTCAGCTAGGGGTTTTGGGATCTTCAAATCTTATCATACTGAATCTTATCCTAACAATTTCCTCTATTTGATGATGCCAAAACCTTTTACATCAAAACTTCTACAAATCAACACAATACAACTGTCTAAGATAATATCCTCCCCCTATATGTTCCTTCCCACTATACTCATAAGAAGTTATCAAATCTAGACTCAGCTAAGCATGAGGAAAAAACACAAATATAAGTAACATGTGTGTGTGTGTGTCCTGGTCACTGAAGTGATCAGTAGTGTTAAAACGTAAAAACATAGCCTGATGACAAGGAGTGGTTGTCGAAGGCCAAAAGAGAAGAATTTCATATATGATCTGAGAGGTTAGACGTACAGAGATTCAATTCAATCTAAGAGTAAGAACTATCAGAGCTAAAGAGAGGGTAACCGAGAAAACACCAAAAGAGAATCAGCTGGACTTCTTAAATTGTTGCAGTCGCGCCTTGAAGTCAGCATATTTCTTTTCTGGAGGATCAAGACTATAGGCTCTGTAGACTCTCCTTCTCAACTTCCTGATCTCTTCTTGGTCTTCAGCATCCTTCACACTCAGTCATTTTCTCGCAATGACTTATCCGATCTCTTCCTCAATCTCCTTGGTGTAGATGTTTCCATCGCGAGTGCAGGGAGGAGAGAGATTCATGTATCCAGGTGCCTTGAGAATATTATTAGGCGTTGGAGAGCGATCTGAATTTCAGCGTAGACTTCAGGTTCAGTGATCATCAAGAGTTCTTTGAAAATCTTGTTTGGCTCAGATCGATCAGCTACTGACTTCAAGATATAAAAGCTCTTGATAAAATCAATCTTGATCTACTCCCACTTCTGATTGATCTTCCAAGGGACCCACGAGTCAACCCTTGGATAAGTGATGCTTTTGATATTATTTCCCTGAGGCATGCGTCTGAAGAATTTAGACGTTTTAGGGACGCTTCTATCTTTCTCATGGATTCTCTCTCTTGCTTCTTTCTCTGTCCTCTGCCTGAGGGCCTCAATATCTGCTAATCTCGGTCTCTCTTTTGCAGCTTGAATTTGACGAGCCTCAACAGTCATGTCCAAGCCTCTTTGGCAGGCATCCTAAATCTCTTTCATTTCAGCTTTCTGTTTCTTTGAGAGCTCAATAGAGGGGATAGTCTGCTCAGATTCGGGATTGCCTTCAAAGATCGGACGGTTCAACTGACTTGGACTTAGGCTTAGAAGCTTTAGGCTCCTTCTAAGTAGATCGTTCTTTGGACGACTAAGCATTTGATTGAGATTGTCTGGGCATTACAGATCTTGTTCTTTTCGGAACTGGAGATCGGATTTATATAACCTTCTTCTTGGCTTTCGCCTGTCTTTCCTCCTGAGCTTGAATTTCCTTAGCCATTTTCTTGTCATAAGCGATTTGTTCTTTAGGCAATCAGAATTTCAACTTCTTTGCCTTAGGAGGACTAGGAGAGGCTAAGGCTTTACGTTTACCTTTGGCAACTGAGTGAATATGCTCTTCTATCAGTTCTTCAAGGAACTCGGCTACCTCAGTAATTGCAGCCTCAATGGGTTCTCCTGACCCTTGCCGTTTCTCCTCTGTCTCTGTTTTACTGGTTCCTGCCTCTTCAGCTTTAATGAGGGTCAGTAGTTGATTCCTCCTACTTCCTTCCCCCTTTTTGACATCATCAATTATGCTTGCCAAGGCAGTAACCTTCCCAGTAAGTCTAGATACTGAAAGGTTGATCGTATCAATCTTTGCTTCCACATCCTCAACGACATCAGTATACTCATTCCAATGTTGATCATGCTCAGACTGAGCTAATTGGAGTACTTCAGACTTCGTAGCTTCAAGCCGCGTCAGGTATGCATCAACCATTTCAGTAGCTTCTTTCTTAATGACGAGACCGACATTGTGATGTTCCACGAGTGCTTTGGATACACTCTCGGTGGTCAGCTTATTGCGCTCCTCGGCGACCTTGAGGACTTGATCCAAAGCAGTGGCCAATTGATGAGAAAATGAGTTGGCCTAAGACTGCAGGATATGCTGAAACTGAGTCGTCAGATCAGTCCTCTGAGCTTCAAGTGCACAGATGAGGATCTCTTCAGTATCTAGAGTAGATTGTCTGATCCTCTGCACTTCAGCCGTCAGGTCGTCTAGCTTCAGGGTCTGAGCCTCAGTAGATCGGCTCCATTTAGAGTTTATGTCTTGGGGGACCAGACAATTCTTGCGACCCTAACGCTTGAGGCACTGTTAATAGACCGCGCAAATATGTCTTTGATCTCAGCAGACTGATAACTAGATTGCTTTAGCTTCTCCTGAGATGTAGACGGCGCTGAGATGACGACACCAGATGAAGGCGGTGGAGGTGGTGAATCATCATCTCTGGGAGATTTTCCCTCAGTAGATCCTCCCTGGTCTGCGTCCTTGGGTGATTCGTTATGATCTAAGTCGAGGTGATTTTGAGGCTGAGTAGAGGGTTCAGCTGTGCCCTTCAGACTCATGAGCATGAGCATTGCTGAGCGCAGATCATCCATCGATGCGATATCTGCTGGCTCTACATAGCCAATGTCTTCTCTTAGCGTCAACTCCTCCTGCATCAGTACAGGGACAGTCCCTAGGTCGATGGTCTCATCCAGAAGATCCCACTCAAGGAATTTGAGACGCATCTGGACCCTAGCATTGACTGCTATGTCCACTAGATTATAGTGATCTAGGATTTCTGGAATCTGGTATACATCTCTTCAGTGGCTATGAGCTTAGCTGTCAGCACTGAAGTCAAGACAAATGTGGATACCTCAGTTTGAGGTAAATCAGTGGGTAGATCCGACTGAGTCTCCTCTGAGTGTATCTTTTTGCCTTTGTCAGTTAATGTCGCATCTTCTTTACCGGACTCTGAGTCTTGGATGGATACTATCTCAGGAATAATGACTACTGAAGGTTCAGCCTCTTCAGTAGCTTGCGCTTCTTCTGGTGAGTAAGGCGGGGGTCCTAGGTGGATGGTTTGGGATGCTTGTCGTGAATTCCGTGCCCTATCGACTTCTCAGCAGCTGCCGCGTCCAAGAACTTAATGTTTTTCTTGTCGAAGAGGAACGCGTCAGCGGAGGCTACTCTTCTGTGGTAGTAATCCTCGATCAAGATTGACACTTTGCTGTCATACAGAAGTTTCCCCTTAGGAATCAGCTGGAGGGATATCTTGTCCTCATTTACAATGAACTTTTGGAACTAAGCTCTGAATAATTGTAGGAAGAACTCAGTTTCGTTGACCTGAACTCCATCCGTGATTGCCATCATGATCTGAATTTTGACCTTAGAAAGCTGGTCATAAGATCAAGATTTGACAATGTAGGCCAACCCTCTGTATTCAGGGAGCAGCCTGTTCTTGGGGAAAGTTGCTTTAAACACGATGTCCGTCTGCCCGCTGAGTTGGCAGAGGTACTTGTTGATGGACGTATCCTTATATCTAATAGATATATCCCCTCGTTGGGAAGCTGGAAGCTCTGCTGAAGGCACTCAGCTACATCTATATCAGCTGTCTTCTCTTACCAGACGTTGTTACTCGTTTCTTGTTGGTAGGATATGCACGAAATGTCTTGATGGTCTTAATTCTGGCGAAGATTCATGAGAAACTCAGTAACTTGACGGGAGAGGCAGTGGAGAGGAACCCTGGAGAGCAGGGTCTGCAAGCCAGATGACTGAAGAGCGTCGAAAATAGCCTCCACGCAGTCCACTTCACAGGATGATCTACTCCATATCTAACGAGATTAGAACTTTGTTACTGGGTGAAGTTGCTATTTGAGTGATTTATTGGATCTGCAAAATAAACTTTAGCACTCGAAAATAGATTAAATCAGTTTCTAGCAGATTAAAGTAAAGAAATTTGCCAAAAAGAATGTGCTTGAAGATGATAGATTTCTAATGCAGTTTGATATGCCAAGCACAGAGTTTGCTCGAAAATGGCGGAAAGAGTAACTTACGAATATGGATACGTGCGCATATATATACCTCTAATGAATATGAATGGTTTTATCAGCGCATGCTTGAGATTAAAATTGAATTTTAGGCATGGACGACTCAGATTAAATGATATAATAGGTTATGATTACTGTGCCGCCTATAATCTAGACCTATGTATACTATCATTTAAAAGGTAAGGTGAGATGACATGCATTTAATGCGCCGCAGTCAGCATATGAAATGTCGTGCTTTTAATGAAAATGCTTTTTATTAATGACATCATAGGACTATTAATGGCGGAAAATAAATACAATGACATGCTGAATGTAATATGCTGAATAAATACTCATAACCTATCAGCTGAACATAGCAGTCAGCTGATAACACTATGTACAAGCTAAGTATGTAAGCACTTTCGTCCATCTTACTCAGTAGTACTGAGAGTAAGTTCCCCATTACTCAGTACTTCCGGGATCGTATTACTGAATTGAGTCAGTAGGATCCAGTAGACATAGTTCTACTGAGAGTTCGTTGAATCTGGTCTCAGCTAGAGGTTTGGTCAGTATATCGGCCATTTGCTTATCAGTATGGATTTTTTCCATTCTGACATCATTCTTTTAAACATGGTCTCAGATGAAGTGATGTCGTATGTCGACGTGCTTGCATCTTGTGTGAAGAACATGATTCTGAGTGATTGCAATGGCACTGGTACTGTCGCAATAGATCGATACTTCATCTTGATATACATCGTAATCTCTCAACTATTGTCGCAACCATAGAATCTGGGCGCAACAGCTTCCGGCAACCATATGTTCAGCTTCAGTAGTGGACGTAGCTACTGAGGGAAGTTTCTTTGAAAACCACGATATTAGCTTGCTGCTTATGAACTGACACGTTCCTGAAGTCGATTTCCTATCAGTTCGACATCCTGCATAATCAACATCAAAATAGTCAGTTAGTTCAAGATTATCATCAGTAGGATACCATAACCTAACACCAGGTGTTCCTTTCAGATAATGAAGAATCTTCTTTGCTGAGTCGATATGACTTCGCTTGGGAGTTGCCTGAAATCTCGTGCATATACATACAATATAGGTTATATCAGGTCTGCTGGCAGTTAGATATAATAATGAACCAATAATAGCACGATAAACAGTTGAGTTAACAGACACTCCCTCTTTATCAAGATTAATCTTGAGATTTGTATTCATGGGTATCTTCACTGATTTGCTTGATTCGTAGCCGAGTTTCTTGATGAAATCTCTAGTGTATTTTGCTTGATTAATGATTATTCATTTCTTTGATTGCTTCACTTGAAGTCCAAGGAAATAGTTCATTTCTCCCATCATAGACATCTCAAATTTATCTTTCATCATCTTTTCGAATTTTTGACACATAGTCACATTTCTTAGATTCAAAGATGATATCGTCCACATAGATCTGCACCACTAGAATGTCATTTTCTGACTTGATACTGAATAGGGTACGATCTACCTTTCCCTTCTGAAAATCTTTATGAAGTAGAAAGTCTGAAAGGGTATCATACCAAGCCCTGAGTGCTTGTTTTAACTCATACAAAGCTTTCTTGAGTCTGTATACTTGTTGTCCCTGCTGAAAGCCGAGAGGCTGTTCTACATAGACTTCTTTCTTCAGCACGCCGTTCAATAAAGCCGACTTAACATCCATCTAGTATATTGTGAACTATTGATGAGTTGCATAAGCTAGGAACTGACGAATAGCTTCCAATCTTGCAACTGGAGCGAACGTTTCATCAAATTCTATCCCTTCAGATTGACAATAACCTTTAGCAAATAGTCTGAATTTGTTCCTAACAATGACATTGTTTTCATCTCGTTTGTTTTTAAAAACCCACTTAATTCCTATTACATGTTGATGTCTAGGTCTGTCTACAAGCTCCCACACGTCGTTTCTGGTGAATTAGTTGAGCTCTTCTTGCATGGCGGTGATGCAGTCAGCTTCATACATTGCATCCTCAATTGATTGAGTTTCTTCAGTAGATAAGAAGCATGAGTATAGCGCGCTTTCTCCTTGAAAGAATCTAGATCTTGTCTTCACGCTTGCTGATGGATCCTTGATTATAAGATCTGATGTATGAGCATCTAACTACGAGTGACAATGTCTTGTTACATCTTCTAAAATTGATTATGCACAGATAGTCAGATTATGATGAATTTCAGTAGTGCTATTTTGTGCTTGAGGTAATTCAGCAACAAGATCAGGATCTACTGAGTCACCAGGTTTAGGGGCATTCAGCTTAGGAACATCAGTAGTTCCCCCGGAGTTGTTATTCTCAGTAGAGGTCTCAGTTACCACAGGGGTTTCTTCATCGACCCGAGTTACCTGGGATTGATTCGTTCAGTAGAATCAATCGGTTTAGCTACATTGCATGTTGGTTGGTTCTGAATCTCATCAAATGAATCATCATCCCAACAATGATGGATCTTTTCTATGTTATCATCAAGCTTAGATCCTGTAGCTTGTTGCTGACTTCTTCAGCATCTTGCTGAGAGTTTTATTTCATGTTCTCATAAGTAAATTCATTAAATACAACATGAGGGCTTTCCTCCACGCAAAGGGTCCGGTAGTTAAAGACCCTGAAACCTTTGCTAACCTAGGAGTATTCTAAGAATACCCCTTTTTTGACTTGCTATCAAAGACCTTTAACTGTCCTTTCCATTATTGTGGATAAAGCACGAATAACCAAAGATATGGAAATGCGAAATAGAAGGTGTTCTCCCTTTCCATAATTCATATGGTGTCTTCATGTGCATCTGAGTCAATAAAGACCGATTCTGAGTATAGCAGGTTATGTCAGTAGCTTCTGCCCAAAACTTTGATGGTAGACCTGAATCTACGAGTATTGTTCTTGTTGCTTCTTTGAGTGTTCTTTTCTTTCTTTCAGCAAGACCGTTCTGTTGAGGTGTACGTGCTGTTGAGGTTTCATGTTGAATCCCTTCAGCTTCGCAATAGTCTTTCATCACTGAGTTTAGAAACTCTGTTCCATGATCTGAGCGTATTTGTTAAATCTTGATATCCTTCTCGATAATCAGTCGTTTCAGTAGCTTCGGCAATTCAATTTTGATGCCAGACTTGTTGGCAATGAAAATCACCTATGTGTATCTTGAATAATCATCAATGACTACATGAGCAAATTTCTTTCCTCTGAACGTCACTAGAGAGACTGGCCTAAATAGATCCATCAGTAGAAGGTGACAGAATTGGTAGGTTGCTTGATTTGGTTTGTTTTCCCTTCAGACATGCTTCACTATTCGTGTGTTTCTTGAATACTTCATTGGGCAGTCCTCGGACTTTAGCACCTCTTGCTAGCTTGTTCATTGTTTTGGAGTTCAGATGACTTAATCTTCTGTGCCACAACCAGCCTGTTTTGTAATCTGACTTTGTATGTGCTAGCAAGCAGGCTTCAGGTTCAACGGTATTCCAATCAACATAGTAGATATTTCTTCTCCACGAGCCTGATAACACAGTTTTTCCTGTAGATTTGTCAAGAGCATCACAAAAACTTGCGTCAAAAGTCACTTTATTGGAGTTATCACATAATTGACTAGCTGAAAAGAGATTATGTTGAAGTCCTTTGACATATGATACTCTGGGAACTATGGCAGTCCCTATCTTCAGTGTTCCGTATCCCCTTGTGTATCATTTGGAGTTGTCACCGAATTCAATTCTAGCTCCTTCTTGTTGAACGTAGTTGGTCAGCAGATTTTGTTTGTCCTTCTTCAGGTAGCTGGGCTGGGTGTGGGTGTTCTGGGGCGTAAACCATGATTCTTCTTCATGTAGCTGGCTAAGGTGCTTTTATATTATGTTTGTCCTTAGTTTGAGGGGTTGAGGATTTAACATATTGGGCTTGAACCTTTGGAGTTGTCCCCTTGGGGCTGGGTGTTCTAGGGCTTGAACTACGATCCTTTGGAGTTGTCCCCCTAAATTGGATCTGGGTGTTCTGATATCTGACATTCTTGTTATTGAGACTTAGTCATCAGAGAATTTATCACTTTCTTCTGTCTCAAAACAAGTCCTTCAGACTCAGTAGAGTCCTAACTCCTCATTGAAAGTCTCCGATTCTCAGCTCTTAGGAGTTCCATCTCCTGAAGTGTTCTATTGAACTGATTGCTCATCTGAATTTGTTCCTCCAACAGTGCTTCATATGCACGAACCACATCTAGGGGTTCACCTGCGATAGAGCTTGTGTTGTGTGCATGGTGAAGAGGAGCATATATTAGAATTGGAGTTCACCTCAGCCTCTTCTACAACCATAAGGCACAATTCAGTATCTTCTTCAGCTTCGATTGCTATGAATGTTGCTTCATCATCGGATGACTTCATGAATAACTCTTCATCACTCGAGCAATCGGATAGCTCTCCGGCTATATAGGTTTGCCTCTTCTTAATGAACTTGTCTTGCCTGGCATGCCTTTCTGCTCTTACAGTTGTCGTGAGCTCTGGACATTCATATTGGTAATGCCCATTCCTTTTGCAGTTATAGCTCATTAAGCTTCTGCCTTCTTTTCTTAGTGTCTCATTCAATCCAGTGGAGGCAGTCTTCGCGTTCCTGCATTCAGGTAGAGATTTAGATTCACCTTTCAGATGAGTTTTTTCTCTTTTACCTTGATAGCTTTTTGAAGCTTTCTTCATCTTCATCTTTCTGAGCTTGTCCTTCTCCTTTTGGTATTTGACTGAAAGGAGAGCGTATTTTTCAGCTAAGTTATCAGCGGTAGGGATCGTCATGGAACTTCTAGCTGATTGACTTGTTACTGAGGGACTTGCTATAGGTGTGCTGACTGTTGCCTTATAAGCATGATCCATTGATACTTCAGTCTCAGCACTTTGGGTATGTGGAAGATTGAACTCAAACTCCTCTGCTTTCAGTTCTGAAAATATATAATCAGGAGTAGGAGAGTTTAAGTCAGTTCTTCGCAAATAAGTAGCAAAGGAGTACCACTTGGGCCTAGAAAGAGCCCTTAAAATTTTAGTGTTGGTCTCCTTATTGCTGAATGTTTTTTCCAGTCCATTGACGATATTGATTTGATTCGTGAATTGGACGCTGAAATCATCAATCGACTCTCTGGGTATCATTGTAAACATCTCAAGCTTCTGCAGCTCCAACTCCAGTTTATTTTCTTTGATTTGCGGAGTTCCTTGGCTCAGTACTGCTAGAGCATCCCAGAGCTCTTTTGGAATCTTGCAATCGTGCACCCTACCGAGGTATGAATCACTGAGCGTAGTCAGTATTGCGTTGCATGCAACTCGATCAAGATTCTCTTCTGGTGTAAAGAGGCTTTTATCCTTGGGAACCTTCGGGCTGGTTCTGGCACCTATTGCTGCTACGGTTATGAGGCCGACGCTGTCAACCATCGGAATAATGGGTCGTTTCTCTAGGACGTCAGTCATACTATCATGTAGTGACGTTAAGTGCGCCTCCATCCTTACACGCCATACCACATAGTTTTCTACCAAAAACATGGGTACCATCCTTATACCTGAAATATCAGACATTTTGAAGAATATGATATAGGATGCTATGAAGAGATGCAAGTGCAGAGAAAAAATGATTTTTTAGGATCTGTTCGAGTAGACCAGTTTTCAGAAAACGATGATTAGAAGAACACCGCTCTGATCAAAAGACAAGCCTTCAGGTGTAGGCGGGTGAATACACCTGAATGCAAATTTCAACTCAAACGCGAAATTCAGTACTACTGAATGTTGCTACTGAACTAGTCAGTTGGCCAAACAAGCTTTCTAGATCGCATAGGTAGAGTAACCTTCTACTGAGTCATATCTACTAACTTCAGTTAGTGAACAATAGTTCAGTATTAGATATTGTGTGCAGAAGTGTAGGCCCAAAAATATATTCGTCTCTGTTTGAAAAACCCTTTTATGCTGATTGTTTAAAAGTGAGTTTTATACATTATGAACAGTAAACAATGCAACAATAAAAATCGACACAAAATTTTTAAAGTGGTTCGGATACACAGGATCCTATTTCCACTCTCCTGAACAAAGCAGAAGTTCTTGAATTAATTTATACGGAGCAAGTCTCAGTTGATCTATACACTAGATATATGCAGTCTTGTTTGCTTATACAGAGCAAGTCTCAGTTAATCTATGCGCTGGACAGATATCTACTTAAAGTCGTAGTGACTTTACAGTTTCAACCATGAAGGTTTGAGTTTCTCCAACTATGAAGGAGTTCTTACAATAAGAACAATACAGAAAGCTGAACTCCTTCGAGTTTTCTAAGCTAATGATTTTATAATAAGCTTGCTTAGAATAGAGAAGGGAGGAGATATAACTCTAGAGTGAAGAACTAGTATTGATCTCTCTGTATGCAAGTTCTCCGTTGGAATTGACTTTGAGTTCGCTAGAGTGTTTGTTCGCTTGAATGCTTGTGTTCCTGTGTTCTTCTTTGCATGAAGACTCTTCTCTATTCATAGTCTCGACGTATGAATAGATCCGTTGGAGGAAGTTTAGACACGTGTCGAAAATGACAAGAAAAACGACCATCTTCATTTTGAATGATACTATAGAGATTCCCTCTTTTTTAGTATGGACACAACTTTGTGTCAGAGCAAGTACAATTGTAACGCCCCAATTTTCTTAACTTTTAAGGGACGTCACCTCGTGCATAAACTTTATCATTAGATTTAATTTTAAAAATAACTTTAATATATCTTTATTCACAAAAAGGAAAGTTCAGTGCAAAATTTCATAAACAACGGAAGTCTTAAAAATAAAAGCACATGCGACTACTAGTTTTTGGAAAATGCAATGGAAAGAAAGTGTTTAGTTCAAGATAAAACTAAATTAATGTGTTAAAAAAACATTTTAGATCCTTTCATATGTGACCATCACCATCCGCCACTTCAAGCATCTACCGGACCATGATCTGAAAAGTTGAAAATATAAGGGGGTGAGTACGACTACTCAGTGGGGAATACACTTATCCAAACTATATATTATACCAATATATTATGGAAAATTAGAACATGTAAGAATTACGTAGTCACACAGACCACTGAGTCAACTTCGACTCTTAACATTTAAAACGGATCAACTTCGATCCCGGTCAACTTCGACCATAAACATCTTCGATCCCGGTCAACTTCGACCATAAACCTTTATACCGATCAACTTCGATCGCGGATCAACTTCGATCCTTCCTTATCATGCCTGTCATTAACTCATAAATATCGAGCATAAAATATAATAAGGATAAATGTAGTGTAAGAATACTTCCCCACCTTAACCTTGACTTGAACGAAAAGTAAACGCAAAATATTAGATGGTTAAGTCCCGCGCGCTTGCCCTAAACGATGAAAAATTTGATCTTTAAATGTCATGTATGCATTTGACAAGTATTCGTAAGTGCACATAATATCATTAAACATAGACCAAACATGACTTAATTATTTTATGAAAATATTTTAACCATAAGTACCAACTCCATAGCTCACGGTATGCAAGAAACAAATTCCTTAGAATAAATTCCTAATAAATCAACAATACATGGATAGCTTATCATCTCATGTATTTCCACACAAGCGAACATGTATAACCAAGAGATTCATAGCAAACACATGGAAAAAGAAATTATATAAAACATTCAAATTATATCACGTATTTAACTACATAAGTTCAGTAAGAAGCTAACTAAAATTATTAGAACATGAATTATTGACACTCTAAATTACATAAAAAGTTATCGATTTTAATACAAAAGGTAAAATTAATTCCATTAACTCCGTTAACTTACACCTTATCTATAACAATTAAATATCTAACTATTTATAAATACATATATAGCCTATATATTTATTTATGTATAAGCCAATCAATTAGTTATACTTTGGACGGCCTAGTCAAAGGATCTTAACTGGCGTTCATTTAACTATTATGGTTCAAGTCTTATTGAGAATTTCTAATCATCTCAATTAAATCATATACTAACGGCAAAATTAATCAACCACTCTCCAAACCATTCAATCTCTTCCCAAGTATGAAATCGGAAACTCCTGAGTCACTCATATTATAAATTTTATAAAAGTAAATGTTCTTACTAAGGTGGACTAAATCTATGTTATATTTTAAATAAAAATCAGCATGACCTTAGATTGTTACAAACTTATCCTTAAGGCCCTTCAACAGGGACTCCTCGTCACATCCTACATAAAACTAATTTCAACTATCCCATGAGCTTTGGTTTTATGCATCAAGACTTTATTTTCATTTTCCATAATTACGTATTTCTTGGCAATGATGAATAACATTAATTAATGCATTTATTTCTACACTCATATAACACATAAACGTAACATAAAGTAATTAATAATATATTTAATTCCTTAAGTACCCATTAAATCACGTATTATAATAATGATTTTAGAAGTAGATCCTAGAAAACCTCATATGCATCCGGATCAATCATCTCAATAAACGGACAAATAATTCATTAAATAATTTTGGTTCACGTATTTCATTCACATAAATTCGCACGCATGAAGCCAAATAAAACTTTTCCTCAAATTCCTAGAGTGGCGACCTTCATATATATATATAACAAAAATAATGCAACTTAGAATAATACAATGAAATATTGAAATTCGAGAACACAGCACAGCAGAAACGGAGGGAGAAAAAGAAAGGATGAATGCATATTATTGAACAAGATTTTAGATGTACCTAGACGAACAAGAGGGTAGAGCAGCAAGATCCAGGCGTGAGTTGTTATGCACGTAAATTATAAGGTGTAGTATATATAGATATATCAAATCTTAGTTAGTTATAAATTGACTAAAAAGATGTTATACAAGATTTTACATTAATTCCCCGTAATACTTGAAGTTTTTAAATTAAAAGATAAAATGTACATAATTCCTAATTTCCTATCCATGATAAATATATATATATATTTAAAGGAAAGATAAATATTAAACATGTTAATATTTATCAAATGGATTTTACTAATGTTAATACTAAAAAAAACGTGATCACCCAAATTTTAGAAGATTGCTTATCTTCAAAATAAGTACATGATTAGCCTAATAATATTAATATTATAGTCTATCCAATTTAACAAAACATATCTATTCTAAAGCAATATTTTATTACTATAAATCCAATTAAGATTCCATATATCCACTTAATTAGTCAGACGCCACAAAAATTAAACAAAAAGTCCTAAGAAGTTATGATTTTAATATAAACCATTCGCTAAACACTAAATCCCATATTTCGTTTGATTAGTCAAGCATATTTAATTTTAAATAAATCAAATAATTATAGAATAGATATGTATAAATATGTATATTGATTTGGTCCAAAATGAATTCTAAATTTCCTAAATAATAACGGATAATGGAAATAGACATATTTAAACATTTGATAATGCATTAGATACACAAACATACATGAAATTAATTATGATATGATCACTTATAATAGTTCGTTTTTAAATTCTAAGGCGCGACTCATAGGACTTACACACATCATATTATGCATGAGATGCAAATGAATTTCTTATTTAAATTTAATTTTATTATAAGGAAATTTCGGGGTGTTACAACAGTGCTGGCGGCTTCTCATTGGTCGAGGTTAGAGAGCAAGTGAGGGTTGTTCAAACTCCAATAGCATGCTGAGTTGACTTCCTCTGATTCCTCGGACCTTTCATTGAATTGTCTCGTACTTCCATTCTTCTAAGATTTCAGCTCGTGGCTCTAATTCCTAAGTAGATTCAGTGGGTTGTAGCAATCCCAACTGAGTTCCTAGTGCTGAGTTATTCGCCTGAACGACAGATGATCTACTGAATGCTATTTGCTACTGAACTCTAGCTAGCGTACTGAGTTCCTAACATGCTGAACTCAACTAAGCTATTACATTATATAAGGTTCATCATTCAGCTAGGGGTTTGTGATCTTCAAATCTTATTATACTGAATCTCATCCCAACAAATATTCATTAAGCGAAGTTATTCAATTATCGATAAATGAATAATTTATTCATTTATCGATAAATGAATATTTATTACTTTAGAGAGAAATTTACGATATAAAACAAGTTAAATGTGTGTATTAAACTATTTTTTCTTGATAACTTAATTGTGTAAACATTAAAAAATAAAAAAAATTAGTATATGCTTTAGTAAAATCATATTAAAAATGTACATTGAATATGCACTTATTATAAAACAAGTCAAACTATTCAATTTTTTAAGAACACTCATATACATAAAAAAAATGACAAATATATTTTTTCTTATATTAAAATTATCCTAGAAATATATTTTCAGCATTACAAGATTCGTTCAACATAAAATGATCTATCGAAACCAAAGTCCTTGAATTAGATGAAGATATCAAATATTAGATAATGACATATCTAATTTACTCTACAAAAATGCTATGAATGTCCAAGATCTTTTAACTATCGAGAATTATGGAACTATGGAATTACCGATGAATGAAAAGATTATTGGAACACTTATGAAAGGCAATGATGATGAAGATGTCAATCCTAGACGAAATGATAGTACATTTAATCCAATTTCACCATTAAAAGGTTTATTTCAAGCAATAACTACCTTAAATAATTACTTGCTACAACACGAACAAAATATTCAGAAGTTGTCTATACTTTGCAGAAAGTTAAGTATGATAATTTTGGTTTAGGCGGGAAGAAAAACCAATAACTATGGAAGCCTATATTCATAAAAAATGATTATTGTACTACTGTAGTATTATAAGTGTCTACATATATTTTTCTGAAATCAGTAATTATTACTTTATATTTTCATTGGGACCTTAAGGATTTAAAAAACAATTACTCCCTCCCTCCCATTGAAAGTGTCTCCTTTATATGGGGCACGAGATTAAGAAATTTGTGTTATGTGGTGTATATTGTTTGACTTTTGAGTTGTTCATTTTGGTCCACACATTCTTTGTTTTTTTGAGAAACATGACACTTTTTATGGGACAGCTCAAAAAGGAAAACAAGACACTTTCTATGGGACGGAGGGAGTATTACTTAATACATTTAGCGAAAATATTACTTTAGTATAGTGGCCCAAGTCGGGAGGAGGAAAATATTATCTAAGCGAAGTTATTACTTCGCCGAACATTATTTCATCGATATTTGACTTTAATTAATATTCTTAAAATAAATTCAACTACAAGTCACATTATCTAAAATTTTCATTATTTGTTAAAAGAAAGAGAAAAATCCACTACCATGTGAACAGTACCACGATAATGGTAGAGTTAGCAGTTGAGGCAACACCATATTAGTGGGAGTTTGTCGTTGGCATTGGAGTCATCCCACATGCCTAAATCCACACTACAAAATTTATGCTATTTACCGACGGAATTACCGACGGATGAAAAACACGGGTCGTCTTACCGACGGATTACCGACGGAAATTGGGATGCTCAATTTACCGACGGAATACCGACGGATAATTTCCGTCGTCATATTCCCGACGGAATATTCCGTCGTTAACGGTATATCATTATTTATTTACTATTTAATAAATTAAATATATATCTTACCGACGGAATAATCCGTCGGTAAGGGTATATCATTAGTTATTTAGTTTTAATTAATTAAAATATATAAATTTACCGACGGATTATTCCGTCGGTAATGTTAACTTATTATTTATTTAGTTTTTCATAAACTAAAATATATTTACCGACGGAATAGTCCGTCGGTAAATTTATTTAAATTTATTAAAAAAATTTAATTTATTTTACCGACGATTACCGACGGAAAAATCCGTCGGTAGTCATTATAAATTTACCGACGGAATTATCCGTCGGTAAATCCGTCGGTGTAACCTAAATTAATTCAGCGCCGCGGGACAGAACAAAGTGTCTTCTTCTTCGTGGCGCCTCGCCCGTCGCTGCTTTCGCGCCGCCGCGCTGCTGCCGCTGCCGCGCGCCAGCCGCCGTTGAACGCCTCGCCCCACTTCCTCGCGCCGCCGCCGCGCCGCCGTCTCCTTGGTTAGTTTCTTTCATTCCTTCAATATCGTCTCTTATGGAGGTTTCTTTCGTGTTATTGTAGCTCATTTTGTCACTTGTAGAGATGTTCTTGTTGACTACTTCTGTGCTTCTTGTGATTGTAGAGATGTTATTGTAGAGATGTTGTGATTGTAGAGATGTTATTGTTGACTACTTCTGTGACTTGCTTCTGTGCTTGTAGAGATGTTATTGTTGTGCTTGTAGAGATGTTATTGTTGTGATTGTAGAGATGTTATTGTTGACTACTTCTATGACTTGCTTCTGTGCTTGTAGAGATGTTATTGTTGTGATTGTAGAGATGTTATTGTTGTGATTGTAGAGATGTTGTGATTGTAGAGATGTTGTGACTTGCTTCTGTGCTTTGTCAACTACATTCCGCTGTGTATTATTCCACATTCTTGTTGAGTCCCACCGCACAAACCGGACTGAAATTACCACAATCTACCACCTTTATTTGTAAATTTATACTATGTGGGGGAGAACATGTGTGCCTTTTGGTGTTTGTATCTGGTTCTCTGCATGTAGATGATAATGTGTAAATTCATGATAGATGGTTTTTGTCAGATTTACGCATTAATTGGTCGTTATTTCGTGTTGGTTCGTCCTGAAGTAGGTATTATTTTGCAGATTAACTAAAGTCTGCAGATCAATTAAATTCATGATAGATGGTTTTTTATCTAAATGAAAATTCTGGTGTATAAATAGACTAATGGATTCTATTATGAAAGATTTCTTGTGGATAATGGTTGTACATATAACATGGTTGGGACAACCTTATCTTCTGGATTTCAAGCATCAACCCTGCCAATTAACTAGGAATATGTGACTATTAGTGTTTCATTTTCGAATAGTATTCGACTTCACTCTATTATTATGACAAAATCAGGATTTGAAATAATGAGTCGTTCGTGGATGTATACACGGTGGACAGTAGATGGTTCATTGAATCCTCAATTTGTGAATGGCATTGAGGATTTCATTGATTGGGCAAGTAGCCAGACACCTTATATGGACGGAGAAAAAATTAGATGTCCGTGTAAAAATTGTAAGAATAAGCTGTTTTTGTCTACACAAGTTGTAAGAGAGCACGTTTATATGAAAGGATTCGTTAAAAATTATAAAGTTTGGTCATCTCATGGGGAAAAACACGTAACCCTGAATGAACAAGCTACGAGAAATGCACAAAATGACACGTCGACCTCCTATCAGAGGATGGTAATGGATCATGCTGGGCCAAATTATAATGATGCGGAGTTTGAGGAGTCGCCAAATAATGAAGCAAACAAGATCTATGAAATGTTGCAGGCAGTCGACACGGAGTTGTGGCCTGGTTGTGAGACCTACTCACAATTGTCTGCAGCAGTTCAGATGATGAACTTGAAGGCTGAGAATCATATGTCGCAAATGGGCTATGACAGGATGAGTCAAATGATTAAGGATATGCTTCCCCAAGGAAATTCCTTTCCTAATAACTTCAGCGAGTCTAAGAGATTGCTTAGTGGGATGGGGTTGCCGGTAGAGAAGATTCACTGTTGTCCAAATTCCTGCATGATCTATTGGCGTGAAGATAATGAACTGGAGAGTTGTAAGTTTTGCGGAACCTCGCGATATTTAGACTACGGTCCGAAATCTAGTAGGAAAGGGAAGAAAAAATTAGTGGCCGCTAAGAAAATGTACTACTTTCCTTTATCCCCTAGACTCCAGCGGATGTATGCATCTAATGCAACTGCTTCTCATATGCGTTGGCATGCTTCATCAGTGAACGATGGAGTGATGCGTCATCCTGCAGACTCTCCAGCATGGAAGCACTTGGACTCGACGTTTCCTGATTTTGCCTCGGAGATTCGCAATGTTAGATTAGGTCTTTCTACAGACGGTTTTCAAACATTTACACAATTTGGGAAACAATACTCTTTGTGGCCGTTATTCTAACTCCTTACAATCTCGCCTGGCATGTGCATGAAAGATCAATTCATGTTTCTCACGGTGTTGGTGCTGGACCTCGAAATCCAAAAGATAACTTGGATGTCTTTCTACGACCGTTGATAGCCGAATTATTGGAGCCGTGGGAAGATGGCGTGTCGCATATGATGTTTTCAAGAAACAAAATTTCAATATGAGAGCGGCTTTGCTATGGACCATTAGTGACTTTCCGGCCTACTCAATGTTGTCTGGATGGAGTACAGCTGGGAAATTCGCATGCCCACATTGCATGGAACAATCAGATGCATTTTATCTTGAGAAGAGTGGTAAGATGTCGTGGTTTGACAATCATAGAAAGTTTCTACCACTAAGTCATCCTTTCAGACGAAATAAGAATGCTTTCCTAAAAAATAAAGTTGTAGCACGTTCACCCCATGACATGAGAACAGGAGAAGACATACTTAGTCAAATTGAGGCTTATGGTTTTGTGAAAGTCACCGAAGACTACGATGGTATTAACCAATATGTCTCTAAAGAAAATGTTACGGGATGGAAGAAAAGAAGCATATTCTGGGATCTTCCTTATTGGAAATTCTTGTTGCTTCGACACAATCTCGATGTCATGCACATTGAGAAGAACGTGTTTGATAATGTGTTCAACACTGTCCTAAATGTGACAGGAAAGACCAAAGACACGCCGAAGTCTAGGGCAGAGTTGAATACATATTGTGCTAGGCCTGAACTAAAGAAGCTTAACGAGAGTGATAGACACTATCCGAAAGCTGAACTAAAGAAGCTTAACGAGAATGTTTGGGATGAAAAGTCATGATTGTCACGTTTTCATGCAACGACTTCTACCGGTTGCATTTCGTGAACTTGTCCCACAACCTGTTTGGACAGCAATTACAGAGTTGAGCTTATACTTCAGAGACTTAGCATCTCGTGCTATAAGAATTGAAGATATGAGGAGACTAAACGAGAGTATTCCAATTACTCTTTGCAACCTGGAGCGCATATTTCCACCAAGTTTCTTCGATTCCATGGAACATCTCCCGGTGCATTTAGCTGATGAAGCTCGTTTAGCCGGTCCTGTTCAATATCGATGGATGTATCCATTTGAGAGGTATAATATCATTCATATTATCGTTTCCCTGTTCAATATCCCAAGATTAATTATTAATGCATTGAACAACCCTTCATCGATATTTAGGGAAATTGAAAAAATATGTTGGCAATAAAGCTCGTGTGGAAGGATCCATATGCAATTCTTATTTAGTGAAGAAGCATCAAATTTACGCTCGTACTATTTTGAAGATCATATCCACACTAGTCGAGGAGGATGCCTCGCAATTGCGAGGTGGAACAAGAAGGCCAGCCGGCCGACAACATAGATGTTCCCTCTATATTTCGTCCAAAAGGTCGTCCAATTGGTGCGAAGTCAATGAGATATCTTGATCAAAAGGAGTATAATGTCGCCCACTTATACATCTTGTTGAACTGCGACGAGGTTACAGAATATCAGAAGTGAGTTTCTCTATAATTCGCTTGTTTTATTTTCTAACTTGTATAATATACGTAACGACTTCAACCAACTTTAATGAAGCCTATTTGAGGAAGAAGTTCGGCGTGCCTGTCCAAATATATCAGATGAAGATTACCAAACATCGGTTGAGCGCAGAATTCGGAGCTTGGTTCAAATCATATGTACGATGAACTTATCCATTCTAAATAAATTCGAAAATGTTTTCTTTTCCTAATTAGCTTCTTATGATCTTAGGTTTCTTCCCCTTATTGCAATGAGATGAATCCGTATAATCGGGATTTAGCAAAAGGTCCATTAGTAGCGGTTTATACGTACCTCGGTTATGTTGTGAACGGATATAAGTTTCATACTTTATCACATGGGGTAGGAAAGTCCACTATGAATAGCGGAGTGTGTATACAAGGGCGGAATTATGGTTCCGATGCACTTGATTATTATGGGCGATTGGTGGAGATATGTGAAGTTGAGTACCCGGGTTTACCAATAAAACGAACCATGTTGTTTAAGTGCTTATGGTTTGACCCGACCCCTAGAGGGACTTATGTACATCCACAATACAAGTTGGTTTCTATCGATCAAACGAAACCGGCCGCAGAATTATGAACCATTTGTCCTTGCATCACAAGCGCATCAAGTGTATTCTTGCTCATATCCTAGTGTGAACAAATCTAGGAAGGCATGGTTGGAAGTATGTAAAGTTAAACCGAGATTTAAGATAGATTTGCCAACTAAATCTTCATTAGACGAAGCATTTCAAGAAGATGACATACTAAACCCACCAGTATGTAACCACGCGACAGTAGAACCTGATATAACATTATCTCATCCACGTCAAACAATAGAACTCGATGAGGAAGATTTTGACGAAGGAGATGATGATGAAGAAGAACATGTTCTGACATCAGAAGATGAGGAATTTAGTGATGACTAGTACACCTTACAGGTTTTAAAAGAATTTTATTTTATTTTTTTGGCCAAAAACGATTAATGATTATTCTTTGTTTTCAGGTACATGGCGCCTCCCAGAGGTCGTGGCAGGACTGTATCAGCTCCTGTTGGGCGTGGAGCACCCCCATCGACATCTGGCTATGGGGGCAGTCCCCTTGTTTCGAGATTTCACCTGAGGGGTATGTAATAATTGCTTTTATTAATTTTAAATATATCAAATTTCACTTGGATTAACCAATTTTCAATAATAGGCGATTGCTTGAGCCATCTGGATTGGCCTCGACAATCGTTGATTGTTTTAAAAAGATCAATAACCCGACTGGGTTCACTTGGAAGCTGACTCCTCCTGAAATTAAGGAGCAGTATTTTGAAGAATTTAAGGTTAGTTTTTCTTTCAAGTTTACAATCTTATAATTTAGTATTTATTTATATATAACTAACATGTATAAACATGTAAATTGCAGAAGCACTTCTGCTGGCCTGCTGACTGGGACCAGGCAGTCCACCACATGTGGCAGAAGAGGGCATCCAAGAGGTTCAGCGATTGGGCACTACAAAATGAAGCGAGGCCGCCCCTAAAAAACCGGACTACATCAACACAGAGAGGTGGGCGGCCCTCAACAACTACTGGATGCGGCCAGAGGTGCTCCAGAAGTCAGAGACTGCTTCCCAGTGCCGCAGGTCAGAGCCCGAGCCGGGCGCCGGGATGAGCAAGCACAAAGGAGGGTCCCGGTCCGCCTACGCAAGACTCCCTGACCTACGGTAAGTCTCATTTTATATGTTTTTTAGCTTCTTATGTCTTTGTTTTTGACATAATTTTGTTTATGCATGTTATGAATAGGCTTCTCGAGGAGGATGCTCCTTAGAGTCCACCGCCTTTGACACTTTCCGAGTCTCCATTACAAAGGTGGAGACTTCTCCAACATGAAGGCTGCGAGACTTCATGTAAGCACACAATTACAATATATAGATTATTATTCTAGAATTTTGAGTTTGACTAATTTCTATTTAATATTGTAATAGGCGGAGGTGGAGCGGATTCTTTGCGAAGAAGGCCCCAACGCGGATAAAAACGCGATTTATTTGCGGTTGGAGGGGGTCCGGATAAGAAGCGGCGGCTCTACGGTTTCGGCGAGGAAGGGAGCGGCTACATCAACGCCGCCACCGCTCTTCTACTTCCTCACCGGGGCCATCCCGCAGTAATGCCGAGATCATGCGCCGACCGGAGGAGGAGTCGGCGGCTAGGAGGAGCCTCGAGGAGCAGTGTCGCATTTATGAATGCGCAGATGACCCGGCTTATGGAGATGATGGGCTCCTCTAGCCGACGACACGACCTCCGGACAGCCCGATCGAGTCCCCTCCCCCCACCTCTTTATGATTGATTTATTTATGGTTTATGTATATATACTGAATATTTTGATTTTAGGATTTATATATTTATATTTCGGTTTGCTTTTTGAGTTGATTTGAATAGTTATATGTGATGTCTTGGTTGGTTAATTGTATATGATGTGTTGGTTGGTTAAAAATTGCAGGTTGTCGATAACTTGGTACAAAAAACAAAAAAAATTATTTAAAAAAAAAATTCTACCGACGTTTTACCGACGGATATTTCCGTCGGTAAATAAACATAAAAAAATTACAAATTTATTTAAAATTTACCGACGGAAAATTCCGTCGGTAAAAAAATCGTAAAATTTATTTGAAAATTTATTTTAACTATACCGACGGAAACTTCCGTCGGTAAAAAAACAAATAAATTATTTAAAAAATTATTTTAAATTTACCGACGGAATAATCCTTGGGTAAAAAAACAAAAAATTTATTTAAAAATTTCCTCCTCGACAGAATATTCGGGGACAAACTTCCGACGGTTATTTTCCGTCGGCATTCCGTCGGTAAAAATTGCCGACGGAATATTCCGTCGGTAATATTTACCGACAAAGCCTGACCCGACGCATTTCTTCCGTCGGTATTCCGTCGGTAACTTTTTTACCGACGGAATTAAGGGGTTTACCGACGGAAGTTTCCGTCGGTGTACGGTGAATTTCTTGTAGTGCCAGTTAAACTCCACTTTGTAGTTGTTGTTGAAGTTGCCCTTAATTTCTATATTCAAAAGAAACATGACGTTTTTACTCATGACGTTTTTATTGATACAAATGGAGTATAAACATTATTGTAGGAAATAAAGAAAAACAATTATTTAATGTAGTTTTTGTAATATCTTAAGTAAGTTGTGCGTTTTTTAAGTGTTTAACATGCATGATTATGTTTTTCTTGAGCTTTAAATAAATCACTATAAATCACTATAAGCATAAGATTATAAACTGATTGTGGATGCTTTTAAAAGCAGAAGGTACAATTAATATTTTAAAGCTTGATGCGAATACTAGCAGCATTTTACTTAAGATAAACTTCAAGCAACTTTCACACAAGTAGATGAATTTTTGTTTTTTGAGCTTTATTATTAACCTATACATACAAATTTCTAATATCAACTACTCAAATTACCCCGATCTATCGAAAATGCCCCTATTCTACGAAATATCCTCAAATCTGCCATCGGCTACATATAGGTGGCATTCATACAATTATTCGGCTGACATTGACTGATGGACTTCGAAACAGGAATGTGTGTCGTCAGTGGCTGTCGGCACTTGGCCTCATAAATTGCTGTCAGTTACACTTGCCGCTTCCTTGTATTTTATTATTTAAATTTGGACATTGTTAATTACTCCCCTAATTATGATATATATCCATTTCTACGTCATCATTCGTCATTCATTCCGGACGTGTATATCTTATTATTATTGTCCACCTATATACCTGACCTTCCGAAAACGTCCCTGCAACACCAAATATTACATATATGCCCTCAAATCCTTCTCCCCCAACTACTTCTATCTTCTGTCTTATACCGCGCCTTCTCCCCATCACTCACGCCTCTCACCACCACCACGCCGCCACGCCGCCACCAGCATCACGACACCTACGTGTCCCATGGAAATTAAAAGGTGATTAACCAATAAGTTCAGTATACCGAATTTTACAAGAAACCCATCTGCTCCAGATTCGAACAAATCCAAAATCGCAGTTTCCACGGAGTCCAACAGTGGAACGAAACTTGCGATCCTAAACTGAAGACGAAGAAATTGAAGCCATTTCCTGATTAACTCACGAGCTTAATAATTATATTTTAGTTAAGTAAATGAAACTGCTCTTGATGTGTTTCTTGATGAATTTGCCTTCGAAATCTGGGCTATAATTTACTTGAATTTCTGGGCTTTATAATTTGATTATGTTGTTTGCAGCATAAGCTAAGGTTGTAATAGAATGACTGTTTTTAGGGGGTGAGGATCATGTGGATCACTACATGTCCCACCAATAAGGTGAGGACATGTGTCGTGTGGTGATAACTTGATGGCTCACCAATGCACGCGTGACAGAGCGTGATTGGTGGGCCACCAAGTGATCCACCAAATAATGGGATAGAGAATCCTTTGTCGTTTTTAGGTGGGTATAACTTTATTGAATTTGAATGGAATAGTTTGTATTGTTCCCTCTATGCAGTATCTCTTTTTATAATTCTTTAACCAGTATGTAGAGTTTGTCGTGGCCTGTAAGTATTTCAAACATCAGCTATAATGTCTAAATTCAATTTCTAAAGTCTGAATTTTTGTCTCTCTATATACATTAGATAATATTTACATATTTTATTTTCCACTCCTAAGTTCAAAATTAAAAGCTTGATTGGTTTCTATATCAAAATGATAAACATATATCTAAAAAGTCAAAAAAAGTCAAGTTCCGATTCATCTGGAAAAACGAAAAAAGATTAGGAGTTTTTGACAAACAGATTACTCTTTCGACACAAGAAAAGGAATTTTTCTAAACCCCCCTTCGTGTGTCGAAGACTAGGAAAACAAAACAAATAATGCCTCCTATAATTATTTGTTCACCGTATTTCTAATTCGTTCTATTACGCACTTATGCTAATATCTATCCGAATTTTAGAGCATTGAAGTCTTGCAATAGTAACACAGTACAATCAATTCAATTTGGCTAAAAAACAAAGAAAGAGGTGGTAAAGCCATAATATTAAAGTATTGTTTCTAAAATTTATTCAATTGTACTCTCAAGGATTTTGCTATATAATTCAAACAATCGGTGTGAAACTTAAATAACTCATTCAGAACGCTTTTTAAAAGGTTGCGCAGTATTATTAGGTCGAATAAGCCCTTCTGGAATAAATATTCAGCCGCTTGTGAACCTTCGGGTACTATTTTATTCAATGTTTGTTAAATTTTCGTCGTTTGTGGATCACTCGGATAAATGCAGTAATTCGAGAAAAGGAAGTGTCCTATAGTTACAGTAAATTAATACATGATCTATGATGAAGGATTCCTCGAAAAGTTAAGGATTAATATATGTTTAACATTATGGTCCCAATTTTGTTGTCAATTATGTATGATCAAAAAAAGAAATTCTGAAACCCCGTGTATAACACGTTTAATATCTTCAGATACAACAAATTAAAAAAGATAGATAAAATTATGGTAGAATCACAACTCCGCGCAAAGCGCGGCCATAAGCTGTGCTAGTCTTATAAAAAATCCTTTAGTAGACTAGTCGAGTTACTTATTCGCAAGATAGTAGTTCTCTCATTTAGTTTTGAACAATAAATAATGTCTTCAAAAACAAAACAATTTCATTTTTTACGATAATTACTAAATGACACCGGCACCTTAAGGAGTTGACAACAGGGATTATGAAAACTCAGTTCATTTTATTTTCTAACTTTCATATTAAAATTTTAATTTATAGAAACATTAGGTTAATACCTCCCCATAAACCCCAAAACGCGAACCGAATCACAGAGTCGAGTCGGAAGAAACAGAAGAAGAGGGAAAAGGAATAACAAAAACATGGTGGAAGCAAAGAGGCTGAACAAAGCAGTGGTTCCTCTATCTCTTATACCTCACCCTTCTCCTGCCAGCCTCCAGTCAACCCGTCTTGCCATCCGCGTAACTCTTTCTCTCTCCCACAATCATGATTACCTTTTTTTTTTTTTAAATCAATTTCTTCCTGCAGCCCAATGAGGACGCCTCGTCTTGCTCGGTCTATATTGCCTCTGGCTCCAGCATTTACAAACTCCGGGTAAGCCCATTTCACTTACAAAATTCATCAGCTCTCTTCCAAATTCAACGTCACTTTCTTGTACCGCAAATTCTAGTTATCTACTCAATATTTTCAGCACTTCTTGATTTTGATTTCAATTCTTACTTTTTGGGGATGTTGGAGTTTATTTCAAGTTCATATTTTTCCTTATGATAGAATTGCAATTGCTGCTTTTAGGATTTGAGGCCATGTATCTTTTGTACTGGTTGCTCTCTGTTTAGTCATTTCGACAAAAAAACATTATTGTTGCATTGTAGTGAGCTTTAACTTGGAATTTTAACTAGAGGCGAATTGGCAATCAGAGTTCGGTTATGTTGTTGGATTGGATGTGTTCGTGATGTGTCATGCTTATGTCTCTCGATTATGGTTCAGGTTGGAATGGAGGATTCAGTTGTTGGTCAAGGAAAAGAGAACCTTCTAATTCCCGAACAAGTTGAGGTACTTGCTACACGACTCAAGTGAGGGATCCATGAGGGCCCTGTTTTACTAATTGAAAACTTTTATTTAATTGATCGGAAGAGATGTTACTGAAGGTATTGGAATATTACATGGTGGATCGCTGCCCTCATAGATCGGAAATTCAAAGTATTGCACTTGCTGAAACGAAAAGTGAGAAACTTTTCTTGTCTATGCTCTGGATGTATACTACTGCAGTTTGTCACGCTGTTCTTGTTTTCATTCTTCTCCTTTTCAGTTCTAGTTATTGCCTAAATTTTTGAAGTCTAGGATAAATTTTTCTTCCTACATTCAAACGATTCTTGCACATTTTTGGAGTGGCTGCATTCTTAACATAATATTGTAAATACTGAAAACTGTACGGAAAACATGAAATCTAAGGTTACAATATGTGCATTCAGCTATTAGAATACTTAATAACTTGAGCGGCCAATATTTTGGCGGCACTTTCTTTTAATGCTTAAAAGTCTTCAAGTGCTATGATGGCGGTTCTCCATTTTCAAGTTTTGTTAATACAATATTGCTACTCTTACAGGCATGGGTTGCTCGATCTTGGGAAGTGTAGACTCTTATGGTGACCTAATTGTTTCTCGACTGGATGCTAGCGATACAGGTATCCTTCTGCAGTACATTTTCTTCCCGTACTCACTTTTTTATTCCCCATTATTTATTGTTTCTGGATTTGCATATTTTGCTACAATTTGAATGTTAGATGTTGAGCCTGATATGTGAATTTTTTTTCCCTTTTTTATTGATCCTGAGCTACTTTTGATCAGATTAGAGAAATCTGTCCAACATGAGATTGTGATAAAGCTGATAACTGACAGTAGTTTCCTGAGCTTTTCATTTTCTAATCATGCTTTTGAAATGTTTTAGATGCCCTTGAAACTTGTCTCAACAAACAGCTGATAAGTTGATGAGTGGCTTATTAGCTACTTGATGTGAAACTTGGATATTCTAAAGTGTGCTTAACTGAAATCAACGTTATTCTACAGTCAAGTTAGGGGCATACTAGTGCATCTAGGCATTTTCTACTTGAACATACTACTGCTAACATCTTGTTCCAGATGCAGAAAGGTCTTCATATTCAGTGTCTCCCCGGGATTGTGGTGTTGGAGAAGGCAGTTGGGCAGGGCTTTGCTTTAACCCAAGTCAATTGTCGATGGTAAATAACTTCTTCTAGTGTATTACTGTCTCAGTAAAACTTATGTCCTCTTTTGTGGTAATGAAGCTTTTCTCTTACTATTGATATTAAACAAATACTCCCTCATTCCCACTCCATAGGTCCAGTTTCTCCAGCACTGAGATTAAAAAAGTTGTTATTTGTGTATAAAGTTGTATAAAGTGGTGGGGTCCACTATATTATATTAGAATATTATTTTAAGTTAACAAGGAAAGTGGACCAATGGTGTGAGACAACCCAAAAATAAATACATGACCAATGGAGTGGGATGGAGGGAGTATTTTTTTACACCTACGACTTTAGAAGTTTATTGTTCTTGTAATCACTTCCCTTTCACATTTTTTGACCAACGTCGTTGTAGATGCTTGAATGCTTCATTCATGACACTTAGAATTGTATACATTTTGCAGGAAAAAAATTAAATAGCACCGTTCTTTTATCTTTTTTCCCAATTTTTTTTTTTGGGGGGGGGGTGAGGTTGGGGTATGAAGAGCTTTCGTGTTTGAAGCATGGATAGTCCTTTTGAAGGATCTATTTAACTAGCTACCTATTACTGATTCAGGCAGCTGTTGCTCGCAGCTTCTGCAAGAGCATTGATATTTATGATCAAGATATTCATCTTCGCACTTTGAGCACGTGAGTGTCTCATTTCCATCTTCCTTTTCTTTTATCTAATTGCTCCCCCCAATCTCCTGCCATATGTTTCCAAATTAGTCTCTTTGGAAAAGGGTTGTCCCTGAAAACCAGGAAAGGTAATAATTAAATAATATAACTAATGTTTCTATCCTGCAGTATCCTGGTGGTATTGCTTAGAACACTCCTCAGTTTTATTGTCTGGAATGTTATGTTATAAGGTTTTCAATGATGTTCTAGCAATACATTTTTATGATGAGTCCTGTCTAAAAGTTTGAACTCCTAAACTCTGTTATAAATATGTCTTCATGGTGTTAGGAAGATCATGATATCTTATCATAAGTTCTGATGTTATAAATATGAGATTCAAACGGATGTTTTTATTTTCACTTATAGAATTAGCTTTGGACAGATTGTGGTACCCTACCTCGCTGATTTTCATGGACACTTTTAGTGAGAGCGGAGCTTCAATGTTAGCCACCACAGAAGGTTCCCAGGTACTTATGTTATGCTTGCGCGTGAACGCGTTTCCTGGCTGTTGAATGTAATAGTTCCTCTCTTCTTAGGATAACACATGTTTGTTTTGATCTTATTTGAACTGCTGCAGCTAAGTATATGGGATTTACGAGTGAAAGAAAATGGGGGTTGTGTGCGTAGAGTAATGGGGTCTGTTGGAGATATGTTGTATGCAGTCAGTATATCTTCATCTGGTAATATTGCTATTGGTGGTGAGGACCGCACTGTGACTATCTATGATCCACGCAGGTTAGTAGGTTTGTAATCTGACCTATACCATAGTATGATGATGGGCATTTTGGGGTTTATGTGGTTTTCCTATTTAGGCCTGGTGAAAAGTGAAGAGATAAAAATTTAAGATTTTCGCCTCAGTCATTTATCAGGAGCACGCTGTGTTAAAATGAAGCTCTCTCATCAAAATATAATTATGAATAGAAGTGTTGTTGTATCCCGTCCCACTATGCATGATTTGGCTGATTGTTTTGGTCTCGGCTAGGGGATTGATGGAGAAAGATTTCTTGTTCTTATTATAGGATCGTGATTGGATCCACATATGTTTGGTAAAGAGAATAATCAAAAATTGAAGGTGTCCTACAAATATACAATATCAAACATGCTTCAAGTAATAGATTATGTTGCAAACTCACGTGGGACTAAATTATTGCAGATGGTGCGCAACATCTAGATGGTTGAACTGTTCTAAATATGAGGTTAGTTGGCTTCACGTGTTTATTATTTCTCTGTCTAATTGACATAGCGGTCAACAAATTACCAGATGTTTGAATTTCTCCTTTTTGTCTTATTTTAAGTACATTTGCTCTGAGTCAAAATATATAATACAGCCTGGGACTATGTTTTGGTCGAGTGGCATATTAGAATTTGCTCTTCTAAGTGTTGGGAGGGAAATTATATAGCACATTATCCACCATTCTGTATGAATGTCTTCTCTATCTTAAATTTTAGGCTTGGATCTTCCTTAGTCTTTCTTAACTTTACATGTTGTCTGCAGATAACTGGACTTGCTTTTTCATCTATTGATCCGGATTATATATATGTGCAAGGAGTTGATTATGAGGTAAATGGTTTTGCAATCTATGTATGAATTGCTTGTATAAGCAACTTGATTTTTTAGCAGTGGATTAAGTGAATGTTCTTTAATGGAGACGTTGGTAAACTTGATATTTGTTAACACCTTGTAAAATGCCTCTCGAGAGAAGTCTAAAAATGTCATGTGGAAGACTCATAAATACTTTGCAGATTCTGTGTGGAGAATGGAGAGAGAGCAAGAAGGCATTTTCATTTAGAGGGGACTCAAATTGGCTTGGGTTTAGCAAGGTCTCATTTCTATCTCCCTTAAAAATGATGTGTATCACATTTTTAGGATAACATATGTATGCAATTGCATGAGAGAAACAGAGCCTGAGTCTTTCTTTAATTCATATGCAGTGTTCCGATAGGGATATTTTGGGTGGATGGTGCGATTCAGGCAGCATATTCATTGCTGACGCCTCCTTGAAGGAGCCTTGTGTTAGTACAAGAGTTGCATTGTGATTTGTTGTAGTTTTGTTTCGGGGGATTTCCAGAAAAACAACTTTTGTTTGTTTATGGATATGTAAACACAGGTCGAATTTTGGATCTTCTTTCCGGGTTGAATGTCTTCGTCAAATTATCCCGTCCACGCTACCAATTTGTGTGCTAAGGTCGACTTCTTGAATTTCCTCGTGCAGTGCTAAGGTATTTTTTGATGGTGTAAAGAATAAATTACTTTTTATTTAAAATATATGACAGATAATGAAAAAGTCTAATTGGTAATTCAACTTTGTAGTGAAAGTAAATGGTAGGGAGTCAGCTTTTTGGTGAAAGAATGTACTGCATTTGTATTAATAGATTAGGCGTATAGTGAAGGTGTCTAGCCCGGGACCGATAGGTCCTGGGTTCGAAACCCATTGGAAACAACTTTGTGTGAGCCTGTCACCTTAGGGTGGTTGAACCTCCTGTGTGGTTTGCAGGCTACTGCACCGGAGTTGAGGTTTACCCAGAGCGCACCGAAGGTAGTTGCTGCGGGTTCCTCAAATAAAAAAAAATAAAAAAAAAAGATTAGGCGTATAGTGTTATACCAAAGAATGAGGAAGTTATTACATTTTTCTCTTTATTTTATACTATAAATTAATAGTACAAGCCCTAATCATATTAAAAATATTGGCTAATACTCATTCTTGAGATGTTGGCATTTACTATTGTTGATGTTTATTCTCGGACAAATATCAAATGTGCTTACATTGTTTCTTACATCATGCTTATTCTAATTTCTTTTGTTACAAAATATATTGGAAAGTTTACTTGTTATGATTATTTCAGGAAATGACGTGGAAATTCGAAGATATTATCAAATACATTTTCTAGAAGGATCTAGACAAGGAAAGGACGTGGCAGTTGAGAAACTTCATGGAATGCTGGAGTGGTGGAAGAAATAACCGCCCACTACCACTCTTAACATAACCATCCGTTGCATTATCTAAAAACCGCCAGCATCTTCCATGTTTGAAGACGGTTGGAACTGATCACGTAACATAACCTCCCATACTCTATTAAAGATAGAAAAATGTCTGGATGAATGTGCGCACCTCAAGATAGTTGGAACTGACCACGTAACATAACCTCCCATACTCCATGTTCGAGTGTTTGCGCATCTTTACTCACATTACAATATACAAGAGAGATAGTGAGTAGTGTAGCGTAGTTGTGATAGGGTATTTAGAGTGTTGTCCTTTTCGTACTCAATTGTATTAATGATCCATGATTGCACTTAATGGATTTATTTTTTACGCCCTCGTGGTAATGCCATGTGGGTTATAATTTATAAAATCCACAAAAAAGTAAATTACCGTGTCTCACTATCGTATATGTAATTTTATATACTTTTGTATGTTTTAACATCTTGAACAACACCTGGGGCCTTCGACAGAAGTTACAATTGACATCAGAGCCAGACCTTGGATGCTTTGAATTATTCGTTCTGAAAAGCCAATGCAAGGATGTACATCAAGACCATGGATCCGCGTGCAAGAAAGCTGACCGTGAAAGGTAGGGAAATGCTGGAAAGGATGGATATAGATGGGAAAGGATGGAAAGGATGAAGATGACTGGACGCGTGAAGAATGTGAGATCGCTCATTAAAACGAGAAGGGCCTTGATGTGATTTTTGCATGTGTCGATCCATACATGTTTCGACTCATTAAAAATTGCCCACTTTGAAGGAAGCATGGAACATTCTACAGTATCATCTTGAAGGAGATCAAAACCTTAAAGAAACTTGGAAGAATAACCAATTGCGGATGAATGAAAATGAGTCTATTGCCTCATACTCTTGATGCATCCACGATTGCAACACGCATCTGTGGCGTTCCATCAGCAACCGATATCTAATCTCAAAAGCTCTAAGGGCACTTCCTCCGAGATTTCTTGTTAAAGTTGTTTAATTAGAAGGAAATCCTTCTATAAACAACTAGGAACTCACCAAGTTGTAGAGTGAGCTGGAATTATTCGAGTTATATCATATAAATCCTCTATGTAATGAGAAGTACTCAAAAGGGATTGCTTTGATTGCAGCCACACTTGGAGTCACACTTGAGCATAAATATGGAGAAATCGATGAGAGTGAGGCTATCAAGGATGTTGGACTCATGGTGAAGCGATATAACAACTTGTCTCACCAATTGAGGAACGAGAAAGATCAATGAGAGAAACACATTGAAGATACATTAAGCAGATTGAAGCAATCGTGCATGAAAAGATATTAGATACTCCAGCAAGCAGTTTCAAGAGTAAGCCATCAAGATGTATTCAGGACTCTCTGATGACGAAGAGGAGGAAGACTCTGCGCCTGAAAAATGGAAAAGATAATGAAAATGAGGAAGTTAAGGCTATAACGATCCAGTTCAGCAGACGTAATGCTACTCCAATGTGGCCACATCCTCATATATTCCAGGAGAACCTGCTGATAGGTTAGACGAACCAAAGAAAAACCTGTCTGATGTTGCAGGGGAAGCAATACAACTTGTCCACGCACTTTTAGAGAATTACTAGGCTTAGAAGGCTAACAATGTAACCTTGGAGAGGGATTCAGATTTGAGAGCAAGGATGGACAACTATGAGGTTCTTCTAGCTAAAAAAATGATGACATTTTCAACCTCAATGCAAAGTTGATGCTGCAATCAACAACACCAGCCACGTCATATAGGTACTTCTCAATTGCATGAGTCTGTGTATACTGTCACTTCTAACGATGCAAAACAAAATTGATATACGAAGACCTCAGACAAATAGTAGATGGGAAAACCTAATCAATCTCAGAAAGAGAAAGATAAGGTAAAATGTGAAAATGAGGGTCAAGAGGTATCCAAAGGTAAAATGTATGTATGTCACGATTGTAATCTTCCTGGACACATCAAACCTCAGTTGCATGAGAAGACACATGTCTATTCTATTATGCTCTCATTCCAATGCACATCTCAACACATCTGGCAAGAAAAATCAGTACTCGAAAGGAAAATATACATGTAATGTCAAATTCACTGCTTGAAATCTAATAGGTCAACAACATGCTATTTTGATAGTGTATGCTCTCATTACATGACCGGAGATAGGAATCTTTTTAGATAACTATGAAAATGTTTATAGAGGCAATGTGTACACATGGAAACATTGTAGGTTGAGGAACTCTAAATATGCATATATTTCCTAAACTCGAGAATGTTTATAATGTTAACTTGAAAGCCACCTTGATTAGTGTCAATCAATTATGTGATTGTGATACGTAGGGGTGGGTAAAACTTATTGAAAAATTGATATACCGCACATACTGTATCAAAAATATACCAAAAGTACTCGATTTTAACAAGTATATCGTGATTTTTGGTGTGGCATGATATTGTACCGATCTTTTTCGGTACGGTAATTGTATGAATTTTTACTTATCGAGGTGTATCGATCCATACCGAACCGTCGATATATTTATTGTTATATCGTATTAAGTATTTCTAGTATTGTTATCTTTTATAATAACTTACGTATTATCTAATATTTTAAATTCATGAATAATAATAATTATGTAAAAATATTATTAGAATTATAAAAGAAAATATAAATAGTACTCCACACACGTATTATATATCTATTTATTTAAATATGAGATATATATTATGTATACTTATTTAATTAAATAATATATGCGCACGTATTATATATCTATATATTTAAATATATAAGGATGTGCTTTTAAATAAATCCGTAGATTCGAGGTTGTATTATTCCTTCCCAATTTTGATTAGGATTTTTGATACTTGAATTCCATGGATTCTTTCTGCATCTTTTGCGACTATTTTCCTACAGATATGAGTAGCTAAATCTTCTTGTGTGAGGGTTTAGCATGACCTATATTTTTATCATGAATTGACTTGAACCGTTGTTTTGAATGAATGAACTATTTTTTTTCTTAATTATTGAGATAATTTCTCTATGATTGTTTATGTTGATTGGTCATCATCTTAGATAATTGTAGAGAATATAGAAAATATGTTATACGGCGGTTTATATCAGGTTATCTGTTTAACCCTGCAATTAAGTGTCTAGATTGTCACCACTGATTTGAGATAGTTTAGATGATTCTTAAATCCTTTAGCATAATATGATCATTAGATTCATTATTTGATCATCTGATTGACCCTTAGGATTATAAATTAGAGATCTGCCGCCATCATATGGAATCCCTAGAGTCTTAGTGGATGCACCAACAAAAGAAATTCAAATGCTAGCTAGAAATGAGAACCAATCGATTATCTTAGGCATAGTGATTGTTAAACATCTGCATTTTTTCATCAATCTTGAAACCTCACCAATTAATCCAACTCGCTTTCCTTTTTATCGTTCTTTTACTTTCTTGCTTTTCTTAATTTCGTACTTTAATTAATTGAACCCAATTTAGGACAAAATAGATAGTTAACTAATTAGAATAGTTAGAACCCAACTGAGTCCTTGTGAGATCGACCTTGGGAGTTGCTAGATTAGGTACTATACCGATTCGTGCACTTGACAGAATCAAAATTTGTTCATCAAGTTTTTGGCGCCGTTGTCGGGGACTCAGTCGTTTTGTTTATTCTTTTTACTAGCTGTTTACTTGTGTTTAGATTTATTTAGTTTTTTGTTTGTTTTTTATTTTGGTTACTCACTCCCTTTCATTTCTTTTTGTGTGTTTTGAGCCTTCCTCTTGTGACCTTTATAGGTTTTATAAATTTTATAACATACAATTGAAATAGAAGGGACCGTATGGAGCTATTTTGACTATGATAGGTAGTCAAGCATCCAAGATACTTTGCAAGACTTCCTTCGAACTGCTAATAACTGCAAGACAAGGGAAGATGCATGCGTAGCCTGTGGAAGCTACGTGTATCAGACTGAGTCATGTCCTTATTCTTTTTATAATGGACACATGGAGGAGCTTTTTGAGGGTACTTACATGAGAAGTTAAGTGGTTGATTATCAAGGAAAATAAGTCTTGAGGAAACTTTGCAGAACTTTCTACAAGCTTCTAAAAAGTCTATAGAATCACTTACCTCATAGAGGAGAATTGTGGAGTCATTAGCGAAGAACATTGAGACTCAAGTTGGGCAGTTCAATAAGGAGATTCATGAGGTCAAGAACCAAGGGGTGCTTCCTGTACATATAAAGCACACAAAAGTCATCACATCCTTGACAAATGGTAGTGTGAGTGAAAATTCGAATTATATCTTTGATGATTTTTTTTAGTGCAGGAAAGGATAAGGAAAAACTTGAAGAAGAGGTGGATGAAGATCCCAAGAAAGAAGAAGAAAATTTGGTAACTATGGAGAAAGTTGAAAGGGGGAATGAAAAAGGGTTTGAAGAAATAATCAATCCATATAGACCTATTGTTCCATTCTCGGGTTGTCTTAAGGACATTAAACAAAATAACTAGTTTTATTCCCTCGTTCGTCTGTCCATTCTCATGATGAATTTAATGATATTGACTACACTTTAGAGCATGAATCTTATTTGTAGGGATTAACAAAGGATAAATTGGAAGTAGAATTAACACAAAAGACTAAAGAGGATGTATAGGAGGAGGAGATAAGATTGATTATATCTTTCACAAGAATTTTGGAAGATGATCTCAAATCTTTTTTGAAGCCGAAAGGAGACTCAACCCCATAATGCATGATGCACTGATAAATAGCGAATAAATGTTAGTAGATACTTGGTTGACCATTAGATGGAGGATATGTACAGACTACTGAGAGCTGAAGTTTTCTATCAAACATGATCCATTTCCTCTATCTTTTATTGATAAAATGTTAGGAAGGCTAGCCGGGTGTGAGCATTATTGTTTTCTGGTGATCGTTATTTTCACCAAATAAATCATGCAAGTATGCTAGAACATAGATTAGTATAGTAAACAGGTATCAAACACATGGAACATAGATTTTGGACATAAAATTCCTATAAATCCATGGGGTAGGTTAGCGACCACACAATTTTTGGGTTTTCTAAACTAAGCAAGAAAGTAAACATCTGAAATAAATTATTTGGAATAAACTTATGCAGAGAAATGGGTCCAGCAAGATGATTCACACACACAATCGATCAATGACACTAGATATAAATTAATCCGTATAAATCAATTAGTTGTAGGATGCCGTAATTAAACTAACACATCCCCTATTCCCCCTTAATTATTCGATTGTCATGGTGGGCATCTAAACAACTAATTCTCTAAATTAGATGCAACCAACGTCGGTGGCAATCAATATATTTAACACCTAATCAGCCTTAAGAGCTAAGGGAACCCAATTTAGGAGCCTACTCGTATGGTGGGCTTCTAATAGTCTCCTACCAAATTAATCATATTGTTCCAAGAACAATTGTGCAATTGATTTAGCCTAATCCCACGAGAAACAGTGGAAGTACTAAATTAGCTATGAATTAAACTAACCTAGGGTGACAAGCCTAGATTAACTAACCCGATTAATTAACCTAGATTAATTCGGAACTTCAATCATTAATTATTAAAGCCTAAGTCTCCCAAAAACATGATAGTGTGTGCTTCACATCTTGCCGGCCCCTAAAGAATTTAGCTACGCATAATGGTCCGACTGGATATGCGGACGACTAAATTGGGCAGAATGCAAAACATGCTCGGACTCGAAAATAACATGCATGAAATTAAATCAACGAACTGAAAAGAAACAGAAACACGAATAAAAGAGATACAAAACGGAATATTAAAACAATACCGAATGATAACATCCAAATCCAATTTCTAAAGCAATAATGCAAACTCCAACAATGAATTATGAAAGCGAAGAACAAGTGTTTGAATTTCCTATCTCTAAAACTAAAGTATGATCAATCTTCCTTCTCGGTTGCTGTCTCTCTCGCGGATCTCGGGTGAATAATGGATGATAAAAGATGTAATTTTCGTTCTCTCCTCCGACTTATATACGGTTGCGCCCCTTCCCTTGTAGAAATAGGTTTCCCTCTTTAATTAGGGAAAGATTAATTAGATAATAATATCTAAATCTTTCCATGTCTTCTTCTCTCTTATCTGAAACATTCATTCCTTGATATTTCCGTCCAAAAACACGCCTTAAGCCATCAAAACATGCTGCCACCTCAGCTCCTTGTCATCCGCCAAATAAACTCGAAAATCTTCATGACAAGCTAGAAAATACAGTCCAACTACCCAAGTGGGCGCCAAAACAGATAGAATTTACATAGTGTGAATTATACTTATCAAATCTCCTTACACTTGAACTATACTTGCCCTGAAGTATAAGAAAAACAAAGAATCAATACTAGACAAATTCAGTCAATCCCCAGGACTCAAGAGTCAAAAATAAAGAGACACAAGACAAGAAAAGACAAAGACAAAGATTCGAAACAAAGGCAAGAAGCAACACCAATCTTATCCATAATCTCTACACTCAAAGAACTAGCCAAACATGCCAAACCGTGCAAATATGAGTCTCAACAAACAAGTAGAGTTGTAAATTTTAGACAAGGCACACAAATCTCAACTTGGTAAAAAACCTAAGGAAAAGTGGATCATCCTCACATTTCACCCAACACTCTCTAATCTAGATCCGATCAAGTGACTGAAAGAACATAGTCCACTCTATCACGATAAAAGATTGTCGCAACTGCAACATCAAGGAGGTCTTTCCTTCTTGGTTGTAATGGTGCTTAGGACTTAGACAAATTTTCGTCGATAAGGGTCCTAGGGGTTCTAAGCTCTATCAAATTTAAATCAATGTCATGCATGTCATACTTGCTTAACATGAGATGATATAAGAAAATGAAAATATCACCCACCACTTAAGAATTACAAATCAAATTTACCCCAACAAACTAAACTATGAAAATTAGTCAAATATGCTTTCTGAACGCGAAAGTCAGCTGGGCGGAAGAATACTACTAAACTAGTCAGTTGGCCAAATATGCTTTCTGGATCGCGTGGGCAGAGATTCTTCTACTGAGTATAGATTTACTGACTTATGTCAGTGAATAGTAGTCCAGTATCAGAAGTTGTGTGCAGAAGTGTAGACCCTAATATAATCATCTCAGTTAAAAAGCCACTTTATGCTGTTTGATTAAAACTCGGTTTTATGCAAAATGAACAATTATCAATGCAACAATTAAAATCAACACAAGCAGTTTTTAAAGTAGTTCGGACACACTGGGTCCTGCTTCCACTATCCTGAATAAAGTAGGAGTTCTTGATTAAATTATACTGAGCAAGTCTCAGTCTATCTTTTCACTGGACATATACGTTCTTGTTGGCTTATACTGAGCAAGTCTCAGTTAATCTGTACGCTGGACAGATATCTACTAGTCGTAGTGACTTTACAATTCTCAACAGCGAAGGTTTGAGTTTCTCCAACAATGAAGGAGTTCTTACAATAAAAACAGTTCAAAAGATAAACTCCTTCGAGGTTCTAAGCTATTGATATTACAATGAGCATGCTTAGATTAGAGAAGGGGAACTAAAGGATCTCTAGAGAGAAGAACTAAGATGATCTTTCTTGTATGGAAGTTATTCGCTGGGTTTGACTTTGAGTTTGCTAGAGTATGTTCGCTTGAGTGCTTGGTTCCCGATGTCTTTCTGCATGAAGACACTTCTCTATTTATAGTCTTCAATTTGAGAATAGATCCGTTGGAGGGAGTCTAGACACGTGTTGAATAAGACAAGGAAAACGGTCATATTAATTTGAACGTTGTTGTAGAGATACTGTAGAGATTTCCTCTTTTTCAGTCTAGGAGCAGCTTTATGGAAGAGCAAGTAGGGCATTGTCGGCTCCTTATTGGTCGAGGTTATGAGAGTAGGTGAGGCTTGTTCAAACTCTAAGGGTACGATGGGTTGACTTCGTCTGAATCCTCGAACCTTCAACTGATTTATCCTCTATTGACATTCGTCTGATAAATTCAGTACGCATGCTCGAATTCCTTTGCAGATTCAGTTGGTTGATAGCTGTTCAACTGACTTCATCGATACTGAAGTCTAACAATTTTCCCCTGACATGTTTAAAAGCAATTTCCCTCTAAAAGATGTCTAAACAACTGAAATACAGAGAGAAACAGATAAATAAGCAGATATGTGGGAGTGTCATCTGATCACTGAGGTGATCAGTAGTGTTGAAAGATAAAAATAAAGCCAAGTGATAATGAGTAGTTGTCGTAGGCCAATAGAAAAAGATGTCACATATGATCAGAGATGATTACAGTCACAAGACAATCTAATTCTATCAACTAAGACTAGAAGAGAATTAGCTGGGCTTCTTCTTGAATTATTGCATGCGCGCCTCGAAGTCAACAGATTTCTTCTCAGGAAGCTCAAGGACATAAGATGAATAGACTATGTTCCTCATTGCCTTAATCTCTTCCCTGTCTTCAGCAACATCCTTATCCAGATCTCTTCTACTGATGGTATCATTAATTTCTTCCTCAATCTCATTCTTACAGATGTTATCTTAACGCGTGAGAGAAGGAGGTAAAGATCTATTTTCAAGTGCTTTGAGAATCTGACCTGACTGATCTAGAAGGGTTTGGATCTCAGTGTAGAGAGGAGGATCAATTTTCGTCAGAAATTCTTTGAACTTCTCGTCAACATCAGTTTGTTCATCGAATATCTTCCAAATGTAGAATCTCTTGATAAAGTCGATCTTCAATTGTTCCTATCTTTTATTTAACTTCCATGGAACCCATTCATTAGTCCTCTTGTGTATAATTCTCTTCACTTCATTTCCTGGTCCCTTCTTCTGAAGAATTTTGAAGTAGTAGGAACACTTCTATCCTTCTCCGGAACTCTCTCTCCAGCTTCTTTCTCTGTTCTCTGTCTAAGAGGCTCAAGATCAGCTTTATGAAGTCTTTCTCTAGCCTCTCTGATCTGTCGGGCTTCAGTAGTTAAGTTCATGCCTCTCTCACAGCTATTTCATAGCTCTTTCAGTTCAACTTCTTATCTCTTAGAGAGCTCAGTGGATGGAATATGTTGTTGAGTTTCTGAGTCGCTCGGTCCAGCTGATTTAGATTTAGATGCTCCGGGCTTCTTAGAGTCTTTAGACTTAGGAGTTTGAGCAGCTAACCTAGATTGCCTAGGCAGTAAAGATCGTGTTCCGGTAGGAACTGAAGATCGGATTTGTATCTTTCTTGTCCTTGGTCTGCTTCCTCTCATCTTGCTTTTTCATCGTATGCAATCTGCTTGTCTGGCGTTCTGAACTTCAACTTTTTGGCTTTCGAAGGACTTGGGGGAGAAAGGGCTTTTCCTTTGGCTGGCTCATCTTCAGTCAATCCTTTTAAGTACTTGGCCACTTCAGTGATAGCCTCGTTAGCTGGCTCTCCTGAGCCTTCACCCTTCTCAGTAGCTTCTTCCCCCTTGCTTTCAGCTGCCTTTTCAGCTGCCTTACTCGGTCCTGTCTCTTCAACCTTTAAGAGGGTCATTAGTCGTTCACTTGTACTTCCTTCCCCCTTTTTGGCATCATCAATTATCATGGCCAGGGCAGTGACCTTCCTCATAAGGTCTTCTACAGACATGCTGATGGATTCAAGTTTGGTCTGCGTCAGTGTATGCAATCCATTGCTTGTCATGTTAAGCATTGATGGCTTGGAGTACTTCATAGGTAGAAGCATCGATCCGTCGATGGTATGCGTCAACTGAGTCAGTAGCATCCTTCTCAATCAGCTTGTAGGCATTGTGTTGTTGCACTAGTGCTTTGGTTACACTTTCAGTGGCGAGCTTGTTACGCTCTTCAACTGTCTTAAGGACTCGATGTATTGCAGTAGCTATATCTTCAGTGAAATGTTTGGGCTGAGACTACAGTATGTTCTGAAATTGAATGTTCATATCGGTCCGCTACTCTTGAAGTGCTTTGCTGAGGATCTCTTCAGCATTAAGATTTGTAGGAGTGTTGATCCTGTTCACTTCAGCAGATAAGTTGCTAAGCGTCTGGGTCTGAGCCTTAGTGAATTGGCTCCATTTGGTATTCACGTTTGTGGCTAGGAGACGGTTCTTATGAGCTTGATGCTTAATGCACTTGTTGATGGATGTCGTGCTGATGTCTTTAATCTCAGCAGCTTGATATCTAGACTACTTCTTCGACTGAGATTTAGACGGCGTGGGGATGATTGCGCCTGAAGATGGAGGTGGAGGTGGCGAGTCATCCCTGAGAGATTTTCCCTCAGCAGAGCCTCCCTGGTTTGTATCCTTGGGTGGAGAGTCGTGGTGAGTGTCCGACTGAGTCGGGGGCTGAGTAGACTGTTCAGGTGGCCGCTTCTGACTCAGGAGCATAAGCATGGCAGCTCGAAGATCGTCCATCGAAGCTCTGTCAGCAGGCTCGATGTAGTCTATCTCCTCGCTCAGTGTATGCTCTTCTTTGATCAGTTCAGGGACTGTCCTGAGGTTGATCGTCTCAGCTAAGAGATCCCACTCTAGGAATCTGAGACGGATTTGAACCATCGCCCTGACTGCGATGTCCACGAGATCCGCATGATCAAGGATCTCGGGAATCTCATCCACTATCTCTTCAGTAGCTCGGCTTTGAGCTATCAGAACTGAAGTAGGGATAGATGTGGAGACCCCAGTCTGAGGTAAGTCAGCATGAAGGTTTGACTGGCTCTCCTCTGAGTGAATCCTCTTAAACTTGTCTTTCAGAGTCACGTCCTCCTGTCTGGACTCTGAATCTTGAATGGAGACTGTCTCGAGGATCACTACTGAAGGTTCAACGTTCTTCAGTATCTTCCTCTTCTTCTGCTGAGTTGGGCGGGGATCCTTAGTGATCGTAAGAGGACGCTTGTCGTGCTGTCCTCGCCCTAAGGACTTCTCAGCAGCTCCCGCAATAGAGAATTTAATGTTCTCTTTATCGAACAATTGTGCTTCAACGAAGACCACTCGTCCCTGGCAATAGTCGTCAATAAGAATAGACACTTTGCTACCATATAACAACTTGCCTTTGGGAATCAGTTGCATGGTGATGTTGTCTTCAGTGGCAATAAACTTCTGGAGTTGCGCCTTGAACTCTGTTCGGAAGAATTCGTTCCAGTTGACCTTAACACCATCCATAATGACCAACACAATCTGAATCAAGACCCGGGAGAGCTGATCGAAGGATCCCGCTAAGCTGGTCAGTATGTGATTCACGATATATGCAAGACCTCTGTATTCAGGGAGCAACTAATTCCCCGGAAAAGCCACTTTGAATACAATATCTTGTTGCCCACTGAACCGGCAGAGGTATTGATTGATGGATGACTCCTTATAGCCTATAGGAGAGATCCCTTCGTCAATAAGATCAAAGCTCTGAAGAAGACACTCGGCAATGCCGAGGTCTGCAATCTTCACTTCCCATCTGTTGTTACCCGTTTCTTGCTGGTAATTGACGCAAGAAATGTCCTTGAGATCATCGTCTTGATGGAGATTCAAGAAGAACTCGAAGACCTACCTCGGGGGAAGATGGGACGGAGCCCTAGATAATATATGAAGGCTTGAGAACTCGAGGGCGTCAAAGATGAGGTCCATGCACTACACCACGTCGCAGGATCTGAAAGCGAGTACTAGTTCGAACCAGACTCTTCTATTGTCAATGATCTCCTGCATATTTGATGGAATCAGAACTTCATTGCTTGGGGACGTCTCCATTGTACATGAAAAATTGAATCTGCAAAATGAACGTTAGTACTCTAAAATAGAGTAAGTCGGTGATTAGCAGAAGTAGTTTATAAGATTTACCGACGATTAGTGCTAGAAGATGATGGATTTCTTAACCAAGATAAATGCAGAGCACTAGATCGTTCGAAAATGGCAGAAATGTATTTAGATGAGAGATACACTTAGATATATTGACATTTGAATATGAACGGTTTATTAAGCATGCAGTTGAGATTAAACTGATTTTGAAATGTGGATGGCTCAGGTTTAATGTTATAAGAGGTATGATTACTTTTCCGCCACTAATCTCGACCAACTTATCTCTATCATCTAAAAGGTAAGGTGAAATGACATGCATTTAATGCACTGTAGTCAGTATTATGTAATGTCGTGCGTTTAATGAAAACGATATGCTTAATGAAAACGATCAACTGAACATATTAGTCAGTTGATACCATTGTGAAGACGCTGAGTATTTCAGCAGTACTGAGAGTAAGTTCCTCCTTACTCAGTACACCTTGGATCGTCTTACTGAATTGAGTCAGTAGGATCTAGTAGACCTAGTTCTACTAAGAGTTTGTTCAATCTGGTCTCAGCTAGAGATTTGGTCAGTATGTCGGCCCTTTGTTTATCAGTGTGGATTTTCTTCATCCTAATATCTTTCTTCTCAACATGATCTCTGATGAAGTGATGTCGTATGTCCACGTGCTTGCATCGTGTATGTAGAACTAGATTTTGTGTAATTACAATTGCACTGGTACTGTCACAGTAGATCGACACTTCATCTTTATGTATGTCGTAATCTCTTAGCTATTATCGAAGCCATAGTATCTGGGCGCAACAGCTTCATGCAGCCATATATTCAGCTTCAGTAGTGGACGTAGCTACTGAGTGTTGTTTCTTTGAGAACCACGATATGAGCTTATTGTCGAGGAACTAACATGTTCCTGAGGTTGACTTTCTGTCGATTCGACATCCTGCATAATCAGCATCAGAAGAACCATTTAGTTCAAGATTATCATTAGCAGGATACCATAACCCAATATCAGGCGCAAAGTCTACATGACTCCGCTTGGGACTCGCCTGAAATCTCGCGCATACACCTACAACATAAGTTATATCTGGTCTGCTAGCTGTTAGGTATAGTAAGGAACCAAGAATAGCACGATAATCAATGGAGTTAACAAATACTCCCTTTTTGTCAAGATCAATCTTGAGATTGGTATTCATGGGTATCTTCACTGATTTGCTGGATTCACAGCCGAATTTCTTGATGAGATCTCGAATGTATTTATCTTGATTAATGAATATTCCCCTTTGGATTGTTTTACTTGAAGTCCAAGCACTATAACAAAAATACTGATAGACAACAGTTAAAAACCGTTGTCTATCACGAAACATCGCGTTGTCGTAGGTACCGTTGTCGTAGGTTTTCGCTAATAGACAATGGTTTTTAACCGTTGTCTATAAGATTTTCGACAACAGTTTTCAACCATTGTCTTTTTTGTATTGCGTCCGTTGTCGTTTGATCTTTCGACAACGGTTTAAAGCCGTTGTCGTTTCATTTTACTACACGTTGTCGTATGCGTTTTAGACAACGATTTTAAACCGTTGTCATATGTATATTCAACAACGGTTTTCTATCGTTGTCTTTCACTTTTTTCAGTTGTTATAGTAGGTATTTTTGACAACGATTTGTAACTGTTGTCGTTCCGTTATTTTAACCGTTGTCAAATGTACAATTTACAATTTACCACCATCAATAAAATTAATAAAATCCTGTAATATTTCCATAAAATACTTATCAAGAAATTTCGTACTGTAATAATAATTCATTGTTCTACGACTAAAATCTCAAACACGTACAAACTATAACAAAACTAGTTCATTACAAAACAAACTGCCCATTCTTCGACAGCGATTGAAAAATTTACCAAGAAGTCGGTTTCATTACTTGAGCCCAAATCATACACGACCTTGCAGGCTTGGTCTTTCTTGTTATATCCCCTGCAAATGCGAGCGTATATGTCATTTTTTACTACAATGAAAAATAAAAACTAACAGACAATTCAAACAAAATGAAGGTATTAGTTATGAAAGATAAAAACACATATTCCAAAGCTTCACTATATTGCGTTTCCAAATTCTGATGTGTAACCAATGTTCATGAAGGCTAAATTATGTTTAGAATCATCAAACACAACTTGTCTGCCAAATATGTCACTGTGAACCATTTTCTTCATAAAGTTCATGAGGAATTTCTATGTCAACAAGTATCATGAAGCAAAGTCACATTCCAATGTAATAAAATGTCAGCCATTCAAAAAAAAAAAAATTAAAACTTGATTCTAAGATATCTGATGAGGATACAAATAGACAAATAAAGTAGCACAAAATCAGACATGTTACAAAATCACAACGAGGATACAACACTTTAGAAGCAATAAAAACAATTGATAAAAACCAATAACTGAAACGAAACATAATATTTTACAGAAGATCCTTGTCTAGAAACTCAATGCCACTACAACCACCCATTGTTCTACTTCTACTTATTTCTCAACGACTAATATAAAATATAAAGAAACTATCCACTCTTAACATTTGTTCAGTAAAAAATAAACTATATTGCATATCCTTCTAATGATTATTTCAACAGCAAAAGATGAAGGCAAATACACTAGCAATGAATTCCACATAATAAATGAAATCAATATATAAACCTCAAACTCTCAAAGATAAACAAGATTATATAGAAACCTGGTCACAATAAGCGTACCATGCTGTGAAAGTTGTTGCCTCAAGGACTGACCGTGAAAAATAAATTCGGTTGCTTGACCAGATAGTATCGGCAAATCGGCAGTCTACCCCATTTATTGTTGCTGTCGATGACCTCGATGCTCAATCTACTTCCAAATAAAATCAACTAGTTCGGGGGAAATGCCTAATCTGGAACGGAGGCATTAGCTCAGTGGAGGCGGAATCTCGTCGCCGTCGCCGATGAGACTCGCAGAGGAGATTAGATTAAAATGTGTGATGTCGATCCACTCGTAGTTCGTCTTGGTGCCGCACCACACGACGTAGAACTCGCGGCGGACTAGGGTGTGGCTGGCAGCGTCGATGGTGGTGGCCATCTGGTAGTCGGCCTCGAGGAAGGAAGAAGAAGGAAAATGTTGATTTTTAGTTAGGTTAGAATTGTGATAGAAAAGTGACGGGAAGAAGGGAGGAGGAGATTTTGAGTTAGGTTAATTAGAGTAGTTATTTTTTAATGTTACTTTTTGGAGAAAGTATTAATAAGTATTATAAGTATTAATATTAATTAAAAGTTATAAGTGTAATAATAAATATAACTTAAATCAAACTTTGAATTTGAAATTTAATATAGAATTACTAATTTAAAGAATTTCTTATTTTAATTATAAAAACTTTTAGTATTTAATTTTAAAAATATTCCTAAATTATATTTTAAAATTTGTAACTATAAGTTTTTTATTTAATTAATATTAAATTATATTATTTACAATTTTTTAAAATAATTGTTTAGTCATGTTAAAATAAATAAATAATTATAAATATTTGGGTAAACGACAACGGATAACGACAACAGTCATTAAAACCGTTGTGACAATGATCACATTTTCAACTACGACAACAGATTTACGATAACGGTTACTAGAAGCGTTGTCTATCAACACATTTTTGAACTTACGACAACACATAAACGACAACGGTTCGTGAAACGTTGTCTATGAGTGAATTCTTATACTATGACAACACACAAACGACAACGGTTAGTGGTACCGTTGTCTAATGGCGCATCCTTAAACTACGACAACACATAAACAACAACGGTTTCCACAATCGTTGTCTATGAGCGCCTTTTTCCACATACAACAACGCATAAACGACAACGGTTGTTAAAAACCGTTGTCTATGAGCGCACTTTTGATATAAAAGACAACGGTTTTAGCTAGGACAACGGTTTTTCAACCTACGACAATGGTTTTTCACCAAAACCGTTGTCTTTTCACTGTTGTCGTAGGCCAAATTTGTAGTAGTGAAGGAAATAATTCATTTCTCCCATCATCGACATATCGAACTTCTCTTTCATCATCTGCTCAAATTTCTGACACATGGTTAAATTCCTAAATCCAAAGATGATGTCATCTACATAGATCTGTACCAGTAGAATGTCATCTTCTGACTTGATACTGGATAGGGTGCGATCCACTGTTCCTTTTCTGAAAACCTTTCTGAAGCAGAAAGTCTGAAAATGTATCATACCAAGCCATGGGTGCTTGTTTTAACACATACAACGCTTTCTTAAGTATATACACTTGATGTCCCTGCTGAAAACCGGGCGGTTGTTCAACGTAGACTTCTTTCTTCAGTACGTCGTTCAGGAAAGCTGACTTCACATCCATCTGATAGGGTGTGAGCTGCTGATGTGTTGCATATGCTAGAAATAGACGAATGGCTTCCAATCTTGCAACTGGAGCGAACGTTTCATCGAAGTCTATTCCTTCTGCTTGACAGTATCCTTTGGAAACTAGTCGAGCTTTGTTCCTGACTATGACGTTGTTTTCATCTCGCTTATTTTTGAAGGCCCACTTCGTTCCTATCACGTGCTGATGTCTAGGTCTGTCTACAAGCTTCCATACGTCATTTATGGTAAACTGGTTGAGCTCCTCTTGCATGGACGTGATCCAATCAACTTCATTCAGCGCGTCCTCAATCAACTGAGGTTCTTCATTAGACAAGAAGGAGTATAGAGCACTTTCTCCTCGACGGAATCGGATCTTATCTTGACACTTTGTCAAGGATCTCCAATTATAAGATCTCGAACTACGAGCATCTAACCATGAACGACGGTGTCTTGTTATTTCATCTGGAATTGATTCTACACAAATAGTAGGATTATGAGGAATTTCAGTAGTACTATTCTATGATTGAAGCAATTCAGTAACAAGAGTAGGATCTACTGAGTCACAGGTTCAGGGGCATTTCGCTCAGGAACATTGGTAGTTCCCCTGAGTTGTTATTCTCATTAGAAGTCTCAGTTAGCACTGGGGTTTCCTCATCGACCTTAATTGTCTGGGATTGATTATATTCAGCAGAATCAACTGCTTCGGCCTACACCGAGTTTTGGTTGATTCTAAATTTCATCGTATTGAATCATCATCCCAAAGTTGTTGGATCTTTTCTATGTTATCTTTTAAGGCTTAGATCTTGTAGCTTGCTTCCGACCTCTTCAAAGATCTTGCTCGAGAGTTTGACTTCCTGTTCTCAGAAGTAAATTCGTTAATACAACATGAGGGCTTTCTTCCACGCAAAGGGTCCGGTAGTTAAAGACCCCGAAAGCTTTTTGACCCTCGGAGTATTCCAAGAATACTCCTTGGTCGACTTGCTATTAAAGACCTTTGATCGGTCCTTTCCGTTATTGTGGATAAAGCACGAACAACCAAAAAATATGGAAATGTGAAATAGAAGGAGTTCCCCCCTTTCCATAATTCATATGGTGTCTTCATGTGCATCTGAGTCAATAGAGACCGATTCTGAGTATAACAGACAGTGTTAGTAGCTTCTGCCCAGAACTTCAATGGTAGACCTGAGTTTGCGAGTAATGTTCTTGCTGCTACTTTGAGTGTTCTGTTCTTCTTTTCAGCAAGACCAATCTGAGGTGTACGTGCCGCGAGAGGTCCCGTGTTAAATTCCTTCGCCTTCGCAAGTAGTCCTTCATCATTGAGTTCGAAACTCTATTCCACGGTTTGAGCGTATTCTTTTAATCTTGATATCCTTCTCGACCTTAACCGTTTAAGCTAGTTTAGACAATTCGGATTTGACGTCGAATTGTTGGCGATAAAAATCACCCATGTATATCTTGAATAGTCATGAATGACTACAAGAGCATATTTCTTTCCTCTGATCGTCACTGGTGTGACTGGCCCAAATAAATCCATGTGGAGCAGTTGAAGGATCCCATCAGTAGAAGGTGACGGAATAGGCGGATTGCTTGATTTTGTTTGCTTCCCCTTCATGCATGATTCATAATTCTTGTGTGTCTTGAAAACTTCGTTGGGCAGTCCTCTGACTTTTGCATCCCTTGCTAGCTTGTTCATTGTCTTGAAGTTCAGATGGCTTAATCTTCTGTGCTAGAACCACGCTGTTTTTTCATCTGACTTCGTGTGTACCAACAAGCATGCTTCAGATTCAGCGGTATTCCACTATGCATAGTAGATATTTCGTCTCCGCGATCCTGACAACACAGTTTTTCCTGAAGATTTGTCAAGAACATCACATAAACCTGCGTCAAAAGTCACTTTATTGGAGTTATCATAGAATTGACTGACTGAAAGGAGATTATGTTGAAGTCCTTCAACATATTTTCAGTGTTCCGTATCCCATTGTATATCCTTTGGAGTTGTCACCAAATTCAATTCTAGCTCCTTCTTGTTGAACATAGTTGGTCAGCAGATTCTTTTGATGTGTCATGTGTCTTGAGCATCTGCTGTTCACGATCCAAGGGTCCTTTAGCACCGGCAAAACAAAATAGATCCAGGTACCCTTTGGGTTCAGCTTTAGCTCCTTAGATTTTAGTGGACTTTTGGATCCAAACTTTTCTGACAACCCTGATGGTTTCAGATTTCTTCTTGCCCTGTTAGTCAGCTGATCTCTCTACTGAACTCGGAGATGCTGACTTTCTGTTCTTCTGAGGTTCAGCTTTCTTCTTCTTCTGAACCTTTGAGCTCTTGACTCTTGGCACATAATAATAAGATCCATATTGAGCTGGGTGAACCCATTGGGGTTGACCATACTGTTCGGCCCACCTGACCTTCTTGGTTCCTCCTGAGTTGGATCTGGGTGTTTTGGGGCTTGAACCATGGGTCATCTTCTTATTACGGGGCTAAGGTGCTTCCATTTTATGTTTATTCTTTGCTTGAGGGTTTGAAGGTTCTACATGCTAAGTTACCCCTTGGACAAACCTATCAGCCAGTTGATTTGAGCTTTTCTGGCCTGAGGTAGTTGCTTTATAAGTATAACCAAGTCCTTGCTTCGTGGACCATGGTCTCTGTGATCTCAGCAACTTCTCAAGTTTCTCCTTAGCTCCAATGTACTGCTCAGTCATCAAGGTTCTCCAAACCTCATTGCTCTTCCTCGAGCTTCATACTCGCTTTAGGTTGTGCGAGCTTATCCTTGAGACTTGCTATTCCAGTCTCTTTCTTAGAGATGTCCTTGGTTAATACTTAAATCTGTGATTCTTGCTGTTGAAACTTGGTCATCGTGAGAGTTAAACTCTTCCTTCGTCTCGTAACAAGTCCTTCGGACTCGGTAGAGTCCCGACTTCTCATTGAAAGTCTCCCGCTTCTCAACTCTCGGGAGTTCCGGCTCCCGAATTGTCCTACCGAACTATCGGCTCATCCGGATTTGTTCCTCGAGCGGCATCCTCATATGCAAGAACGACATCTAGAGGTTCACCCGCAATAGAGCTTATGTCGTGTGTGCATGGTGACGAGGGGCATATATTATAGTCAAAGTTTATCGCAGCCTCTTCTCCGACCCATAAGACAGCTTCAATGTCCTCTCGCTTCAATTGCAACGAACGCAACATCATCATCGGATGATTCCATGAATAATTCTTTGTCGCTTGAGCGGTCGGATAACTCTCCTGGCTATGTAGGCTTGCCTCTTCTCGACAAATTTGTCTCTCCCTGGCTTGCCGTTCAGCTCTTTTAGCTGCCGGGAATTCGACATTCATATTGATAATGTCCTGGCTTCTTTCAGTTGTTATATACTAAGCTCATGCCTTCCCTTTTTGGTGTCTCGTTGCGTCCAACAGAGGCAGTCTCAGCATTCCTACATTCAGGTAGAGATTTAAATTCATTTTTCGAATGAGCATTCTCTCTCTTACCTTGATAGCTTTTGGAAGCTTTCTTCATTTTCATCTTTCTGCGTACTTCTAAGCCAAGTTGTCGCCGATTGGTATTGTTATCGAGCTCCTACCGACCGACTTGTGGTCGAGGGACTTGCTCTTGGTGTGTTGGACCGATGCCTTGTAAGCATGATCCATTAGCACTTCGGCCTCAAAGACCGGGGTGTGTGGAAGATTAAACTTAAACTCATTTGCCTTTAGTTCTCAAAAGGAGTAACAGAGTTTAAGTTAGTTCTTCTTAAACATGTAGCAAAAGAGTACCACTTGGGCCTGCTAAGAGCCCTTAATATCTTTGTGTTGGTCTCCTTGTTACTGAATGTTTTCCACGGTCTGTTAATGATATTGATTTGATTTGTAAATCTGATGCTGAAATCATCAATAAACTCCCCCTGGAAGTATGGTAAATGCTTCGAGTTTCTGCAGCTCTAACTCCAGTTTGTTCTCTTTAATTTGTGGAGTTCCTTGGCTTAGTACAGTGAGAGCATCCCATAGCTACTTTGATGTCTTGCAGTCGTGCATCCATCCGAGATATGAGTCACTAAGAGTCATCAGTATCACATTGCTTGCGACTCGGTCAAGGTTGTGCAACTTTCTCTCTTCAGGTGTGAAGAGGCTCTTGTCCTTTGGAACCTTTGGGCCGGGTATGGCACCTTCTACTCCCTCTACTACAAGCTCGACATTGTCGACCACGGGAATAGTAGGTCCTTTCTCCAGGACGTCAGTCATACTGTCATGCAGCGTTGTTAAGTGTGCCTCCATCCTCACCAGCCATACCGCATAGTTTTCCGCTGAAAACATGGGTACCGTCCTTATACCTGAAATACCATACATGTTGAAAAAATATGGTATTGGATGCTGAAGAGATGCAAGTGCAGAGAAAATGGATTTTCAGGATCTGTTCGAGTTAGACCAGTATTCAGATAACGATGATCAAAAGAACACCGCTCTGATACCAATTGTTGGTCCAGAGACAAGCTTCAGTGTAGGGGGATGAATACACCTGAATGCAAATTTCAAACTCGTAACGCGAAAGTCACCGAGCTAAAGAATCTTCCCGAACTAGTCGGTTAGCCAAATATGCTTTCTCGGATCGCGTGGGCGAGAGATTCTTCTACCGAATACATATTTACCGACTTATTGTCGGTGAATAGTAGTTCGAAGATCGAAGTTGTGTGTGGAAGTGTAGGCCCGGATATAATTGTCTCGGTTGAAAAGTCGTTTTATGCTATTTGATTGAAAACTCGCTTTATGCAAAATGATCGCTTAAAATCAACACAATCGTTTTAAAGTGGTCCCACGTCCACTGTCCTGAACAAAGTAGGAGATCTTGATTAAATTATACTACGCAAGCCTCAGTCGATCTGTTCACTGGACAAGTATCTACTTATAGTCGTAGTGACTTTACAATTCTCAATCGTGAAGTTTTGAGTTTCTCCAACAATGAAGGAGTTCTTATAATAAGAACACTTCAAAAGATGAACTCCTTCAAGGTTCTAAGCTATTGATATTACAAGAGCACGCTTAGATTAGAGAAGGGGAACTAAAGGATCTCTAGAGAGAAGAACTAAGATGATCTTTCTTGTATGCAAGTTCTTCGTTGGGTTTGGCTTTGAGTTTGCTAGAGTATGTTCGCTTGAATGCTTGGTTCCCGATGTCTTTCTGCATGAAGACTCTTCTCTATTTATAGTCTTCGATTTGTGAATAGATCTGTTGGAGGGAGTCTAGACACGTGTCGAATAAGACAAGGAAAACGACCATATTAATTTAAACGTTATTGTAGAGATATTGTAGAGATTTTCTCTTTTTCAGTCTAGGAGCAGCTTTACGGCAGAGCAGGTAGGGCGTTGTCGGCTCCTTATTGGTCGAGGTTATGAAAGTAGGTGAGGCTTGTTCAAACTCCAAGGGTGCGATGAGTTGACTTCCTCTGAATCCTCGGACTTTCAACTGATGTATCCTCTATTGACATTCGTCTGATAAATTTAGTACGTATACTCGAATTCCTTTGCAGATTCAGTTGGTTGATAGTTGTCCAACTGACTTCATCGATACTGAGTTCTCCGGCTGAGTGCATAATCTTCTACTGAACGCACAGCTACTAAACTCTAGCCTACTGAGTTCTAACAAGCTGAACTCAACTAAACTATTACAATATCGAAGGTTCATCATTCAGCTAGGGATTTTGGGATCTTCAAATCTTATCATTGTGAATCTCATCCTCACAAGCACACTTTCACTAGACAGGTAGAGGACAAAAACTTCTATCCTCACATATATAATAAATCAAATCTTAAGAAAGCACGTAAAAACATGCAATGACATAGGACAAGAGAAAGCTAAAAAAGTCTCGACTAAATTTTTTTTACTAAACCAAAGAATCGGTCAAGGCTCAAATGGGCTCACTAGTGAATAATGTAAGGTAGGAAAGTATTGTCACAACTAATTGGCTTAATCCCTAGTGCCTCCTCTCATGCATCACAAGTGACTCACCTTTATTGCAACTTTGTGGAAAAACATTGTCGGTCCGGAGACGAGTATCAGGTGTAGGAGGGGGGGAATACACCTGATTACAAGTTTTTCCTTAAACGTGAAGGTCGGCGATTGCTTGAGTTTTGCTACCTGAATAAATTCGATGCCGCACAAACCTTCGGATCACGGGTCAAAGTGATTCAGCAGTTGAGTCCCTTCTACTGGCAATGATCAGCATGAGAAGTTTAGTATGCAAAATGTTGTGCGGATAAGTGTGGAGCCCGGTAGACTTCGTCTCTTTGAAAATGTTTTTATGCAAACCAAAACCGTTTTGGCTGGTGCACTTTTCAAGTTCGTTTTATGCAAAGGATAGTTTTGTAAATAGTTTGAACACAATGCAATAAAATAATAAACGACACAAGCAATTTTTAACGTGGTTCGGATACGCAAGATCGTACGTCCACGGTCCCACCGAACATGATGTCTTGTTGATTAATTTGAGCAAGCCTCGGCCAGAATCATGCGTGACCGGATGTACACTTTTAAGTTATAGTCCTTAGCGAATTTCACAAATCAAACCGAAGTTTGAAGGGGAGGGGATGATCTCCAACAATGAAGGAGCTCTTACAATAAGAACAATTCACAGAATGTGAACTCCTTCGAAGGTTCTAAGCTAAAGATATTACAGTGAGGCTTAGAGATAGAGAAGGGGAACTAAAGATTCTCTAGAGAGAAGAACTAAGGATATTCAAATAAGCAAGTTCTTCGTTGGATTGACTTTTAGTGTGCTAGAGAGTTGTATGCTTGTAAGCTTGTGTTCCCATGATGTCCCGTGCATTGAGCTTGGAGACTCTTCTCTATTTATAGTTGTGACCCAGACATGTATCCGTTGGAGAGGACGATGCCACGTGCCACAAAACTCCAAGAAAAACGGCCATATATTTTCAAAATGCGCCGCAGAGTGGTTGAATTTTTGTACATGAGAGCAGCTTTAGTGTCAGAGCAAGTAAGCTTTGGTTGCTTCTCATTGGTTGAGGTTTGCGGTAGGTGAGACTTGTCGACATCGCCTTTTATCTGAGTTGACTCTCTGAACCTTGTATACTGAATGTTCTCTACTGACATTCGACAGATAAGAGTTAGCTAGTCTTTTTCTTTGTCTGGTCTGCAACTGAGTTGCATCCATTCAGTAGATCAGGGCTGATCATACTAAGTCTTCATCTGAGTCGGCTGATAAGGATATTATGTTGAATGAAGTCAGCTCTGACTCGAAGACAATGAAGCTCTTCACTCAATCGCAGATCGGGGATTGTACCGAGTCTTCTTGCAACAAATGCCGCTAAGAGGATCTTATACCGAGTGCCGTCGCAAACGGATTCGAAGACAACTAAGCTCCACCGAATTGATAACATGGGGTTCGGAACTTTAACTTCTCTACCGAAGTTATGTCCAACGATATACCCCTTACGGGGACTTAGACCAAAAAAAGATGTAAACAATCACATCGAGTCTAGCCTATTATATCATAACGGTTCCACACACAAAGGGTTCAGGACGGGTTTTGGGACCTTCAATTCTACAGTAATACAATTCAGTATCACTATAGTTTCCCCCATAACAGATATTACATTATCGTCCTAAGTTACATGAACTAGTGATATAGATTCTACGTAACCCCTGGCAAATGATCTACTAGATCACTGACTCATATCCCTACAATTTCCCCTTAATTGATGATGCCAAAACCACTAAGTACTAAACTACTAACCCAAAAACAACTTAGTTAATAATAACTGAACGATGAAAATACATGTTAATAGCTTACAGAAGATAGACATATCAGAAGAAATCAGGACAGTGAGTGTGTGTGTGTTGATCACTTCAGTGATCAGTTAGTGTTAAAGATAAATAACATAGCCATACGATAATGAGTGGTTGTTCGGCCAACGTAAATACCGATTTTATAGATATGACAAGAGAGTACATTACAACCGTAAATCTAAGAGAGGAAAGGAAAGATACGAGGAAGGGGGGAGTCTCGCTTACTTGGGATCCGAACTTCTAAATCTTGGCTTTGAAGTCGGCAGATTTGGTCGCAAGTAGGATCAAGCCCGTAGGATTTGTAGATAGCTTCCCTCAATACCTTGATGGGTGGAAGATCGTCTGGCGACTCGATATCAAGATCGTTGTGACGTGCGGTTATCTCTACTTCATCCTCTATCTCCTTTGTGCATATGGCTCATTGAAGAGTCCCGGGAGGGATCAACTGACGATATATAGGCGCAGTGAAAGAAAATTTCTCCTTTTGAAGAAGCAATTTGATCTGTGCTCTGAAGTTAGGGTCGTGGTTGTATAAGAATTGGTCAAAAAATTCAACCGCCGGAACTTCTCTGGAGTAGCATTGCCATACATAGTAAGCTTTGATAAAGTCTTCCTTCAGACCTTCCCATTCCTCATTCAGGTTCCAAGGGATCCACTTATTTACGCGGCGGAAGGGAGTTTTCCTAACGTGCCTTCTACCCACCGCGTCTGTAGAATTTTGAAGTTCTGGGGATCTCTCTGATTTTGACCAAAACTGCTTCCCTAGCTGCCTTCACAGTTTGCTCAATATACTTTGCCAGTTCAGCTTGTCGCAGTCTCTCTCTGGCTTCAATCGTAAGCCTGTTTCTTGCTCTGAAGTCGATGCCTAGTTCGACTACATCCCATAAGGTTTTCTCCTCTGCGATTTGTTCTGCTGTGAGCTTGGGAGCTTTCTTCTACCTTTCAGAGAGTGGAAGGTTGTCAGTCTCGGAGTTTTCAGGAGACTCATAAGCTGATTTTTCAGAGGGTTTTTGCTTCTGCTGAGTCTTTAGAGGAGGTGCTGGCTTTGACTTTTGCATTCTCGCTCGCTGAGCCTTACTCCTGGCCATCCTTGCCACTGGGACTTTCGGCTTTCTCTTCATCTGGGCCTCTTCCTCGAGTTTGGCTTCATGGTCTAGCTTAGCCTCGCAGCCTACCGAGCTACGAGTTTGTCATGCGCCTCTTGTTCCTCTTTGGATTTGAACTTAAAGGCGTTGGAGGTGGAGAGCTTTAAGTAGCAATCTCCTTGCCGTGCCTCTTCGGTGGCGGAGGCACAATGTCCTCTTCTGCTCCCTCGAAGAACTCAGCTACTTCGTCAATGTGTGTCTGAGCTGAGGATCCTTCATCTCGATCCAAAGCAGCCTTCCACTCGATAGCTACGTAAATACCGCCGAAGCTCGCAGGCCTTCAACCGAGGCTTTTCCCTTAGCCTTTTCTTGCACGGAGGGGAGGGAGAGAGCACCGAGCTCTTCTAACATTAACGTTCCTTCGCCCTTAGCTTGTTCCCCTCGCCTTGCTTTCTCTCCGAACTTCTTCTCCCGAGCTTCATTCCCTTTACTTTCCCCCTTTTGGCATCATCGCCCGAGGTCAAGTAAGGTCTTAATGGCTGCTACGTCCCTTTGAAGGTTGTAGACAAATGTCTTGAGTTGTTCGAAAGTAGAGTTGAGGTCCCCGACATCATCGCAAAGAATGTTCCCAATCATTCTCTTGATCTTTGCGAATTTGCTTGATTTGGGATTCAGCTTGATTCCTCTCGCCGAGTAAGAGATGCGTCGAGAGAATTCTTCATTTCGACCTGGATGATTTTCGGAGCTGCAGCTTGAGTTTCAAGAGCTTTAGTCACACTAGAGCTCGCAACTCTATTTCTTTCATCTATGGTCTTCTGGACATCAGCCAATGCTGCAGCCAGTTGCTCTGAAAATTTCTTCGGTTGAGCTTCTCACAACTGCTGGCATTGAGTGGCCAAGTCCATCTTCTGAGCTATGAGAGCAGTCTCGATGATCTCTTGAAAATTTAGAGCAGGAGCTTCTGATATCTTCTTGACTTCTCCGATAAGGACGTCAACGCGCCGCCCGAAGCTTCGTGTATTGTGGCCATTTCAGGTGCACATCCTTAGCCAGGAGACAACTTTTGTCTCCTTGCTAACTGATAGCTCGGTTGACTGTCCTCGAGGATACTTTACCAATCGGTTTGATCTGGTAAGAAGATGTACCGATCCTCTGCACAGAGGCGGCGAGTTGTTGTCTTAAAGTAGACGCAACCGGGGCGGCACCTGGTGTAGGAGGTGGAGGTGGTGAATCGCCCTTCTCCTTAGGAGTCTTGCCCTCAGCAGAGTCTCCCTGCTTTGCATCCTTGGGTGCTGAATCATCACCTTCAGCTGGGTGGTCAGTAGGCGAAGGAATTCTGGCGGGAGAGGAGGAAGACTTCAGCGCAAGAAGATATAGCATGACTGATCTCAAGTCTTCGAATGAAGCAATGTCTGTAAGTTCTCCAAACCCTATCTCGATCGCAATTGCTTCCTCCTTTGCCAAGAGTGTGGATACGTAATGCCGCCGGATCGATCAAGCAAGAATATCCCAGTTAAGGAATCTCAGCAGCGTCTGAGTCCCTGCCCTGACAGCTACATCCACTTGATCCTGATAATTGACAATTTCAGGGATCTGTTCAGCGACTTCGGATACAGCCCTAAGTCTGGTCAATTGAATTGTGGTTGGTAACTCAAGAAACTTCAGCGGTTGGTTCATCTTCAATGAGCAAAAGAGTGCATCATGTCTGCACATGCAACATGATCCAATTGTCCAATTTTAACCAATGTTTGACCCGTTGATCGGCTTTCACTCATGTGTTGACCTGCTTTTTTTCGTATTTTTTTTCATTTTTTTGTCTTTTTTCATCTTTTTTGTTTTTTCCTTTTTTTCGTCTTTTTTGTTTTTTCGCTTTTTCGTTTTTTTTCGTCTTTTTTCATTTTATCGTTTCTTTCGTCTTTTCGCATTTTTTCCTTTTTTTTTACTTTTTCGTTTTTTTTCGCCTTTTTCGTTTATCGTCTTTTTCATTTTTTCACTTTTTTCGTCTTTTTCGCATTTTTTCGTCTTTTTCATTTTTTCGTCTTTTTTCGCCTTTTTTCGTCTTTTTCGCCTTTTTTCGCCTTTTTTCGCTTTTTTCGCTTTTTCATTTTTTTTCGTCTTTTTCGCTTTTGAAATACAAAAAATATTTTTCGTTTTTTTCCCCTTTATTATAAGGACGAGAGTGTCACTCTTTGTATACAAAAGTGTCGTTTGTTCTAAACAATGACACTTTTGTTCGTTTGTTCTAAACAATGACACTTTCATTCGGGACAATTGACACTTTTGTTTATTACGATTGACACTTTAGGTAATATTTCTGGTTATTATGCTTCATATTGATTAGTAGATGAAAGTGACACGTTCCTTAATTATGAGTGCCAATTTACTTCAGTGTGATTGACACTTTATGATAAATGACACTTTCGTTCGTTGTAATTGATACTTTTTTCATAAACAAATGACATTTTTTTTCGAAACAAATCGCATTTTTAAAAAAAATACTCCCTCCGTCCCATGAAGCTTGCAACATTTGTGTTCCGGCACATATTTTAAGATAGTGGGTGAAAAGGTAAAGTAGTGGGTGTAAAAGTATAAAGTAGTGGTTTAAAGTTAAAAAATAGTGGGGTCCACTTGTTTAAGTGAATGTGGTCCACTCATTTTCTTTCTATTTTAAGTAATGTTGCAAGATTGGTGTGACAACCCGAAAAGAAAATGTTGCAAGATTGGTGGGACGGAGGGAGTAATTGATATTCAATAAATGATATAAATGACACTTTATTCAAATACAAATGCCACTTTTGTTTGTTACGATTGATACTTTGGATAAGTAACAAATGACACATTTATTCATTACAAATGACACGCATTCCTTATCAAAAAAATTGGAAAAAAAAAAAAAAATTATTTGTTACGATTGACACTTTTGTTTGTTACGATTGACACTTTAATATGTAAAGAGTGACACGTCCGTCCTTAAAATAAAGAGAATAAAAATGAAAAAAATTTTGTTTGTTGCGATTGATATTTTTGTTTGTTACGATTGACACTTTCGTATGCAAAGAGTGACACGTCCGTTCTTAAAATAAAGAGAAAAAAGTTAAAAAAAAATGTAAAAAAAAAAAAGTAAAAAAAATTTAAAATTTTTTTTAAAAAATAATGATGTCATGATGACGTCAACGGGTCGAACACGGGTCAACGGGTCAAATACGGATCAAAGCGGATCAAAATTGAGTAATTGGATCATGTTGCATGTGCAACATGATGCACACAAGTTTTTGCCATTAATTTTGTATGTGTGTGTGTGTGTGTGATTACCATGAACTTGTGATAGGAATATGTCTTTTGCTTCTGTGGGTGATATTGTCATTTTGCTTCAGTTAGTGATACAATCATAAGTGATATAGTTTTTTGTGCTCAAGATGAGTATGTGACTTTTCAATATTTTGATGATATCAATGATGCATATTACATTGAAGTATGAGATCAACTTATAGTATTGTTATTACTTATGTATTTGCTTTGAAATTAATCAGTCAAAACTAGTAGCTCGATTGCAAATCCTTTTTTTTTTTAATTTAAACCTTATTTTTTATAGAGATGGACTATGGTGTATCATGTTGCACATGCAACATGATCCAATTTATTAATTTTGACCCAATTTGATCCGAATTTGACCTACCCAATATTTAATTTAAAAAAAATTAAAAATTAAACCCTCCTTCTCCTTGCCGCCTCTCTCTCCACTCTACCCTAAAATCCGCTATCCACCTCTCCGCTTCAATGTCTCATTCTCTGCCCTTCTCTCCCACCTCTCCGCCTCCGCTCTCTCCGCCACCGTTTGTTCCGCCCTGAAATTTCGTGCGGCACTTGAGCGTCAAGTCCCTGAGAAACTGCAGCAACATTGACGTCGTGCAAATCGTGGCAACTTCGTGGTCAAACGCCCAAGGCGCCTCGGATTCTTCGACGCAGCCCGCCGCCACCGCCGCAGCATCGGTCGAGTTTGAGACTAGTGTTGAAAGTGCGGTCCTTCTGGCGAAGGATCCGTGTTGTAACGACGAGAATGTGCAGATAGAAGATCTGCCTAAATTTAAATACGCTTTATTTTTTAATTCGGATGGCAGTTGCGATTCATCATGCCGGTAAGCCGATTTACCACGTAGTAATTACGTGTTCCATTCTTTATCAATTTCCGAACTCGAATTTTGCGTGCTTGCCTCGTGTACAATCCACTATGCTTTTGATCTTTGTGTAGCAAGTATCATCTCTATTCTATAAAATATTGTGGATTTGTTAATTTGAAGCAGTGAAAGATTTGGTCGTGGCATTGCTATCGATGCAATAACTACTCCAAAGTAGTTAATACGTCCGCATATTTCTTTAAGAAGATCGATCTCATTGATTTCATGGCAAACAAACTTGAAACTTTGAATCCTAAAAGGATATTTAGTATAATTAAACCTTAGAGTTGTTTCCATATTAGTCTTGCTCCAAACAGAGATTTGGTGGTCTCTTTAAATCCAAACCAAACTCCTTATTTTTCCCGAAATAATTTACGTAACATTTTTGGTTATTATGATGATTATATTTTATTGACTAAATAATTGAACGGTGGTTTCGTATGATATTAAAGTGACACTTTCCTTAATTATAATTGACACTTTTGTTTATTACGATTCGACACTTTGGGCAACATTTCTCGTTATTATGCTTCATATTTTATTGTGTGATTATTGGATTAAAGTGACACTCATTCGACACGCTCCGTTATCATAACCGACACGCACAAATGTAGACAATCGACACTCTACCTCTATTGTGAATTATGTCTTAAAATGTACACTCTCGCTCATCATCGACACATTCTTTTATCTTGATTGACACACAAAACGAGACAATTGACACTCGCTCTCTACCGTGAATTATGGCTTAAACGGACACTCGCTCATCGTTGACACGTTCTTTTGTCATGATTGACACTCACATCGTGAGACAATTGACACTCGCTTCCGATACCGTGATTTATGGCTTAACCGGAACTCTGCTTATCATTGACACGTTCTTTTGTCATGAGTGACACGCACAACAGTGACAATTGACACTCTACTCTCTATTATGAATTATGACCTAAACATACACTCTACTCATCATTGACACGTTCTTTTGTCATGATTGACACAAACAACGTAGACAATTGATACTTTTTTCATACACAATTGACACTTTTTTTCGAAACAAATTGCATTTTTTTCAAAAATAATTGATAGTCAATAAATGATACTTTATTCAAATGCAAATGATATTTTTGTTTGTTATGATTAACACTTTGGATAAAAAACAAATGACACATTTATTCATTACAAATGACACGCCTTACTTATCAAAAAAATCGAAAAAAAAAATAAAAAAATTTGTTTGTTAAGATTGACACTTTTGTTTGTTACGATTGATACTTTCGTATGCAAAGAGTGACACGCCCGTCCTTAAAATAAATGGGAAAAAACGTTATAAAAAAATGAAAAAAAGGAAAAAAAAATTAATTTAATAAAATTTGTTTGTTGCGATTGACATTTTTGTTTGTTACGATTGACGCTTCCGTATGCAAAGAGTGACACGCCCGTCCTTAAAATAAAGAGAAAAAAACGTTAAAAATAAAAAAATTTAAAATTTAAAAAAAAAAATTAAAAAAAGGATTAATGATGTCATGCTGACATCAGCGGGTCAACACGGGTCAAAGCGAGTCAACGGGTCAAATAGGGTCAAAGCGAGTCAAAATTGGGTGAATGGATCGTATTGCATGCGCAACATGCAACATGGTGCACACAAGTTTTTGCCTTTTTTATTTTATATATCATAAATATTTTATACTATGATAAGATTCATATTGTTTTCTTTTATTTACTTGATTGTATATTCTAATTAATAATTTAGTAATAATTTTTCCTATTATTATTGAAACATGGTGTTTTGGTCTTTTTGAAATAAACACCATTTCTTTATTCTTATTATTTTCTATAGAATCAAACAATCAAGGGACTCTTCTCATTCTTCTCTATTTTCTTGTTCACCTATTTCTCTCATTGACTAAATAAAGGCTAAAAGCAATAAATCCATCGACAATAACTTTTAGCCTTTAGGGGCATTTTTTACTGTAGCCACACAGTAGAAGTATACATACATATATAGCCCATCACTAAAAAAAAACACAAATATAGTCATTTTGTCCTTATACGGCGCAGGCCGATAAGGGCCGATGGAATCCATAAGCTCTCAAACCTTAAAAAAAAAAAAAAAAAAAAAAAAAAAAAATTGAAAATTAAACAGGGCCGATGGCCCTGAAGTCAAAAAAGAAAAGAAAGGGTTAAAAGGGCATCGGCCCCCCCAACAAAAAAAATAAAAAATAAATAAATAATAAGGGCCATCTACTCAAGCATTAAAAAAAAAAAAAAAAAATTAATAGGGCCATCGGCCCCCAAGCATTAAAAAAATGAAAATTATACAGGTCATCTACCCTAAGTATTAAAAAAAAAAAATTAATCTGGGATCTCACCAAGTATACAAAAAAAAAAAAAAAATTGAAAATCAACCGGCCATCGGCCCCAAGTATAAAAAAAATTTTGAAAATTAAACAGGGCCGATGGACTCCCCCATCGGCCCTACCATCAGCCTCGCCGGATAAAGGCAAAATGACTACTTTTGTGTTTTATTTTAGTTAGAGGCCAAATTTATTTTTTATTTTTTGATTTTGGCTAATAGTGTATATTTCCACATACGTAAACCCCCTTTGAGTTGTCATCCAAAACCTTAATTGTTCTGATTCCAGCATATTTTTCAATTTTCTCGTAGATGTGTATGAAAAATTATAAGTTTAATTTAATTTTCAGAATGTAAATAAAATGGGTGGGAAATTATAATTTTATATGAAAAGATAAGAAAAAATAAATAATAGACAAATTTAAAGATTAAAGAACAAAGTGGCAATGATTCCAAAGTAGGGTCAAGGACAGCAATACTACATACGGTACAATCATCACCCTTAAAGCTACTTTAGATTCAAGTCTCTCTCTCTCTCTCTCTCTAGATCATCATTAGTAGCAAAACAACACCGCTAAACATCAGCACTTGCATTGCCTGCACAGCACAAAATTGAGTCACCAATCAAAAACAGCATCATCTGCTTTATTACATTTCATACAGACTAAAATCAACCTGTAATTATTACACAGCTACATGCCAAAACAAAATAAATGTGCAGATTATATGTAAACATCACAATTTACAGCAATAGAAGATTATGAAGCCAGCGTCCAACTTTACAAATTACAGCAAATATAATATTATAACTCGGATAGAATATACGTATAAATTTATTCCTATTTCATATTTGCTCTAACGTAAATAGAAATTAAATGAGATGAAATGTGACAGACAAAAATACTAATGAATACCCACTTGTAAATGTGACATGACCATAATAGTGAAAGAGGCATTTTTAACAGTAGCCACACAGTGAATATACACACACATATATAGTCCATCACTAAAAAAAAACACAAATATAAATATTTTGTCCTCTTATACTACGCAGGCCGATGAAGGGCGATGGAGGCCGATGGAATCCATAGGCCCTCCAATAAAAAAAATAAAAATAAAAATTGAAAGGGCATCGGCCCTGTGAGAGCCGATGACCCTCATATCACTTTAAATGGGATCAGCCCTCATATGTATACAAATTAGTATTTCTTTTTTTTTATTATTTTTTTTTTCTTCTTTGAGGGCATCGGCCCTCATATGTATACAAATTTAAAAAAAAAAAATTACTAAGAAGGAGGGCCCTCATATATATTCAAATTTAAAAAAAAAAAATTACTAAGAAAAAAATAATCAGTAAGGATCTCAGTAGAAAAGAAAAGAAAAAAAAAAATGAAGGAGGGCCGATGGCCCTCAAAGAAGAAAGGAAAAAAAACAAAAAAAAAATGAAGGCCATCGGCCCTTAATGAAAAAAACAATAAAAAAATACAAAGGGCCGATGGATCCATCGACCCTCCATCGGCCCTCCCATCGGCCCCGCCGGATAAAGATAAAATGACTATTTTTGTATTTTTTTTAAGTTTTAGGCTATTTTTGTGTTTTTTTTTCCATTTTGGCCCCAGTGGGTATTACCACATAGTGAAATCACATGCATGGCATTAAATACTGCGCCAAATTTGATGTGAAACCTGCTCTACTTCAATGCATAAAAACTGATTGTACAATAGGAAACTACAAAATGACGTGTTTTGGTCTATGGTTCAGAATTAATTTGGACCATTTTTTTCTTACAAAAATTGTTGGTGTTCAACATCAAGCATGCACAAGGACTGATCTCAATAATTCAGAAATTTACTCGTACTACTTTTTTTACAGTTGGAAGAAAAAGAAACTTATCTAGGAAAAGAGGAGATGGATAACGGAAAGTAAAAAAGGCAAAGGATAAAGTCGTATTAAAAACATTCAAGGAATTAAAAAGAAACAGATTTTACTGTAGCAGTCGCGTCATGTATTGTATGCACATAAATGACTTCATTATACAAATATACCATCTTTATAAATAAAAGCGGTAACTCGTTGGGTAAAAATTTCCTGAAAATATTTAGTGAATTCGTATTCTACCACCTACTAAATCAACTCATTTCATGAGATTAATTATACTAGTGTTGAAATTAAGATAAGCATTCACCTGGTTAGAGTGTTGGTATCCAGAAGTAGGCGTAGGGCGGATTGTAGCAGAGTCAACTTCGCCGGTAGGCAGAGGCACTGCAGGATTACTATTGATAAACGGGATGCCCTCCTTCTCCGGCGCCACCGGGCTGGTGGCTCTAACCGACAAAGCCGGTGAAGGACTCGGAGAAGCGGCGTCCCTCGGCTGAAACGGCCAAGGAAATGCCGGAGACGACGCCACGAACGTTGACGGCGTTGGGGCCGAGGCTAGCTGGTGAGGGGGTCACCTTAACGGCGTGTTTCTCGCCGTCTACGCATGCTTGGTTTGAGCCGTTGAAGAAGGAGAAGTAGAAGAATCCGGCGCGTGACGTGTGCCACTAATAAAACAAATGCAGACACATCTAATTTATTATTCTTGTAATAAATTACAACACAGACACAAAAAGGTGTAAACTTACAGTGTAAATTGTGGAATTAGGCTTTGACAAGACTGTGGCTTGAGTGAAGTTGCAGAGAGAGAAAGCTTCCCTATTCTTGAAAATGTAGAGACTGTAGTGATATTTGTGCTGGAAAACTGATGAGAAGAAAGAAATAAAAACAGACATTATTATATTCAGGCTTTGTTTGTTGCAATGAAATTTAGGGGGGAAACTTACTGACAGAGTCTCCTATTTGAAGCTGAGGATTCTTCCATTCTGAAACCCCATCAACCACAACTGTTGCAGAATGTGAGAAATGAAATAGTTGCAGAATTACTAGAAAACAGATGATGAACAAAATGTGGGAGAATCCCATGTTATTTTTGGCTATTCTCTTAAGAAAAAAGAGAATGTTTGAACTCCTGAAATTTTATGTAGTAGAAATAGGGACCTCTCTCTCTCTCTCTCTCTCTCTCTCTCTCTGTGGGGGGAGGGTGAGTTGTCAGTTGTCATGAGTGTTGGGGTTTGAAGTCTGTGAGATGGGAGAGTGCGCATTAAATTAGTATTGTCTTATATATTTCTTTTCCAGTAAAAGTTGAAATGGTTTTGTCACTGCAAATGGTTTTCTTGAAAGGAAAACAAATACTCCCTCCGTCCCGCCCGAGATGGCTTCTTTCCTCTTTTTCATCGGTCTCCACTCGACTTCGCTTCACTAACTAAAATAATATTCTAATAAATTTTAATTGAATCCCACCAATTTATACCACTTTACACACAACTACCCACTATTCTTAATAATCGTGCCCCAAATTTATTAAGTCATTTCGGACGGGACGGAGGGAGTACAAATAAAGAATGAGGGAAAGAGCATTTATTTGTAGTGATGATGGGCATTATCATTCTAAAATGATTCCTGTTGTGATTATCAATATCAGTATTAATATAACAAAAGGACCATAATAAATGTAGACTTTTTGGTGGTGGAGGGAAGTGCCATTTTACTCTCTTTATTACCTTTCGGACATTGTTCAAATGCTGTAAAATTATTTTATTTTTTTTACTTTATGCTGTTATATACTTATAATAACAAGATTTGTAGATTCTCAATGATTCTTGTGGAGTAAATTATTCAGGATGAGGTTTCCCAGGAAACATAAGGTAACATAAGGATAAGCGATTTTAGAAAACTGTCAAGGAGTCATTGTTTACTATGAGGTTTTTTAATTTGGAAAATTAACTTTTTATGAATATTATATGAATGAAATACGTACATTTTCATATTGGCAAAAATCTTGTGTGAATCATGTTGAATGTGCAACATGATTTAATTATCCAATTTTAACTTGCGTTTGATCCGCCGACGTCAGTAATTATTTCATTTTTCATTTTTTTCATTTTTTTTAATTTTTTCGTTTTCTTCTCTATATTGTAAGGACACGCACGTCATTCGTCATGACTAAAAAGTGTCGTTTGTTCTAAATAAAAAAAAATTTATTATTTTTTCTCCATTTTTTATAATGGAAAGCGTGTCATTTGTATTAAATAAAAGTATCATTTGTTATGAACAAAAAATGTCATTTGTCGAGTATCATTTATTTCGGAAACAAAAGTGTCATTTTCGTTTGGGACACCATTTTTATCATCACCGACGTAAGTGTCACTTGTTTTAAACAAAAGTGTCACATTCCGAAGTGTCATTTGTAATGAATAAATGTACATCGCAACGAACAAAAGTGTTATTTATCTCAAACCGTCAATCGTAACAAACAAAAGTGTTATTTGTATTTGAATAAAGTGTCATTTCAGATCATTTAGTAACTATCAATTATTTTTGAAAAAAAATGCAATTTGTTTTGTAAAAAAAGTGTCATTTGTTTATGAAAAAAGTGTCAATCGCAACGAACAAAAGTGTCATTTATCTCAAAGTGTCAATCACACTCGAAGTAAAGTGTTGGTCCCGAGACGAGAGTCGTGTAGAGGGGAGGGGGGGGAATACACTTGAGCATCTTTCTTTTCTCAACGCGGAGCGACAAAGCAGCTGGCTGATGCAACTGATGAACAATGCCAAATAGTAACCTTCGATCGCGGGTCGAGAGTGAGCCAACCATCGAAGCCTCTCCTACCGACTTTAGTCGTGGTTGATTCTCGCTGAAGACTTAGTGCGGATAAGAGTGTGGGGCCCGGAGATTCGTCTCGCTTGAAAAACGTGATTTTCACAAGTCAAACAGCTTTGGCTAGTGCACTTTATGAATATGTTTTACGCAAGATATGATTTCGTGAGCGGTTTGTATGCAATGCAATAAAACAAGGAAACAACACAAGCAATTTTTAACGTGGTTCGGATACGCAAGATCCTACGTCCACGGCCCCGCCGAACAGGAGGTCTTGTTGATTAATCTCGAGCAAGCCTCAAAGCAAGGTATCTCGCAGACCGGATGCACCCCTCAATTTATAGTCGTGACCGTGCATTTGCCCGTTGGAGAGGACGATGCCACGTGTCACAAACTTCCAAAGAAAACGGCCATATATTCGAATTGTTGCAGCAGAGTTGTTGATACTGTTCATGAGAGCAGACTTTAGTTGGTCGACCGTATAATGCGTTGACGGCTTCTCATCGGGTCGAGGTTTGTGGTAAGTGAGACGTGTCAAACATTGGTCTTCACCTGAGTCGACTCTCACTTATCCTCGTATGATCTTCTACCGACTTTCGAGTGATGTTAAAAGCCGGGTCGTTTCCCCTGTCTGGATACAGTAGACTTGGAAGCGCCTCTGTCTTCTTCGTTTGAGTCGGCCGATAATATATTCTACCGAGTGTAGTCACCGTAGACCGCGAAGGTACTGAAGCCTTTGTATAGGTTCTTCTATAGATATCCGTCACCGATAAAGTGTCTTCTACCGAGGCGAGGATCACCGACGACTTAAGAACACAAGCTCTTACACCGACGACGTGGGGTTCTGAAAGTAACTTCCTACCGAAGATCACCCAACATTTTACCCCTTACAGACATAGACACGAAAGATAAAGGAATCGAAAACAGCCTAGCCTATTACATCATCTAGTCCTATCGACACTACACTACCGATACCACTGGGTTTTGGGATCTTCAATTCCATAAGTATGAACACTACGATCTCCCCCAATATTATTTTACCCAATAATATGCTAAGTATCATCTACTGACTCATAATCCAACAATTTCCCCCTAATTGATGATGCCAAAACCTCTACAATTCTAAGTACCAACTACTGACATAGAAAGACTTCAGTTAAAAACTGAGCAAATAACTTAAAGAAATTAGTAGCTAACAGATAGGCACATCAGAGAAACGGTTATGTGTGAGTGTGTGTCAGATCACTTCAGTGATCAGTTGTGATAAGCATAACACAAACAAAAGTCGTAAGACAATGAGTGATTGTCTGGCCAGAAGAAGGAACTGATATATATATGAAATGAGTTACAGAGTTCCTATCTTCTATACAAAAATATGAAGACAGCTGCTAACGTCTGAACTTCTTTGTCTTGCTCTTGAAATCCGCAGACTTGTCAGCAGGAGGGTCCAAACCATAATACTTGTAGATTCTGGCACGCAGAGTTTGGATTTCCTCGAGATCGCTTGGCAGCTGAGAACTGAGATCATGTTGTCGTGCTGCTGCGTCGACCTCATCTTCAATCTCCTTGGTGCACAAAACACCACGAGTGGTTCTGGGAGGAGGTACTCTTCTGAATGCAGGAGCAACTAGTGGCAGCTTCTCCTTAGCAAGGATCATATGAACTTGTGCTCTGAGTCTGGCGTTTGATTGATGAAGAAATTCATCGAACAACTGATTTGCCGGAATCTCAGTAGGATAACACTGATACACATAGTACCCTTTGATGAACTCAATCTTGAGTTCCTCTCATTCCTCGTTCAGATTCCATGGTATCCACTTGTCTACGTGGCGGTGAGGAGTTTTCTTCTGATATGTAGCTCTCGGAGAACCTCGCCTGTAGTATTCGGATGACACGGGTATCCGCTTCTTCCAAACCAATGACCGGTTCATCGCCATCTTGTCGTAGCTTCAATGATCTTGGTCAAATCTTTCGCTTTTCTTTTCTCCGAAGGCAATGCTCTAGTGTCTCCTCTCCCGAGATTCGCTCCTTGCGCCGTTGCCTCCCAGTGTGGCTCGTCCTCCGCCTCCCGCTCGAAGTTAGTTTGGGAATGTCCCGCCATTCTCTCGAGCAAGGGGTATGTTGTCGTTGTCGGAGATAGCCTCATCATCACCGTCACGAGCTTTCTTCTTCTTCCGAGCATCCGAAGCTTTTGGCTCGCGCCCTTAGCAATTTTGCCTACGAGCTTCCCGGGCTTCTTAGCCTTCTCGGATCTCTTCTTCAAGACGATGCTCTAGGTCGAAGCTGATCCCCGTAGTTGCCGAGCAACTCTCTTATCGAACTCCTCCCCGCTCCGCTTTAGATCGGAATTTGGGGTCGGGGAAGGTGGTGGAGTATTTTAAGTAATTTTCTCCTTCCCGGCCTCCGTAGTGGAAGTGGTTCGTCGTCTTGATCGTCTTGGTCCACATACCTCGCGACCTCCTCAATGTGCCGAGCCGAGGAAGATCCTCCGTGCCGCTCCCGGCACTCGAGTCGCCGGTATGATGACCAAACATTGGACTTCGGGAGTGGGTGCAAGGTCTGGCTTCGGCTTGAAAGCAGCCGAGATTTCACCATTGGCAATTCTCGCAATTACTTTTGCCTTTGCTCCCTTATCCACCCGAGCCTTCTCCGCCTCATTCCTATCTTCCCCTTTTGGCATCATCGCCCAAGGTCGACGAGCGTGGATGGCATACACCTCCTTCTCCAATTTGAACGTAATATTTTTAATGGAGGTGGCGGTAGTGTCGAAATCCTTGACAAAGATCACGCAATGCTCCCAATCTTTCTCTTGGTCGAGCACGTATCTCGCTTGATCCGAGCTCCCCGTCTCCGGGCCTCGGCTTCGGGAGGGCTTCGTCGTGGGAAGCCGTCATCTCGCTTGAATGAGCTTGAGGGCCTCCGCCCGAATAGTTATGGCTTGTTGTACGCCGGAGGTGGCCATCTTGTTACGCTCATCCATAGTGGTTTGATCGTGGCGAGGCTCGAGTCACCGCCGTAAAATTTCTTATGCCGTTCTTGGAGAAGCTGTTGACTCTGAGCGGCTAAGTCCGCTTTCTGAGCTGCGAGGGCGGTCTCGACAATCTCCTGAATATTGACGATGGAGTAGGAGCTTCGACGACCTTCTTTACCTCGCTGGCAAGCTTGTCAACTGTCTCGGGCCCGAGACTTTGTGTACTGAGCCCACTTCAGGTGAACGTCCTTTGCAAGGAGACGATTCTTGTCTCCCCGCTTCCCGATAGCTCGTTGACGCATTTTGAGGACACGGAACTGATGGGTTGAGCTTGATAAGAGCTGGTTCCGAGCCTCTGCTCAGACGCTGTGAGTTATTGCTCTCGGCTGGGTTTCGAGGCAACCGAGGCAACACCTGATGTCGACGGGGGTGGTGGTGATTTGCCCTTCACGCTGGGAGTTTTACCCTGAGCAGATCCTCCCTGGTCTTCTTCCTCGGGTGTCTGATCCACATCATCATTGTTATCATCATCATTATCGTCATGATGGGATGGCGGCGATGGGCTGCTGACGTGATGTTCTGAGGATCTTAAGCTGAGTAGATAAAGCATTGCGGCTCTCAGATCCTCAAACGAAGCAAGATCAGCGGGTTCTCCAAACCCGATTGCCGATCGAAGGCTCGCTCCTCCGTCGCAGGGACAATGCCGACCGAGTCATTATAAGATCTTCCCGGAACATCCCAACTCAAAAATCTCAAGCAAAGATTCGTGTCCTTGCCCTAATTGTGATATCGACCGTATCCGGATGTTCCGGGATTTTCGGGATCTATACCAACACTTCTCCTGTGGCTCGGAGACGAGCTGATTGGATGGTCGTCCACTCAGGAGATGTTTCCACAGTTGGTTCGACATTATCCGACTGTGTCTCCTCGGAGCTGATACGCTGGACTTTGTCTTTGAGTGTGACACCCTCAATGCATGTGTCCATGACCGCATATTCTCCTCCTAAGTAGGTGGGGAGAAACATGCTTTGCCGGAGCCTCGACGCTCCACACCCTTAGTTAGCCTCTTCTTCTTAGGTGGGTCGGCGCGAGGGGGCAAGTCGCCAGTGAACTCGCTTCGTGTGGCCGGGCCTCGCCCGACCGACTTCTCACCTGCGGCTCTAGTTTTGAACTTAATGAGCTTGCTCGTCGAAGTATTTGGAATCAAGCAAAGGCCGCATGATTCGATATCGAGTCCTCTATTAGTACGGACATCTTCGTCCCGTACAAGTAGCTTGCCCACACTAATGAGTCTTCTCTCTTTAGTAGGTGTGGCAACAAACTCTCGTGCTCGAGCCTTCGCCTCGGCCCACATAGAACTCGTCCGATTGACACGGACTCCATCTTCTATAACCATCATCACCGGAGTCGAGGTTTCGACAGTTAATCGAAGGAACCGGCGGAGCTCGTCAAGCATATGCGTGACGATGTAGGCGAGCCCGCGGTATTCTGGTAGAAGCTGGTTCTTTGGCAGCGCAGATTTGAATGTGATGTCATCTCTCGCCACGTAACCTTTGGACATAGGAGTTCAGCTCCTTCTCCTTATATCCAACTCGGGGAGATCCCACGGGCCGGAAGATCAAAGGATCCTTGCAGGCACGACCGGATGTCAATGACGTGATGATCGGATTCCCACTTCTGAGGGGTCACCTCCCTCATATAAGCGAATAGAGATACTTCCCCGTCTATATCCTCTATCGATCTCCAGTTGTAGTAGACCTCTGCCACTTGTTGTAGGAATAATAGGTTTATAGTAAGGCTACCTTCCTCCCCGGCGTGTTGTCGCGGCTCCGATTGTTGCTCCCGTGCCGATCTTCCGATCCGTATCCCGGCCTTTTTCTTCCTCCGGGTGGTCGAGATCTCGAAGAAAATAAATTTATAACTCTCTCTCGTCCCTCATGTTAATCTCGAAAATTAAGAATGAAATTGTATGAGTTTCTGAACAGAATACTAATATATATAGGCTTCAAAAACCTATATATTATTAATATATTTGTAGCCCATTAATTTAATTATATTCCAATGGGCTTCTATAAAATCACCCATAATATAATTAATTAATTTATTGGGCTACTAATATTTATCAATTAATTGGCCCACCAATTAATTCCGTGATAAATAACATTATTAAATAATGTAAAAATACATTAATCCATTAATAATGAATTCTCGAGAGATAATAAATTACTAGGCAACTAATGGGGCCGGATCGGGGATCCAATACAAGAAATAAAGTTTGGGCCTCCAATTAATTAATTATCCATGCTCAATCCCGTAGCAAAATTAATTAATTAACACGCATTCATTCCACTAGAGAATCCGTGCCGACTTACCCCTTTATCCCAATTTGAGCAAGGGCTTGTATTTTAGACTTAATCAATCTCCGTATTTAAGATAGAAATATCCGTTAATTAATTAACTCACCGACAGCCTTAAATTAATTAACCTCTTATATTCCCGAGTAGTACCACTCGACCTTATTAACACACCCGAACTTAATCAACCGGCCGGGTTTAGTGTGCTAATCCTTTCGAGTTCCTCGGGGGATATTATCAACCCATTTTACTAGGATACGGATGCAAGATACGCACAACCAAACGAGCCACAAATAACTACTAACACCCAAGATACGTAGATCCCGCCGCTCATTTGACGTTCACCATAGTAGGTCAAAGTGATAGATAGCCAAATGCACTCAACCAAGTCTTACCAAGCTTAAGATCAGCTAAGTCACCGAGATCTTGGTTCTCCACTTAGGTCGGCTTAGGAGAACACATCTCACCGTGATCCTTCAATACACCACCTTAAGTGTACCAAGAAAGACAAGCAGCCTAAGACAAACCACTTCTTATCTAAACTACAGCTTAAACCGACAACTTCATCCTTAAGTTGTCTGAGCTGTGTTAACCGTTTATATCTTGTCGGTTCAACCAATTTGTGTTGTCTTCTGTGATACCCGACACACCACACAAATCTAACTTTTATACAAGATAAAGGATAACATGTGCAAATATACATATTTATCGGATAGGAGAATAAAACAAATGGTAAGGACAAAAACACATTGTATACAAGCATAAAAGTGCTTCCAAGTATACAAAATCCCAACAATTCTCCCACTTATACTAAAGTAAACTTTTAGTATACAATGTGTCTATATCTCGCCTATCTAGGTACAAACTAGTACCCAGCCTATATCTTAGCTATCTATCCTATCTATCACGACATCTTCTCCCACTTATACAATAGTTTATGTAGTCCTAAGTGGGGCATCTCTACCGTCCCAAAGCCACGAACATGCTTCTCGTAAGCCGGGAGTGGTAAGCTCTTCGTGAAAGGATTAGCTAGGTCGACTTTAGTTCCAATTTTGTCAATCACCGTGTCACCTCGATTTACGAATACTCGTATAATATGGTACTTCCCGTCTATGTGTTTGAGACGCCTTGTGAGATCTAGGTTCCTTAGAATTTGTCATCGCACCCGCATTATCACAATAAATCGTGATCGCCTTAGGCAAATTCCCGAACAATATAAAGATCTTGGAGGAAAGTCTTGAGCCAAACCGCTCTTTCGAAGCTTCGAAGCGCCCACATACTCGCTTCCATGGTTGAGTCCGCAATGCATTTCGCTTTGCACTCCTCCATGAAACGGCTCCACCTCCCAAGGTAAACACATAACCCGAGGTAGACTTCTTCTCGTCCCGACCGGTCCCCGGAAATCCGATTCTCGTATAACCCAAAGACACTGAGACTGTCTGACCGGTAAACAAGCCTATAATCTCTAGTCCGTTTAAGGTACTTGAGAATATACTTGACCGCATTCCAGTATTCCTTTCCAGGGTTAGACTGATATCTTGAGACCATGCCTACGGCATATGAGATATCTCGCTTCTTGTACAAAGCATCGCATATATGAGGCTACCGGCAGCGGATGCATATGGTACTTGCCTCATATTTTCTATCTCTTCAGCGTTTTCGTGGCACCGATTCTTGGATAGAAAAATGCCATGCCCGAAAGGTACTAAACCTCTCTTGGCTTTTGCATGCTAAAACGAGCAATAACAAAGTTGTCAATGTAGGACACTTGTGACAAGCTTAACATCCTTTTTTCCGGCGATCTCGAATAACCTTGATCCCAAGGATGTAAGCAGCCTTCACCTAAGTCCTTCATTTGAAACTCGCTCGGATAACCACGTCTTTACGCCTCCGATAACACTTCAACATTATTGCTAATACGAAGGATGTCATCTACGTAAAATGCAAGAAACACCACTGATCCGTTAACACAAATACGTTACACACACCTCGTTAGGACATGATACAAATCCATAGGATTTGACTACTTCGTCGAAAATGCCGGTGCCATAACCGGAAATCTTGCTTAAGTCCATGAATAGACTTCTTAAGCTTCCAAATTAGATGCTCTTCGCCCTCCTTCACATAACCATCCGGCTTTTTCATGTAGATGTCCCTACCTTTTTCAAGGTGACCGTTTAGGAATGCGGTTAGAACATACATTTGCCAGATATCTAGGTTCATGTGAGCTGATATGACAAGGAGAATGAGAATGGACTTGATCATTGCTACAGGCGAGAAGGTGTCTTCATAATCGATACCTTCTTTCTGGGTAAAACCCTTCGCCACTAGCCTGGCCTTAAACGCCATGATCTCTTCATTCGGTGCTCTCTCTTTCTCTTGTATACTCACTTACTACCAATAGCATTGCAGCCCCTCGGGTAGTTCACCGATCTCGTATACATCCATATCAGTTATGGACTCAAATTTCGAGTCCATGGTGCATCTACATCTCCCACTGCTTCGTTGTAAGTCCAGGGATCCACGGTATCTTGTTATCTGCCGGGAGATAATCAAGCGTCTCCCCAGTGAACATACCGATCAGGTGTAAATATCACCCTCCCACTACGTCGAACAATGTTAGGAGCTGTGTTAACAGATTGTGCAGTTACTCGTGGAGTACTATCTTGCACTACTAGTTGTTCAAGTGGAACTCGACCACCTTGTAATTCTTCAAGGATGATGTCGACTCGAGATTTATGGTTACTAGTGTAATCCTCTTCTAAGAACCGAGCGTTAGGGCTAACAACGATCTTCTGTTCTTTAGGATCATAAAAGTATCCACTCTTCGTTTTCTTTGGATGCCCTATGAACAACATCACTTCTGAACGTGATTCCAATTTGTCGGCCCGCCTATTCAAGACATAAGCGTGGATAACCCCAAATCCTTAAGTGGTGCATACCGGGTTTGTGCCCGCTCCACAACTCGAAATGGATCTTTTGTACCGACTTGGAAGACACACGATTCAACAAGTATGTTGCGCCTCTGTGGCATATCCCCAAAAGAAAACTAGCAAAGTTGCATAACTCATCATCGACCGAACCATCTCTAAGAGACTTCGGTTCCTTCTCTCTCGACACACCATTCTATCGAGGCGTGCCCGTGCCGTCACCGGGATGTAATCCCACATTCTCGTCAAGTAGTCCTTGAACTCGTTGGATAGGTATTTCCCACCACGATTAGATTGGCAGTTGTTTTGATTTCTTTACCTAACTTCCTCTCCACTTCGCCTTGAATTCCTTAAAGGTTTCAAAGCAATCCGACTTGTGGTGAAGAAGGTAAACATATCCATACCTCGAGTAATCGTCGCAAATGTGACGAAGTACTCATACCCTCCACGAGCTTGTGTAGACATAGACCCACACAAGTCGAATGTATCAAACTTAATACTTCGTGGCTCTATAACCCTTTGCCTTGAAAGGCATAGTCATCATCTTTCCTTCCAAACAGTTTCGCAAGTTGGAAATGGTTCAATCTTGGAGAGACTCCACCGATCCATATTCCACCAACATCTCGAGTCCCGTTAAGATTGATGTGACCTAGTATTAAGTGCCACGTATAAGTTTGGTTTACCTTAGAAGACTCTTTCCTCTTCTTAGGATTTGATGATGAGGAAGCAATATTAACGTAATTACGCGGTTTACAAGTAATAGTATATAAAGATCCATTTAATGGTCCACCACGTATAAAATCATCGTCTTTCATGATAGAAACTTCACTATCAAAACTTGATTTATAACCATCCATGGTGCGTAGTTTTGAAACATAAATAATGTTTCGCCTAAACTCGTGCACATATTAAACATCTTTAAGTACTAAAACATAACTATCAAAAGATAGATGTAAATCTCCAACGACAACCGCAGAACTTTCGATCCATTGCCCATTGAGACTACCACCTCGCCATTGCTCAATCGGCCTTTTCGCAAGAAACCTTGCAAGGTGTAACAAACATGATCGGTTGCCTCGAATCCACTACCCATTCGTGGGTAGAAGAGGAAACCGTACAGCTTTCGATTATAAGAGCGACTCGCGTCTCTTCTCGTTTTGCCTTGACATCCGGATAATAACTCTTCCAAGTGTCCTTTCTTACCATAATTCAAGAACCTTCCTTTCTTCTTTGGCATTCGCATGCCCCCGATAAGGACCGTCTTCTTACTCCCACCGCTCTTCTTGAATTGTCCACCCTTTCTCGCTCTTTTTTCTCGGTTTCCGCCTTTCGGAGGATTCCTTGAACTACTAGGGATATTCAAGACTTGAGCACTCTTGCCCTTTCCTATAACTTCTTTGACCGCTACCAAAGATTTGAGTGACATACTCATAGTAAACTCGTTTCTTAGACATAGCGGTCCTTAAACAGAAGTTCTTATAGGACCTTTGCAGAGCTTTTATTGGGAGAGGTAAGATCTCTCTTCCACTTTGTAAAAATTATTTAAAAATTGTTAAACCCATTAGGATTTGGTTGGTGAGACTATTTAGGAACTTGAAAAATTTCGAATGCATATATCTCGAAAAAATATAATTTTAAAAACATGTATGAAATTAACATTTGCACATAATTCGTAATTAACGATCATTGTAACCTTTTGAAAAAAACAATGGCGTTAAAAACCTCGAACCGCTCTAGAAATTCCACTAGCAAGCCATGCAGGTGGACGTTTACTAGCGTAACCCTAAAACCAAGCTATTTACCTAGCTCTTTAATTCCAATCCACGCCCGGGTTCTTCGAGACGAATGAAATTAATAGTTCGATATTCCGGACCATGTCACTATTAAAACGCGGGAAGGGACTTCGAGGGAAGTGAATTGTACTCGCGGTGACATCTAAGCATTGACCATTAATTTGACCAAATAGAATCAAATTCTTGAAATCGACATACTTACCTCGAACCATGCCGCATTCAATTTGATCTAATTAGCCATCCTATTTAATTATTATCTTCTGTAGAGTACTCGTGTTTACTAGGCACGCAAGCTACGCAGTGGACGTTTACGGCTTCGCTCCCACTACTCAATAATAATCAAATATTGTTTTGGAAAAACTCATCTCACAAAACTCGGTAGCTCAAAAATGCAAGCAAGCCACGCAGTGGACGTTTACTTACATAATCTTACTAATTTCGTGTAGAGTCCAATTAATGGAGGTCCGATTAAGTGTTTAAAATCCAAATTAATGGAATCTAATTAAACATTTAATTTTAAAGTTGCTTAGTCTTTTTGTTCAAAAGGTTTGTAACGAATCATGCAATCACACATAATTCCTAAAGCATGCAATTTCTAAACGCACATAATAAAACGTGCTCGCAAAAAATAAAACATGCTTTAATAAAGACATAAATCCTATTTACATGCTTTTCTAAGCGCAATTAATCATACAATTGCATGCTAAAGCATAATTAAAAATAAATACGCAAATAGGAAATATAAAATCGTTATCGGGCTTTAAAAACACGTAATTCCTAACTATTACATATCCCGATCATGATACAAATCTTCGAATCTGAAAACTGCTTGGAAAACTGCCGCCGCCACGTCATCAGGGGTCTGCCACGTGGCGCACACGTGGATGCTGACTCAGCTAGGGCTGACGTGGCGCGCCACGTCAGCGTCTTCCTCACGCAAACTGCCGCCGCCGCCGTCTTCATCCCGGCCGGCCGCCTACACCAAGAGGGTCGCCGCACCATGGAGATGCTGGAACCGGCCTCCCCACGCCGATACGCCGCCGGCAACGGCGTGAAACATCACCTGCGCGCGGCGCGACTGCCGCCGCAGGCGCGCGCCGCCGCGCCTTTTTCCGAGCGTCTGCGGCCCTCCTACCCCGTCTCCAGCCCTGCCCGACGTCCCCAGGACATCGGATCTGTGAAGAACGGATGCCTGGAGCCTCCGCTGCGTCGCGTGCAGCGCGCTAAAACCGCGCCTCCGCCGCGGCGCGTTCGCCGCCCAAATTCAATCTTTTCGAGCCGTGATTCGATCAATTGAAAGAGGGGAAATGATGTTGGAACACTCATGACCACCGGGTAACGGATTCCGGCCGAGATTAGTTCCTCAATTTCCCGAATTTCAAACGATTCGCCGGAACGAATTCATGGTGAGCAGCGAACTTCAGACGTCGATTACGATCGCATCCAGGATCGGATGATCCCTTGCAACCTATCGACGCGAAGCTCGTAAGACGAGGATTCCATCGGTTCAAGCCGATCGTCGAACCGACGTCGGACGCGCCGGGAATCTCCGCCGCAAGATGCGGCGAAACCCTAGATAAACTAGGGTTTTTCGCTGCGAAAAACTAATTTTCGTCGTCTCGTTTTTCGTGCCACCCGGACCAATTACAGTACAATTAAAATACAATCACATAGCATATTGATCCTATCAACTACTCGTGGATTTTCTCACGAGAAAAACGTTACAACGGGGTCAAAATAGTGGCTTGCAGGCCGCCCCAAACACGAAATAAGCCCGATAACGACGAAATAAAAAACTAATAAAACAACAATCAGAGCCTAAACTAGGCTCTGATACCAATTGTAGGAATAATAGGTTTATAGTAAGGCTACCTTCCTCCTGGTGTGTTGTCGCGGCTCCGATTGTTGCCCACGTGCCGATCTTCCGATCCGTATCCCCGCCTTTTTCTTCCTCCGGGTGGTCGAGATCCGAAGAAAATAAATTTATAACTCTCTCTGTCCCTCACGTTAATCTCGAAAATTAAGAATGAAATTGTATGAGTTCTCGAACGGAATACTAATATATATAGAGCTTCAAAAACCTATATATTATTAATATATTTGTAGCCCATTAATTTAATTATATTCCAATGGGCCGCTTATAAAATCAAGCCCATAATATAATTAATTAATTTATTGGGCTACTAATATTTATCAATTAATTGGCCCACCAATTAATTCCGTATAAATAACATTATTAAATAATGTAAAAATACATTAATCCATTAATAATGAATTTCGAGAGATAATAAATTACTAGGCAACTAATCGGGGCGATCGGGGATCCAATACAAGAAATAAAGCTGGCCCTCCAATTAATTAATTATCCATGCTCACCTGCAGCAAAATTAATTAATTAACACGCATTCATTCCACTAGAGAATCCGTGCCGACTTACCCCTTTATCCCAATTTGAGCAAGGGCTTGTATTTTAGACTTAATCAATCTCCGTATTTAAGATAGAAATATCCGTTAATTAATTAAGCTCACCGACAGACTTAAATTAATTAACCTCTTATATTCCCCGAGTAGTACCACTCGACCTTATTAACACACCCGAACTTAATCAACCGGTAGGGTTTAGTGTGCTAATCCTTTCGAGTTCCTCGGGGGGATATTATCAACCCATTTTACTAGGATACGGATGCAAGATACAAACAACCGAACTCGAGCCACAAATAACTACTAACACCCAAGATACGTAGATCCCGCCGCTCATTTCGACGTTCACCATAGTAGGTCAAAGTGATAGATAGCCAAATGCACTCACCGAAGTCTTACCAAGCTTAAGATCGCCTAAGTCACCGAGATCTTGGTTCTCCACTAAGGTCGGCTTAGGAGAACACATCTCACCGTGATCCTTCAATACACCACCTTAAGTGTACCAAGAAAAGACAAGCAAGCCTAAGACAAACCACCTTATCTAAATCGCAGCATTAAACCGACAACTTCATCCTTAAGTTGTCTCTACCGTGTTAACTGTTTATATCTTGTCAGTTCAACCAATTTGTGTTGTCTTCTGTGATATCCGACACACCACACAAATCTAACTTTTATACAAGATAAAGGATAACATGTACAAATATACATATTTATCAGATAGGAGAATAAAACAGTGGTAAGGACAAAAACACATTGTATACAAGCATAAAAGTGCTTCCAGTATACAAAATCCCAACACTTGTCGAGGGAGATATGGCTTGGGGTGTTTCGGGACAAGAAGCTCTAGGCCGGATGCTTCAAGAGCCGTGTAGATGGGCTCAAGATACGAAAGCTCCGCCTGATGAAGAGCCATTGTAGGGTCAAACTGGATCTTGGACTTGATGATTTCATCAACTTGCGGTGGGGTCAGTACAATTGCCATGAATATCTGCAGAAAACTCGTTAGCACTTGAAAATAAAGTAAGTCAGTAGAGTTTTAAGCAGAGAGCAAGGAAATTACCGCATTACACAGAGCTTGAGAGTTATGCAAAGCAGTTAAAGAGGAAATGAGAAACTGAATGCAGAGAGCTCTTGAGAATGCAAATGGCGAAAAAGATAGATTAGAGTGATGATCGAGAGATTTTTTAAGATATGCATATCAATCGATTTTTATCCAACGGCTGAAATTCAATCTCGCGTTTTAATGACGGCTGTGATTTGATGTTATAAACGGAATGATTACTTAAGCCGCCTCTAACCTAGACCCACGTAGGAAATGCGCAGTTAAGGTAAGGTGAGAAGACATGCATTAAATGCGTTGCAGCAAAAGATTAAAGTCTAAGTCTTTTAAATGAGAACGGTTTCCTATTGACTTAAACCTTAAAAATTTAATGGCGGGAAATAAATGCTCATTAACTACTGAGTGCAAGCGACTGATATAATAAATGCGGGTATGCTTCTGACAAAGTTAAGTATATAAAACTACACAAACCTCTTCAGCTGAACTTTTACGATCAGCTGGTTACCGTTAAGACTCAGGAGGATAATTTGATGTGCTGATGACCACGTTCCCCCTTACGCGTATGCATCGTTTGATTCACCCGATCGAATCGAAGCATCGAGTCTTTCGACTCGTCATCTTGTTTCCTTCTACCGACTCGATTCAGTAGGGATCCAAAGAGACCTAGCTCAACCGATAATTCTCCGAATCGTTCTCGCCTAGTGGTTTGGTCAGTATGTCTGCCCTTTGTTTGTCAGTATGGATTTTCTCCATTCTGATGTCCTTTTTCTCGACATGGTCTCTGATGAAGTGGTGTCGAATATCCACGTGCTTGCATCTCGTATGGAGAACTAGGTTCTGAGTTATAGCAATTGCACTGGTGGAGTCACAGTAGATGGGCACTTCATCCTGAGATATACCATAATATCGCAGTTGTTGTCGAAGCCAAAGGATCTGGGCAAGCAACTTCCAGCAGCCATGTACTCAGCTTCAGTAGTGGACGTTGCCACTGAATGCTGTTTCTTTGAGAACCAAGATATCAACTTGCTGCCTATGAACTGACATGTTCCAGAAGTTGACTTTCGATCTATCCTGCATCCTGCATAATCAGCATCGGAATAACCTATCAGTATAAGATTATCATCAGCAGGATACCATAACCCTGCATCAGGTGTTCCTTTCAGATATCGTAGAATCTTCTTTGCTGAGTCAATATGACTTCGCTTGGGATTCGCTTGAAATCTTGCACATACACCTACAACATAAGTTATATCAGGTCTGCTTGCTGTTAAATATAATAAAGAACCAATAATAGCTCTATAATCAGTAGAGTTAACATAAGCTCCCTCTTTATCTAGATCGATTTTGAAATTCGTATTCATGGGGATCTTGACTGGCTTGCTTGAGTCGCAGCCAAATCTCTTCAGGAGATCTCGAGTGTATTTGGCTTGATTAATGAATATTCCTTCAGATGATTGCTTTACTTGAAATCCAAGGAAGTAGTTCATCTCGCCCATCATAGACATCTCGAACTTCTCCTTCATCATTTTCTCAAATTGTTGACATATAGTCACATTTCTGCATCCGAAAATGATGTCGTCCACGTAGATTTGCACCAGTAGGATGTCATCTCCTGACTTTATGTTGAATAGGGTGCGATCTACTGTCCCCTTCTGAAAACCTTTCTGAAGCAGAAAGTCTGATAGAGTATCGTACCAAGCCCTGGGTGCTTGTTTTAACCCATACAGCGCTTTCCGAAGTCTGTACACCTGATGTCCCTGCTGAAAGTCAGGTGGTTGTTCCACATAGACTTCTTCCTTCAGTACGCCGTTCAGAAAAGCTGACTTTACATCCATTTGATATACTTTGAATCTCTGATGCGTTGCATAGGCTAGGAACAGACGAATAGCTTTCAATCTAACGACTGGAGCGAATGTTTCATCAAAGTCTATTCCTTATGCTTGACAGTATCCCTTGGCAACTAGTCGAGCTTTGTTTCTGACAATGACGTTGTTTTCATCTCGCTTGTTTTTTAAGACCCACTTAGTACCGATCACGTGTTGATGTCTAGGTCTGTCAACAAGCTCCCAAACTTCGTTTCGAATGAACTGGTTCAGCTCATCTTGCATGGCAATAATCCAGTCAGCATCATTGAGTGCGTCCTCTATTTGCCCGAGGTTCTTCGTAGACAAGAAACAAGAATAAAGTGAGCTTTCTCCTTGACTTAATCTAGATCTCGTCATGATTGTTTCTTGATGGATCTCCTATAATAAGATCTCGAAGAATGAGCGTCGAGCCATGAAGCGTCGAGTCCGGCTTCTTCTTTCGACACTACTTCGCACGCCAACAGGTGTGTTAGGCATTTCGATCGTCTTTGTTCGTGGCGATCGTAGCGTTCAAGAAGAAGGTTAGGATCTACCGAGTTTCCGTGTTCGGGGGCATTTAGCTCGAGAACAATAGTTGTTCCCCCCCGAGTTTATATTCTTAGTAGAGGTCTCGATTACCACCGGGGCTTCCTCATTGACCGTTGTTACCTGATGTTGATCCTGTTCAGTAGAATCAACCAGGTCAGCTACATTGCCTGTGGGATGGGTCTGAATTTCCTCATCGTCTGACTCATCATCCCAACAATGCTGGATCTTTTCGGCTTTGTCGTTTAGTGCGAGATCCTGTAGCTTGCTGCTGACATCTTCAGTATTTATCTTTGTAGATTTCCCTGTTCTCGGCAACAAACTCATCAAATACAACGTGAGGGCTTTCTTCCACGCAAAGAATCCGATAGTTAAAGACTCTGAAGGTTTTACTAACTCGAGAGTATCCTAAGAATACTCCTTGATCAGATTTCCTATCAAAGACCTTCAACTGATCTTTCCCATTATTGTGGATAAAGCAAGGACAACCAAAAATATAAAAATGAGAAATAGAAGGAATTCTCCCTTTCCATAGTTCGTAAGGTGTCTTCATGTGTTGTAGTGTTAGTAGTGAGCGATTCTGAGTGTAGCAGGCGGTGCCAGTAGCATCAGCCCAGAATTTTGAGGGTAGTCCGGAGTCTGCAAGGAGCGTTCTTGCTGCTTCTTTAAGTGTTCTGTTTTTGCGTTCAGCAAATCCGTTCTGCTGAGGGGTGCGAGCTGCTGATGTCTCGTGCTTAATTCCCTCCTTTTCGCTATACTCCTTAACTACTGAGTTGAGAAATTATGTTCCTCTGTCTGAGCGAATTCTCTGTATCTTGATGTCCTTTTCCACACTGAGTTTCTTCAGCAGTTTTGGTAACTCAGTCATGACATCAGATTTGTTGGCTATGAAGATGACCCATGTATATCTTGAATAATTGTCAATAACGACGAGGGCATACTTCTTGCCTCTTATAGTCACTGGAGAGACTGGCCCGAATAAGTCCATGTGTAGCAGTTGAAGGATTCCATCAGTGGAAGGTGAAGGAATTGGTGGATTGTTGTTCTTTGTTTGCTTTCCCTTCAAGTATGCTTCACAGTTTCTGTCTTTGATAAATGATTCATTGGGCAGTCCTCTGACCTTAGAGTTCTTGGCTAGCTTGTTCATAGTCTTGAAGTTCAGGGGACTGAGTCTCTTGTGCCACAGCCATCCTGCCTTGTCACTAGATTTTGTCTGTGCGAGTAAGCAAGCCTCAGGTTCTGCGGTTTTCCAGTTTGCAACATAGATATTCTTTTTCCGCAAACCTGATAACATTGTTTTCCCTGTAGATTTGTCAACAACATCACGTAAAACCAGGCATCAAAGATAACTCTATTTAGATTGTCACATAATTGACTGACAGAAAGGAGATTATGTTGAAGTCCTTCAACATATGTTACTCTTGGAACTGAAGTAGTCCTAATATTCAGTGTTCTGTATCCCCTTGTATAGCCTTTAGAGTTGTCACCAAACTCACTCCGGGACCATCTTCTTGTACGTAGTTGGTCGTCAGCTCTTTTGATAAGTCATGTGTCTCGAGCAGCCGCTGTCCACTATCCAAGGGTCCTTATGCACCTGCAAAACATAAACATTTTTAGGTACCCTTTGGTTCAGTTTGGGTCCTTAGGTGTTAGTGGGTGATTTCGGAACCCGGATTTGTCTCGGGACCTTAGAAGTCCGAGACTTCTTCTTCCGAACCTTGTCGGCTTTCTTCTCCACAGGACTTGGAGATACTGACTTTCTGGCATTTTTGGGTTCAGGAGCTTTCTTCTTCTTAGGTTGTGTGCTCCTCCTGACCCTGGGCTCATAGTAGTACGAACCATACTGTGCTGGATGTTCATATAGTGGTTCACCGTACTGCTCTGCCCATCTAACCTTCTTGGTTCCCCCTGAATTTGATCGTGGTGTCCTGGGGCTATAACCTCTGGTCAGTAGCTTCTTATTGCTCGGCTGAGGTGCAATCATCTTCTGTTTGTTCTACGCCTGAGGTGTTGAGTCAGTAGCCTGAACCTTCCCTCTGACGAACCTATCAGCCAGCATTTTTGAGCTTTTTGACGTTGAAGTGGAAGCTTCATGAGTATAGCCAAGTCCTTCTTTCATGACTGTTGGCCTTTGAGCTCTAAGCATGCTTTCCAACTTCTCCTTAGCTCCAAGGTACTGTTCAGTCATCAGTCCTCGCCAGACCTCGTCACTTCTTCGAAGTGATTCATAATCCTTTTCAACTTCTGCGAGCTTCTGACTGAGTCGGGCTATTTCAGTATCTTTCTCAGAATTGTCCTTGGTCAGAACTGATATCTGAGTTTCTTGAAGCTGAGACTTAGTCATAAGAGATTTAATCTCTTCCTTAAGTCTCACAACCGCATTCTCCGAATCGGTAGAGACTCCGACAATCGAAGAAAGTCTCGATTCTCGCCCTTTACTGTTCCGGCCTCTCCGAATGGTTCTGTTGAATTCTCTGCTCAGCTGAATCTACTCCTCTAGTAGATCATCGTAGGCTTGTACCACGTCTAGAGGTTCATCTGTGACCGAGCACGTGTCGTGTGTGCTGTGTGAAGAAGAGGTTATATTAAGTTTAGAATTTACCTCAGCCTCTTCTCCGGCCATCAGACAGTATTCTGCAGCTGATTCAGGATTTGTCTCTCCGACCTCAACGGCGACAAATGCAGCTTCGTCTTCAGAAGAATACATGAATGTATCTTCCTCGATTGAGTCATCGGATATCTCTCCGGCGAAATAGGCCTGCCTCCTTCGGGCAAATTTCTCGCGTCTGGCCTGCCGTTCTGCTCTTTGAACAGCTGAGAGTTCGGGATAGTCGTACTGATAGTGTCCCTCTTTCTTGCAGTTGTAACAAACAGACGTTCTGCTGCTTTTTCCGGCTGAATCGATGAATGGGCTAGCAGCAGGTTCTGTGTTCCTGCAATCAGTAGTTGATTTAGATTCTTCCCTTTTTCGATAATGTTTCTTATCTGAGGGAGAATCTCTATGATATTTCTTCAACTTTCTGACTCTATCCTTTTCTCTTGATATTTGAGAGCCATAAGCGCAAGTTGGTCAGTGCCAGATGTCTCAGAGGACTTTGCTTCTGGCGTGGCCACTGCCTTGCTGGAAGAAATGGGTTTGACTCCAGTTTTGCTGACTGTTGCTTTGAAAGCATGATCAATTTGTGTGTCAGCTGGAGCACTGGAACATCGTTGGGGTAGACTGTGCTCAAATTCCCCCGTCTTTAATTCTGAAAAGTTGACATCAGGAGTTAGAGCATTAAGATCTGAGCGACGTAAATAAGTAGCAAAAGGAAGCCACTTCAGTCGAGGTAGGGCTCTCAGGATCTTTGTGTTCATCTCTTTGTTCGTGAACGTCCTCCCCAGCCCGTTGATCACATTGATCTGATTAGTGAATCTGACGCTTAGCTCGTTAATGGTCTCGTTGGGCTCCATGGCAAATGTATCGAACTTCTGTAGCTCTAGTTCGAGCTTGTTTTCCTTGATCTGTGGGGTTCCTTGGCTCATGCATGCCCGTGGGCGTCCCAAAGTTCCTTTGCCGCTTTTGCGGCCTTGCACCCTCCCGAGGTGTGAATCACTGAGCGTAGTCAGGATTGCATTACGCGCAACTCGGTCGAGGTTGTGCAGCTTTTTCTCTTCTGGCGTGAAGGCTGATTTATCTTTTGCGACTTTAGCACCAGTTTGTGCTCCTACAACTCCCGCAAGCAAGCAAATTGTACGATGTCGATCATGGGAATGATGGGTCCTGTCTCAAGGACATCCGTCATGCTGTCATGCAGCGATGTTAGGTGCGCATCCATTCTCACGCGCCATACCATATAGTTCTCTATCGAGAACATCGGCACCATCCTAATACCTGACATATCAGACATTATGGGTAAGAGTATAAGGATGTATGAAGAGATGCTTGTGTAGTGAAAAAAACGTTTTCAGGATCTGTTCGAGAAGACCAGTAGTTACAGAATCGATGATCAGAAGAACATTGTTGCTCTGATACCAATTGTTGGTCCGAAGACAAGAGTCGAGTGTAGGGGGGGGTGAATACACCGAGCATCGTTTCTTTTCTTAAACGCGAAGGACAGCTGAGCTGTTGGATGCAACTGATGAACAGTATCAAATAGTAACCTTCAATCGCGGGTCAGAGAGTGAGCCAACTACTGAGTCTCTCCTACCGACTTTAGTCGGTGGTTGATTCTCGTTGAAGACTTAGTGCGGATAAGAGTGTGGGGCCCGGGAGATTCGTCTCAGTTGAAAAACGTGATTTTCACAAGTCAAACAATTTTGGCTAGTGCACTTTATGAATACGTTTTATGCAAGATATGATTTCGTGAGTGGTTTGTATGTAATGCAATAAAACAGTAAACAACACAAGCAATTTTTAACGTGGTTCGGATACGCAAGATCATACGTCCACGGTCCTGCTGAACATGAGGTCTTGTTGATTAATCTGAGCAAGCCTCAGCAAGGTATATGTGCACTGGACAGACCCTTCTAAGTTATAGTCCTTAGCGACTTTTACAAATCAAACCGAGGTTTGACGGGGAGGGGAATTTCTCCAACTGGAAGGAGTTCTTACAATAAGAACAATTACTAAAAGTGAACTCCTTCGAGAATCTAAGCTATAGATATGAACTTTGAGCTTAGCTAGAGAAGAGGGATCTAAAGAACTCTAGAGAGAAGAACTAGGAGTATTCTATTTAGCAAGTTCTTCGCTGGATTTATCTTGAATGCGCTAGAGTTTTTTCGAAAGCTTGAGCGTTTTATCCCTTGATATCCCGTGCATGAAGCTCGGATTTTCTTCTCTATTTATAGTCGTGACCCAGGCATTTGCCCGTTGGAGAGGACGATGCCACGTATCACAAACTTCCAAAGAAAACGGCCATATATTCGAATTGTTGCAGCAGATTTGTTGATACTGTTCATGAGAGCAGCTTTAGTTGGTCAGAGCAGATAATGCGTTGACGGCTTCTCATTGGTCAAGGTTTGTGGTAGGTGAGATGTGTCAGACATTGGTCTTCATCGGAGTTGACTCTCACTTATCCTCGTATGATCTTCTACTGACTTTCGAGTGATGTTAAAAGCTGGGTCGTTTCCTGTCGGATACAGTAGACTTGAAGCAGTCTCTGTCTTCTTCGTCTGAGTCGGCTGATAAGATATTCTACTGAGTGTAGTCACGTAGTAGCCGCGAAGGTACCGAGCTTTGTATAGGTTCTTCTATAGATATCCGTCACCGATAAAGTGTCTTCTATCGAAGCGAGGATCGGTGATGACTTAAGAACACAAGCTCTTACACCGATGACGTGGGGTTCCGGAAAGTAACTTCCTAACGAAGATCAGCCCAACATTTTACCCCTTATAGGACATAGACACGAAAGATAAAGGAATCGAAAACAGTCTAGCCTATTACATCATCTAGTCCTCTCGACACTACACTACTGATACCAACTGGGTTTTGGGATCTTCAATTCCATAGTATGAACACTACGATTTTCCCCAATATTATTTTACCCAATAATATGCTAAGTATCATCTACTGACTCATAACCCAACATAAAGTGCGATTAAGGAACGTGTCACTTTAATCATGTAATCACACAATAAAATATGAAGCATAATAACCAGGAATATCCCAAAGTGTCAATCGTAATAAACAAAAGTGTCAATTTTCCTGAAGGAGAGTGTCACATTCTCATACTGTGTCAATTGCAACGAACAAAAGTGTCATTTTATCTCATAATGTCAATCACAATGAATTACAGTGTCAATTATAATGAAGGAACGTGTCACTTTAATCCAGTAATTACACAATAAAATATGAAGCAAGATAACTAGAAAATGTTACCCAAAGTGTCAATCCTAATCAAAAGTGTCAATTCTGTCGAAGGAGAGTGTCGCATTCTCATAATGTGTCAATTGCGACGAACAAAAGTGTCATTTTATCTCAGAGTGTCAATCACGGTGAATTAAAGTGTCAATTATAATGAAGGAACGTGTCACTTTAATCCAGTAATTACACAATAAAATATGAAGCAAGATAACTAGAAATGTTACCCAAAGTGTCAATTCTGTCGAAGGAGATATTCGCATTCTCATAATGTGTCAATTGCAACGAACAAAAGCGTCATTTATCTCAGAGTGTCAATCACGGTTAAGTAAAGTGTCAATTATAGTTAAGAAACGTGTCACTTTAATCCAATAATCTTACGAAACCACCGTTCAATGATTTAGTCAACAAAATATGATCATCATAATAGCCAGAAATATTACTCAAAATATCTTGCAATAAATAAATGTCTCATGTATTCACAAAAAAAAGTATCAATTGTTTTAAATAAAAGTGTCATTTTTTAAATATGAGTTGTTTTAAACAAATGACACAATTGTTCACAACAAATGATACTTTATGTTAAAAAAATGACACTTCAATAAATTAGCTAACCAATAAACTCATATCAAACGCAAGGATCTACAATTTCAACATATGAATATCACATAGAAGAAACGAAGAGAATAGGGAGAAGACTATAGCTTTTTGCATACTATGATTCTCGTTCAGTCTTAATCTTACTTCAAACTTCAAGAATATAATCGAATTTGGGAAATAATCCAGAACCAATACACATAATTAATTGAAAATGAGTTAAAACGGTAACAGAAAAAACCTTAGAACAATTTTAGACCCAATTCAAGAGGAAAAATGCTCAACATCAACAAACCCTAAATTGTTGAAACAATCCGAATACAACACATAGTATAACATTGATAAACGTGATTAAACAACACGGGTTTAAACTAGAATCTTTCAAGAGTTCAAGACCGAGATCAATTACCAAAGATTTCAATTTGATTCTAGCGGATGCGGCGGCGTCACGGCGGCGCAGACGGATGGGCAGTAAATTGAACTTTGATTTCGTGAAGAGTGGAGATGGAGAGGAGAGAGAGCGGGGGCGGATCCTAACTCCCCTGAACTCAGAGGATCGCACGGATGTGGATCCGACCATCGGAATGACGAAGGCGGAGGCACAAGGAGCAAAGGCGACGGAAGCGGAGACGAAGAGGAGAAAGAGAGGCAAGAGAGAGAAGAACAGGAGGAAGGTGGGAGAGAGAGAGAGGATAGTGGGAGAGCTATTGAGAGAGAAAGAGGGGAGAGAGAGAGGGGAGTAGTGGGAGGGATGCGTGGGAGGATAGTTTTATTTTTATTTTATTTTTAAACTCTAGTCAACGGGTAAGATGATCTGGATTCAATCAAAATCGGATCTATTTTAAATTTGTTGCACCTATATCATGATGTACACTAGTCAATCTATTTTATATGTTATCAAATATGAGCAAATAAATTGTATTTTACATTTTTAAATAGGAACGTAGGATATATGATAAATAGATTGGAAAATTTTTATATCATTCAATTTGTACTCTTTTTATGTCCCTACAATTTAGAATAGAGACACACTTTTCTGACCAACTTTATCGCTAAGGTATCACTCGAATTTAAACTTAATCTTTCAGTTATTATTTGCATCTAAAATTCACTGAATAATTATACATTTTATTGACTTTCATGATTATTTTTCCTAATAAAAACCGAAAGAGTAAATTCGCGATTTGAATCGTCCAACTCGTGAGAAGTTTACTGAGAATAAATTAATAAGAAAAGTGGGAAAAGTTTAAAGGTAAAGGACAAGGAGCTTACTCGAACACATAAAAAATAAAATAACAGCAGTAAATTCCAGAGAGATGGCTATGTCGTGCACCCATACAAGTACTATAAAACACAAATTACGGTCTATTACGAAACGTCCAATTTAATTTATCCTTTTCATACAAAAATAACATTCCTCCCCTCAAAATAATAGATCAGTTTTAAAATAAGAAAAAGTTTTGGTACTTTGAGGAAGCAAAATTTGTCTTGATAATAATTTATAGTAATGAATGGAAACTAAATTTTGATGAAATCGTAGTGCTATGGGTTTATCTTGTCTGTTTCCTCTCTGACTTCTTCCTCAAGGTATATACAAGAAGTTCCATTCCTGATTTAAGGAGCCGAATCGGACAGAAGACAAAAGATTTATTCAAAAAATCAAATATAAATCTCTTTTTTTTTTTTTTTGAGCAAATATAAAATCCACCTTGCTCAGTACATCAAATAAGCTCAATAATCCATTTATGGGTATTTCTTGGTTTTTTTAACCTAAAACCAAACAAAACAGGCTTGATTTTCGGATTGATTTGATCGAAAAGCAGAAATTAGGAGAATATAAGTCAGTTTTAAGATGACAGAATCGAAATCTGTTGCCGCTGCATCATCAGCAATCCTACTGCAGCAGCACTTATTACATAAGTCTCAAATATGACCGACTTCAACAAAGAACATCAACTTAAAAGTAAATATCAAACGACGCCTTTGTCTTGTCTCTGTCTCTGCAAAGCACGCTCCCACCTCATAGAGGCATGCTTTCATATTAACCTCACCATAGCACCATTTCCTTCCTCCCAAGATGTTACGTCTCTGCGTCCAAAAAACAAGAGGGTAAACACCAACACGAACAGAACTCGATCGAGCTGCATAATTTGCAGAAAAACCGTACATTTGATTTTAAAGCGAATGCAGGATTCACAAATCTCATCAAGCTTCCCTTCCTCATTTCCGAACAGCACAGTCAGAGGGGCGAGCCCTCCCGCAGCCGGTGCAGGACTCCCCAGCACACCGGAATTGGATAAGTTGATTGATTGCTAGTCAGAATCTTCATAAGTTTCTCCATCATCAGAGAGATCATCAAAAGCTCGAACATCCAACTGATATCGCAGGATTCCTCCTATCCCTCCAAAACCTCGGCAGAACTGAGATCCTTCTTGAGATTTGTTGGTGACGAATTGAAGTGTGCAACCAAAACGTCTGTACTCATTTGCAAACCATTCAAGCAGCGACAACTTTTCCCGAACCTCTAGTTCAGCATTTGTTTCCTGATCGCGGAAGTTGCTCTGATCAGACTCCTGATCCTTGTTCAAATGTTTTATGATAACTTCACCACTAACAGAATTCTTCAGCGTATATATAGTCATGTCCAGATTTTCCCACACAATAAGCGTCTCAACAGCACCCATTTCAAGAACTTTCAGTGTGTCCTCAACACCGAAAACATACTTCCCGGTGTCCTGACTAATCTCCTCGAAGTACTTGCCTATTAAATGCTTCTCTTGTATAAACTTCACATTGGACAGGATCTCGGAAGAAAGCTCAATCGCCTGGTTGAAACCATTTTCCCCTCCATATGAAACATCCACTACATTCAAAATCTTCGCCTGTAGACGTGGGTCGAACATATCAGACTGACTGAGCTCAGTCTTGAAGTCAGCTGAACCAGCCAGTATGAGTACAGATACATTGGGCTGGCTTGTCTGAGGATTGATGTAAAATTGGGTAGCAAGCTCTGCTGTTTTCCTGACATAGTTATGACGCTTCTCCATCCGGAGACGAGCAAAACGCAGAGCAGATTGACCTCCTCTTCCATGTTTCTTAGGGAGGTCCACAGTAAATTTGTGAACAACTTCCCTAGTATTGCCGCTCAATGTTCCAAAAAGAGTACCATTGCCATCCATAACAATAAAGCCAAACTTGTCATCAGATTCCAAGAGTTCATTAAGTGCCTCGGTGTGGAATTTGTTGTTCGCAGAGATAAAGAGATGCATTTATGGGCTTGAATGGCTCAAAGTCAATTGTCACTTTCTTTTCCAGTAACAAAACAATGGTTCCAGTGTATAGGACAAGACCATTTGGAGGAACCTTGTTGTACAATTTCAGGCGTTGTTGAGCAGATGTTATTGCACCCAGAACAGATTGGCGATTTACTCTGCTCTTGATGTTAGATGCAGTTCCAAATTCATCTCCAAGCATCTTGGTAACACGAGACACTTGATCGCGAGGGGGCATGATAAGAGAAATCATACTGGTACCATTACCTCGAGCTGCTTCCAGTGCCTTAATGAGCTTCTTGATTTTCCATATCTCAATGTTCTTATCAGTTTCTTGACCGTCAGACATTGTTCTCAAATACAAAATAAAGCCGCAGAAAAGTTCTGCAACAAGTCCGTAAAAAAAACCACCACAAGTAAAGCTATAGATAGAAGTGCAAAGCACACTGGACATTTGGTTTTTGGAAAGCAATCATCATACAGATGTGTGAACATGAAACACAACCCAGAAGATCACCATAACAATTCTGAGGTCAACCCAAATTCTAAAAACAACAATTAGGATTCCAGAAACATAAAAACTAGCAACCCAGTCAGTTAATCCTCAATTGCAATCTCCAGCAAGACATATATAAACACAACCGCGATTTCGAAATCCCCATTGGACGACTGACAAAAATGAAAACCAGATGACCTAAATCACAAAAACCCAGATACCTCAACTCCTCAATCACAAAACAAGCTCAACCCATCCGAACCTCAATCCAAATAAAAATGCTTCAATACACACAAAATACTCAAAATTCAAAATAAAATACAAATCCATATCAAAGTCCTCGATAACGTCAAAACAACACATATCTCCAAATACTAATAATTCCACTCAAACACAAATCAGTTATAACACATGATCCAAAACAAACAAATAAATTAAAAACCGGAAAAAGATTGGAGAAATTACCTTATGCTGAACCTAGGCAGAGACTAACTAAAGAAGATTTTGAGTAGGATGGTGAATGGTCGAGCAAGGAAAAGAAAAACAATATTTAGAGGAAGGATGAAGCCCTATTGCCAAACAAAATACTCCCTCCGTCCCGTTATTTATGGCTCAATTGGTTTCGGCACGGGAATTAAGAGAGTAGATGATAAAGTATGAAAGAGAAGATGAATAAGATAATGAGAAAGTATGAGAGAAATGATGATAAAATATGAGATAGAATATAATAAAGTAGGAGAGAGAAAATGATATAGTAGAAGATATGATAATAGTTTTTTATCAAATAGGAAAGTGGCCACAAATAACGGGACATCCCTTTCGGAAAAGTGAGCCACAAATAGCGGGACGGAGGGAGTAATTGAAGACCGCCGTTCTCATTTCTCATAAATCTCTCAGTTTAGCTTTGTTTTTTTTTTGGCAACATATACTTCAACAATAACAGAGAGAATTTTCAAATTAGACCTTTATAAAGAAACTGTTTTTTTCTTGAGGAGACTTGGACCCTTGTATCTGCCACATAATCCCGCTAATTAATTAGATCCCAAAGATCATAATGTACATTGCCCTTCCTTGGAACATTGGACTGAAAACGCATCATGGAATTGCTCAGCTTCCACTTTCATGGGCAAAACTACTGAAGCTCAGGTTGCTTAGATTTCTTGCCTTATTTTCACCTTAATATCTTCAAAGCAAGGTCTTCCAGTGCATGCTTTTAATACTGAGGAGTGATTCCGTAGAATTAATTTAATTGTTTCAGAGACACAAACCACATGGCTCAAATAGTGCCAAATCGTCATATAACATAGATTTGGGAGATAATCTTTGCTTATAGATTGAGTGGATCAACCTTCAAATCAAAGAATGCAAAAGTAGACATTGACATTTAAACACATTTTCCAACAACATCAACCTGAAAGAATCTGCATGTGCTTAATTGGTCAAGGCAAGGTTTTGAGTCCTTTGAAGGGGATCGAAGGAAACGAGCAAGAGGGCGTAGGACAAAACAAATGGGAAGGTCTGTTGGACCCTTTAGACATCGACCTACGTGCGCTACATAATCCATTATGGGACAATGGCTCAAGGAACCTACGACGCTTTCAACACCGAGAAGGCATCAAAATATGGAGGGAGCAGCAGATATGCAAAGAAAGACTTCTTCGCTAGGACTGGGATTGATAAGGGCAATCCATTCAGGTACCGAGTCACAATATACTTATACGCAATGTCGTCCGCTCCAGTTCCCGACGACGCCTTCATCATGAAGTCGTGGAGCAAGGAATCGAACTGGATGGGGCAAGTCGGCCTTAGGCCGTCGAGACATCTTGATCGCGTGGAGATGGACTATTCAAAGCCTTGAATGGGTAAATGATATGGAGTTCATACTGAGACCTGCAGTAGAAATCGTTGAAGGGAGGTCTGATCCAAAGGTGCATTTGGGCTGGTATTCTATCTACACTTCTAATGATCCAAAATCACCATTCAACAAGACCAGTGCAAGACATCAGGTAGCATAAATATCTATCTTCTAACATCTAAAATAGAACACCAATTAACAAGTTTTTGATGTGTAAGGTTCTTGATGAGGTAAGGAGACTGGTGGAAGTATACAATGAGGAGGAAATCAGCATAACAATCACAGGGCATAGTTTAGGGGCAGCTGTATCTACCTTAAATGCTGTTGATATTGCTGTCAATGGACACAACAAGCCGCGAGCCATGCCCAACAAGGCTTGTCTCATTACGGTCTTTGCATTTGCCAGTCCACGAGTCGGGGGAGACGACTTCTGGTTACAAATTTGGATAATCTCCACATCCTGCGTGTAAAGAATGCAAAAGACATTGTCCCAGCATATCCCTTCATGAACTACAGTGATGTTGGGAAAGAGTTGAGCATCGACACAGAACTGTCGAGCTACTTGAAGTGTGGGAACTTAGTCAGTTGGCATAGTTTGGAGGCTTATTTGCATGGGGTTACAGGGACACAGGGGAGTAAAGGGGGATTCAAACTGGAAGTTCAACGTGATATCATGCTGGTACACAAGTTTATGGATGGGTTGAAGGATGAATACCATGCACCAGCTTGGTGTGAGAAGAACAAAGGGATGGAACAGCAGGCAGATGGCTCTAGGCTGTAAATGGATTGTGAGTATGATGATTTCTGATCAAGGAAGATCTAACTACATACAATATGCAAATGAGAAGATTCCATCTCATGTATACACCTCAAATCTAACATACGAATCAAATTATCAAATGATAACATTCAGTCAGAACATTTCACCAGAAACAAAAACACAAACAAGTGCATGCTTCTGAATCAGCCTACTTCAATTGATACGTTGAGCAGAAGAAAAATTGATAAGCAACAATCTTCATGACATTACAAGTAACAACAGTCTGGAATCTTCCTTTTATAACCTTGTGCAATTGTTATTAGATCGCGTTATATCCTGCTAGGTGAGAAGATTCGTTTGTCAGCAATAAGTATGAGGTTACTTCATCATCTTTTTACTTTCTGAATTAATTGTATTTGTATAGGTATCTTGGCTCACCTCTAATTGATACTACTGTTCAGCTTGGAGTGAAGCTTCTATGCGTTTGATGAGAGGGTCTGCACCCATTGCACCCTCCTGAAAATAGATATGTACATTAGGAAAGAAAGGAAAGACGGCACCAACAATAAATCGTCATGGACCTCAAGTTTCATATTCCTAACAAAATACTATGATTACAAAGCATCTAGTAAAACTTGAATCTAGAACAGGAAATTGTTTTCCACTAAAGATAAACCCAGTCCCGAATCCATAATCTCATGTCGCACAGGTCTTTCTTTGGTGCACCCTAACTTTTGTATTATAACCCCCTCCCCAAGTCAAATTTGTGCAAAGCAATCATTAAGTACCAAAATATAATAGAAGTTAGAATATAACCAGTATTAAATAGTTCAACCAGCCATCATTACTTACAAAGCGGTCACAAGGTTCCCCATTCTTAAACAGAATGAAAGTTGGCAATGCTTCTATTTTATATTTGTTTGCAATGACGGGATACTTCTCCGTGTCAATTTTAACAATCTGGATCTTATCAATCATAGAATCACCAACTTGATCCAGAATCGGAACCATAAATTGGCAGGGACCACACCTGGAAAAAGTGAAGAGATAACGTAATGTTTCAATCAAGGCCTCTCTGACTGAAGTGTATAAATGCAGCACCAAAGAACTAAACAGTCTAAATTTCATACTCTACTAAAGCTCCCGGGTATGTGGGTGTGGGTGGGGGGTCATTGAACGATAAAATGTTCATTTAGCTACGACAACATCAATTATATGACTATTATACATTGCAAGAGGAAATCAACAAAATACACCATAGATAAAGAATAATGATATTTATATGTAAAGAATTGTGAAAGTAAAATATATTAAAGGCATTACCAAGTAGCATAGAAGTCAACCAATACAGGCTTATCAGAGTTTTCCAGTAACTCATCAAATGAAGTGAATGTCTGCTTCTTTGATGCAACCTTAGAGAGTAAAACCCAACATATTAGATGATGAAGTTAGAAAGACTACGTGCTGTGCACAAGCATTCAGAAGAATTTCCAATAACTGAAGGGCACTAAAATTTCAGTTATACTGATGATTAATGCATATACTTTACTTATCACTAGTCATTTCTGACATTCTGTTCTTCACATATTTTACCACCCCTTTCATTTTTAGTGAAAACAGAAAGGATAACAACTACATAGACTAGAATGGCATGAGGAAGATAAAATGATACATTTTGTATGAAGGTGCTCGGTCAATTAAACTTCTCAACTCGCTGTCCACCCAGTATTTACGCATGTTGTGGGGAAGATAGAGCCTGGGAGATAGGCAATGCAAGAAATGAGGATTCGTGCAGCACAAACTTCAATCACAAAACATGTAACCCACGTTATCCTATTATTGTAATCTCACCATAAGAAACAAGCAACATGAAAACATTTTCTTTCTCATTTACGCTAGGGCTCAAACGATTAAAACCTTCTTTGCTTTTATTTCATCTGAGGCATAAAAGAGATACATGAGCTTTAGGCCAAAACTTTATTTAGCTCAAGCATATATTTCATCAAGAATATCATGCGCACAAACAAGTGGACATGGTGTTCATATGCGTGAATTACACTTAACACATCGGGAATTATCCCTCCATCTAATAATGCAATGGAGGCTGGCTGTCTCTAAGAACTCAAGATACATTTCAGCCCTGAAATGCTCCAACGTTGAAATCACAGCCAGTCTATAGACTTCATTCAGTACACTAATATCACATAAGCACATATCAAACTAACGTGAAAATTAGAATCTATGCATAAATTTCTTGTCCGCCAAAAGCCAAATTCTGTTACGAAATTTTAAACATACACAGATAAGAAGTCAAACATCAGCGAAGAAAATACACAAAAAGAGGTTCCACAGAGGCAACATAAAATTGAATCAGAATTTAACAACTCAATCGGAGAACAACCTCAGAACAGAATTAAAGTTCAACTAACTAATTTTATCTTCCGAAATACAAACAGGAACAAAAATATATACATAATTACCGGCGCAAGCGTTGGACGGCGGCGCTGTGATTTGAGGTAACGGTTTGAGAATCGAGAAATGCGGAGGTCAGAGGTAAACTGGAGAGAGGACAAGCGAGTATGATTGGAATTGGTAAACAGCGAGGTTTCAGCAACCATAGGAACTGCCGCCGTCGAGGAAATCGCCATTCTTTTCTGCTCTTCGCTGGTTTGCTTTGTTTTAGATGGAGAATGGGAATAAACAAATAAGGCAACGGAATTTGGACATTTGAACAATAAATAACGTTTATTTATAATAAATAAATAAAAAGGCACATGATGATGATATGGCGTGTTGGATGAAACTAATGATGAAGCAAAACCCAATTTTGCACGAGAAAGCAATCGAATTAATAATGTGGACCTAAAGGGTATTTTCGCCATTATGTATTATTATGTGTGCCTGAGGCACTATTAATGATTTTGGTTGGGAAGAAAGAAGAAAATACGTTGAATCCAATTCCAAATTATTTCTCTCCAAAACTATCAAAAAAATTAAAAAGGAAAGAAAATAGATAAATAAAATTACAATTCTCTCCTCAGAACACTTGTCTAATTGACGTTAATAAAATTCATTTTTAGTGGTAAATCATTGTAGCAATCTTCATCTTCACTCTTCCTTAGTGGTAGATCATCCATGGGAGTAAACTAAATTGTTACCTAATGTAGGTGTAACTTACCTTATTCGGATTTTTTGAGTGTTGGAAATTAAACAATGAATGTATTTTAATGTGGTAACTAAGTTTTTACCACTTAGTAGGAGATAACAAAGTGACATAAGGTGGGCTTGGGCCACACATGCTCATGCGCGCAGGCCTTTTCGCACACCGCCGCACACCGCGCCCAGCCTCAGCTCCAAGCTCCGATCTTCGAGATCTGAGTCTGTGTCCGTGGACTTGGACTTGGATTTGGACTTGGATCTTGGGAATTGGTCATTTGAGTGGTCTGTGGGCTTGTTCGTTGGGCCATGGTAGTTGGGCCTGATCATTGGGCTCGGTGAGCTGCTTCTGGACCGGCCCAACTCTTGGTGTAGTGCTCATGCTGCACCAAATTTATTTTTTTTGGAAAGAGCTAGAAGGAGAGTTTCTTCAGCAGCCTGTCCACCTCTCCACTCCACACCCCACGATCTGGATGGCATAATTGGTAGTGTTAGTTGCTCCAACATCTTTTCACCTGCGGATTTGGCCTATAAATAGGCAATCCTGTAAAACATTTCACACACCATTATGAAAACATTCTGCATTTCATAGCATACTAGTTCCAAGTTGTCTAGCTTATGTCCTCGCTGGTTTGTCGGAACTCATAATTCTACGGTGATGCAATACTTCGAGACGTCGTCGTTTCATCTTTAGGGACGATACGCCTGATCTGAGAGCACCACCTGTGGCATATTTCGTCTTACAAAAAGAGGTCTTCCTCGATTCGACAAAGTTATGTTTTCATCCTTTCGTTCTATTTTCGTTTTCTGACTTATTATTGCTAGATTGTAATAGCAGTTTTTGTGATGCCTCAATTTTCAGAAAACCTTTAGAGGGAACGTCACCTCATGATTTTTTCAAAACTTGTAAAATACATTTTAATTTCAGCAGAAGACTTTAATACATTAATTGTAAAAAAACAAATGCAATATGTTTTTTCAAAACATGACAATGATTTTTACTACAAATGCATATCTAGAAATTTTGAAATCTTTTTTTTCCTCCTTTTGACCATCGCCACCACTACCTCTATTGGATATGAGTCAGTAGATTGATACTCAGCTGTTCTAGGGTTAAAAGAAATTGGGGGAAATCATAGTAGTACTATGGAATTGAAGATCCCAAAACCGAGCTGATATCAGTAGATTAGTGTGTCGATAGGATTAGCTGATGTATAGGTTAGACTTGATGTTATGTTTATTTTTTTGTCTAAGTCCTGTACGGGGTAGTTGTTGAACTGATCTTCTGCTGAAGATACTTTTCAGAACCCCATGTCATCAGTGTAATCGCTTGCGTTCTTCGTCGAAGCCGAATGCTAAACTCACGTGGAGACAAGCGCATCAACTTACCCGATCTCGGCAGAAGACATTATCACCGATGGTCATCGGCGGAAGAACCTATGCAAGCACAATACCTTCGCAGTCGACCAACCGACTATCGAAGCTCACTTCATCGGTCCGACGACTCACCGAAGAAGACAGAGACGTATTCGCCCATCTGTACCCGACGTAAAAGCGACCCCGCACCCGAAGTCTTTTCGAATAGTTCAGCGAGAAGACATACGAGGTTGTTTGAAGGTCAACTCTGACACTCTCACCAACCACAAACCTCGACCAATGAGAAGCCGACAACGCTTACCTACTCTACGAAGAAAGTTGCTCTCATGAACAGTCGCATTAACCGCCCGCCGCAACTAGCTCGAATTTATGGCCGTTTTCTTTGGAGGCTTGTGACACGTGGCATCGTCGTCTCCAACGGACATATGCCACAACTCACAGCTATAAATAGAGAAGGATTTGAAGATTTCGAAAAAACAGAGGAATATACGCGAAATCAAGGGAAAGCATTCAAGCTCACAACGCTCTAGAACCTTCAAGCTTATCCAGAGACAAACTAGTTTTCATAGAACACTTCTTGTAGTTCATCTCTCTAGAGCTCTTTGATCCCTTCTCTAAACTAAGCTCATTGCTAGATTCATAGCTTAGATTCGAAGGAGTTCACATTTAGTGAATCGTTCTTGTTGTAAGAACTCCTTCTCAGTTGGAGTATATTCCCTCCCTTCTAAACTTAGGTTTGGATTGTAAAAGTCGCTAAGGACTATAACTTAGAAGGATCTGTCCTGCGTACAGTTTCCTTGCTGAGACTTGCTCAGATTAATCAACAAGTTTCTCCTGCTGAGTTCAGGACCGTGGACGTAGGATCTGTTATCCGAACCACGTTAAAAATCGCTTGTGTTATTTACTGTTTTATCGCATTGCATTTAAACCCAGTTTTAAATCATCAGCTTGCATAAAACGTATCTTAAAAAGCGCACAGCCAAAAGACTTTACATTGCGAAAACACGTTTTCAAAAGAGACGACTCCGGGCCTAACACTTATCCGCACTACGCCTCCGACCGGAGTTTCGTAATGCCGACATCGTCGGCCGAAGAGCTCGAAGCCGACTTACTTTGACCCCAGTGATCGAAGGCTTATTTCGCACTGTTCATCGCTGCAAACATCGCCTTCACTGACCTTCACCGAGAAAAAGAAATAGAGCTCGAGTGTATTCACCCCCCCCCTCTACACCTGACTTTTCATCTCCGGACCAACAATTGGTATCAGAGCGCACGGTGTTCAACTGATCGCCGGTTATGTAATACTGGTCCTCTCGAACCGATCCCGAAAACGTTTTCTCCGCACAAGCATCTCTTCATCTCATCCCTATACTCGTTGCAACATGTCCGATATGTCGTGTATTCGGATGGTGCCGATGTTCTCCGTTGAAAATTATACGGTTTGGCGCGTGCGTATGGAGGCACATCTTACGTCACTCCACGACAAAGCATGGCGGATGTTCTTGAAACGAGGACCCATAATCCCCATGATCGATCGCGTCGTATTTGCTTTCGCCGGAGAAGGCGTAGGAGCACATACAGTGCAAAGATTCCCAAAGACAAATCTCGCCTTCACACCGAAGAGAAAAAGCCGCACAATCTAAACCGAGTGGCACGAAACGCTATATCGACTACGCTCGGTGACTCACACCTCGGCAGAGTGCAAGATTGTAAAACAAAGAAAAGAGCTATGGGATGCTCGGGCTGTACCGAGCCAGGGGAACCCCTCGGATTAAGGAGAACAAGCTCGAACTAGAGCTTCGGAAGTTCGACGCCCTTACTATGGAGCCAAATGAGACGATTGACGAGCTCGGTGTTAGATTCACAAACCAAGTCAACGTCATCAATGGGCCGGGAGGATGTTCACCAATAAAGAGATGAACACCAAGATCTTAAGAGCGTTACCTCGACGTAAGTGGCTTCCATTTGCTACTTATCTAAGACGTTCGATCTAAATTCTCTAACTCCCGATGTTATCTTTTCGGAACTAAAAACGGAGGAATTTGAGCATAGCCTACCCCGGAGATGCTCCAGTGCTCCAGCCGACACCCACATTGATCATGCCTTCAAGGCAATCGTCAAGAAACCGGAAACAAAAATACTTCATCGAGCAAGGCAAAGAGCTTGGTAAAACAAAGTCATCTAAAATATCTGTCGCCGATCCGCTCGCGCCGATGGCTCTCAAATACCAAAGAGAAAAGGAGAGAGTCGGGAAGTCGAAGAAGTATCACGGAGATTCACCCTCGGTAAGAAAGATTATCAAAAAAGGGAAGAATCTAATTCTACACCTGAATGCGGGAAAACAGAGCATGAAGCCGCTAGTCCTTCAAAGGACTCGGTCGGAAAAAAGCAAAGAAGAAGCAAAGTCTCTACATGCTATGACCGCAAAAAGGAGGGACATTATCGGCACGATCGTCCCGAACTCTCGACGCTCAAAGAGCGAACAACGAAAGCCGTAAGAGAAAAATTCGCCAAACGAAGGCGAGCCTACATAGCCGGAGAGATATCCGACAACTCAATTGAAGAGGATACTTTCATGTATTCCTCTCGAAGACGAAGCCGCATTCGTCGTAGTTGAGGAAACAAATACAAGTCCCGAAGAGTCGACCGAATACCGCTTGATGGCAGGAGAAGAGACCGAGGTAAACTCTAAACCTAAAACAACCTCTTCTTCACATAGCACACACGACACATGTTCGTCACGAGATGATCCTCTGAGACGTTGTGCAAGCGTATGATGAACTACTAGAGGAGCAGATTCGGTGAGCGAGCAGAGTTCAAGAGAACGATTCGAGGAACTTGAACAGGTAAAGGCTGAAAATCGAGACTTTCTTCTCGATTGTCGGGTCTCTACCGAGTCAGTGGATCTAGTGGCGAGACTCAAGGAAGAGATTAAATCTCTTATGACTAAGTCTCGGCTTCAAGAGACTCGGATCTCGGTTCGACCAAGGACAATTTCGAGAAAGAGACCGAAATAGCTCAACTCGGCCGAAGCTCTCGGATGTACGGAAGGATTATGATTCACTCGGAAGAAGTGACGAAGTCCGGAGAGGACTCGATGACCGAACAAGCACCTCGGAGCTAAGGAGAAGTTGGAAAATATGCTCGAGCATAACGGCCAACCGGCCGTGAAGGAAGGCCTTGGCTACAAACATGAAGCTTCCACTTCCAAGAGCTCGGACTTGCCGACCGATAGGTTCGTCGAGGGAAAGTACAAACCGCTCGTCACTCCACCTCGGGCGAAGAACAAACGAGAAAATTAGTGCACCTCGGCCGAGCAACCGTAAGAAGCAACGGTGACCAATGGTTCCGGCCCCAGGACACCACGATCAAACTCGGTGGGGAACCAAGAAGGTCGGATGGGCGTAACAAGATAGAGAACCACCGTATGAGAATCCGGCTCAAGACGGTTCATACTACTATGAGCCCGTGGTCGGGAGAAGCGCCAAGACTTCTAAGGTTCCTAGGCAGATCCGGGTTCCGAAATCACCCACTAACCCGTAAGGACCCAACCGAACCAAAGGGTACCTAAAAATGTTTCGTTTTGCGAGTGCATAAGGACCCTTGGATAGTGGACGGCGGCGCTCGAGACACATGACACATCAAAAGAGCTCGCCGACCAACTACGTACAAGAAGATGGTCCCGCACTGAGTTTGGTGACAACTCCAAAGGCTACACAAGGGGATATGGAACACCGAACATTGGGACCGCCTCGGCCTAAGAGTAACATATGTTGAAGGACTTCAACATAATCTCCTTTTCGTCGATCAATTCGTGATAATCTTAACGAGTTATCTTTGACGCCGGTTTCGTGATGTTGTTGACAAATCTACAGGAAAACAAGTGTTGTCGGGCTCGCGGAAGAAGAACATCTATGTTGCAAACCGGAAAACCCCGGAACCCGAGGCTTGCTTGCTTGCACGTACTAAATCAAGTGACAAGTCAGTGGCTATGGCACAAGAGACTCGGCCACCCGAACTTCAAGACTATGAACAAGCTCGCAAAGAACTCTAAAGTCGAGGATCGCCCAAGGAATCTTTTATCAAAGATAGAAATTGTGAAGCATGCCACGAAGGGAAAGCAAGACAAAGAAGAGCAATCCACCTATTCCTTCACCTTCCACTGATGGAATCCTTCACCTGCTCCACATGGATCTTTTCGGGCCAGTCTCTCCAGTGACTATAAGAGGCAAGAAGTATGCCCTAGTCGTCATAGACGACTACTCGAGATATACTTGGGTCATCTTCATCGCCAATAAGTCTGATGTTCAGACTGAGCTGCCTAATCTACTGAAAAAGCTCAGTGTGGAAAAGGACATCAAGATACAGAGGATACGCTAAGACAGAGGAACAGAGTTTCTAAACTTAGTAGTTAAAGAGTACTGCGATAAAGAGGGAATTCAGCACGAGACATCAGCTGCACACACCCCTCAGCAGAACGGACTTGCTGAACGAAAGAACAGAACACTCAAAGAAGCAGCAAGAACGCTCCTAGCAGACTCTGGACTACCCTCAAAGTTTGGGCAGATGCTACTGACACAGCCTGCTACACTCAGAACCGCTCACTGCTTACAATGCAACACATGAAGACGCCTTACGAACTGTGGAAAGGGAGAATTCCTTCTGTTGGTCCCGAGTGTACGGTCAGGTGTAGAGGGAGGGGGGTGAATACACCTGATTCGATTTCTCAATTTCGAACTTGAACAGTCCTATTCAGGATGGTGTCTGCTGCAAATTGATTCAGCGCAGACTGCATAACGTTCGAATCGAGTAAAAGGCTAAAAGAGTACCGACTCGACCGAGATCCGCTAACCGACCAGGTCGAGAATTCGGTATCGTTCAGGTGAGAGTTCGGTGTGCGGAATTGTGTAGGCCCAAATCAATTTTTGTGAGAAAACGTTGTCTCAGTTCAGTAGATATAGAAGTTCAGTATGCTGAGACAGTTGATTGATTTAAATATGATGTTCAGTATGAATAGTAAAATCAATGCAACAGCTTAAGAAAGCAAGAAGAGACACAGGATTTTTAAAGTGGTTCGGATATCGCTCAAATCCTACGTCCACTTGTCCCGAATGATCGGGGAGGCTATTTATTATCCCGAGTTAGTCTCGGTCGGCTTGCACACCGGGCAAAGCCGCGTCTTGGTTTTTATACCGATCCAAGTCTCGCTTACAACATTATCAAACTTAAAGTGTTTGACAAACTTCTCCAACAAGTGAAGGAGTCCTTATACAATAAGGATTGGGTTCAGATGTGAACTCCTTCGTCTAAGCTATAGATAAGAACGGTTGAGCTTAGGGTTAGAGGGATAAGGAACGAGAATGTAGCTATCTAGAGCGACGAACAGCTGAGGATTTAGCTATAGGTTCGTGTCAATCGCTTGGATGCTAGAAGCTTATGTCGGTTCGGCTTGGTTCCTTTTGAAGTTGGATGTAGTTTTTCACGGAGATAACTCGGTTGTTTCTTGCGGAGGACTTAGTCGTTAATTTCGCTCGTTTGAATGCTTTCTCGTGTTCTAGGCGCGCATTCTCTTCTAAATCTTGAATGATCCCTCTATTTATAGAGCAGAGATTGAAATAGATCCGTTGGAGACGATCTTCTTCTCTCTCTCTCTTTTTGGTAGCAAACGGCTCTTTTGGTGTAGGTAACAGTGTACTTTCCCACCTTTTTAGGTAAAAGGTTGACTGCAGACTTTAGCAGTGAGAAGACACGTGTATGTTTGTCATTCGTTGAGGTGAATGAAGTGGTTGAGACAAAGACAAACTTCGAGACGCATCGAAGCCGACTTCTCTCTTCCTCGTACATGACAATGCCGATTCTCTTTCAAGAGATTCTCGACAGTCCCGAAGACTATCCGCCGTTGCCGAGTCCGACCTCGTATTCGGTAGATAGACCGCCGAAGATAAGTCTATCGATGATCAGCTCTGAGTCCAGTGAACTACTCCCGCCGAGTTCGGTTCGATCGACTCTCTCGCATATCTTGCTCCCGCCGAGTCCAAGATCACCGAGTCTTACGAACCGGTGCCGAGGCAAATAAGCTACCGAGCGCCTTGACCAGAAAGCAGAGTGTCTACCGAGTCCGAAACCTCGGAGAAATACAAATACAAAGGAATGGTTCACCAATCGGATAGGGTTTTGGGATCTTCAAATCTTCTCAACGCGGTTCGAGCACGAGGCTAACGAGCATGATTTAGTATGGAAGATAAGAGTCATCTCCCACAAGTATGGTCATGCTGAGGATTGAATCATCACCCAACAATTTCCCCCTATTTGATGATGCCAAAACCTATCATCTATGTCCTATCAACTATGCTAAACACTAACTTACTCAGGAACAGAGCTCCTTACAAATATTACAAGTAGAATCAGTGGAGTTGTCTGGTAAGTGCTAGACTACTGAGGGAGATAGGGCATAACAATTTTCCCTTTTACAATAATTCCCCCAAGCAACAATTTCCCCTAAGAGAAATAATAACTCTCCGAAAGTCTAGTCTATCAGAGATCTAACCGAGCAAAAACCGACAAGTAAATAATCAACGTGTGTCGGCAATCACTTCGATGATTCCGAGTGTTAAAGCATAAAGCAAACACGGCTATTTAGACAACAAGTAGTTGTCGAGCCAAAAGAAGATTTGTATATATATAATACACGAGTTCAAGACATTACAAATCTTGCTAAGCTAAAAGAAGAACTAAGAGGGAGAACCCTTAAACCGTTGAATCCTATTCATGAAACCTTGGGATTTATCTTCGAGCAAGTGGAACTCCATACATTCTCGAACGTGTTCTTCCTCGCCTTTAGATATTCGGCGAAGTCTGTTGGATCATCTTGTTCTAGTCCTCTGTTCAACGCAAAGATTCTTCACTTCTTGTTCAATCATTCCGAGATGTCTTGAGTCGTCTTGTCTTCTCGGGTGGAGGAATGATCCTTGCTTCGAGAACTCGACTACTACCCCTTCGCATCTTGCTCGTGCATATATGGGTAAAGATCGGGTTCAAGAATGGTCATCCACTCGACATAGGCATCGGCCTTAGACATTTCGAGCCGTGAATCGCCGTAAATAATTTCTCTTGATAAACTCTATCTTGGCCGATTCCCATCTCTCGATTGAACCGAATAGGCATCCATTCGTCCGATCTTGGCCATCTATGTGTTTTCGGATCGTTTGGCTTCTTGAACCCTTCGTATCGATAAGGAATGTCGCTTTCGAAGGAATTCTCGGCTGGCCTCTTGTTCAAGACGTTTCCTCGAGTGCCTCAAGGTCCGCCAAATGTATCCTCCGTCCGGCGCCTCTATCCGTCCGGCTTCCTCTCCTCTCGTAGAGATATCTATCCATCTCGAGCAAAGATGTCTTCAATTTCTCGCATCTTGCTCTTGAGGCTTCGAGGAGCTTGTTCCGATTCGGCAGGGGTACTAGATCTAGATTTGGATGTACCCCGCCTTTCGGCATTCTTCTCGCTTTGCTCCTTTTCTTTTTCTCTCCGTCCTCTTCATCCGTTATGATGAGCTTTCTCGAGGCGATCTAGCGTTCTCTTTCCTCCTCCGGATGGAGCTTTAGTCTTTCCTTTGGCGAGCTTAGACTTTGGCTTGTTAGCCGCTTCGGCCTCCGCAATTTCTCCCGCCGCCTTCTCATCCGCAGCCTATTTGGGCTTCCTCCTCGGCAGATATGTATCTTAATCTCTTTCTTTGGAGGGGTTGGAATTTTAAGCTTTTGTTTGCCCTTGCCTTCTTGAACCGGTGGTGGAAGAGGAGCCTCTTCTTCTTCCGAGTCCTCCACCGCATGTTCGGCGTACTCAAGCAACCTCCTTAATGATATCTTTGGGAGTTTGGGTTGCTCGAGTAGTTTGCTTCGGGGTCCCGAGCCACTTGGGCCGGTTTTAGCCGTGCTCGCGGCACGAAACACCCCGGGCCTCACCCTTCGAGACCGAGTCCGGGATGACTTCAGTGTAGCTTCCCCCCTTAGACTTTGGACTTTTGGTGAGGGTCGCCTTCCCAAGACTCTTCTTTCCTTCCCTTTTTCCTTCACTTTCCCCCTTTTTGGCATCATCACCGATCACCGGGGTAGGGACTAGGACTGATTTCTTCGGGACTTTTGTAGGAGGTTGACGGCTCATCGAGACGATCGTGGAGCTTAGTCGGAGCCTCATGCAACTCGTTCCTCTCCATGGTAAGGTTTTCCTTGTCTCGCTTATGAGAGAGGTCAGTTGCTTCCTTGAAGTCTTTCGGCTTCTCGTTGATCTTGTCTTCCAAGGCCAGTTGGATATTCTCGAGTCTTTGTTCGGTGGCCTCGGATTGTTCGGTGATAGCGTCAAGATGAGCCAATTTAGAAGCCAAAAATTCATCAAGTAGCTTGGCTTGGCTCTCCGAAAGATCTTTAGCCGAGCTTCGAATTTGACTTGTCTGCCGAGCCAACGCTTCGAAATAAGCGGAAACATCGGGGCGGCCGATGAAGAGACAGAAGACTTCGCCCCGAAGTTCTTTAGACGTGGCTTGAAAGCACCGCTTCCATGTCCTATGGATAACCTTCGCAAGATCTCGATTTTTGATCCCTTGGGCGTTAAGGCTTTTGCCACCGATCGAGATCTCTTTGCGGTCCGGGCCGGGCGCCGCTCGAAGGTCGACCGCAGCAAGAAGAGCCGAGCGGGCTCGCCGAGGACGAAGCACCGGCCTTGGACTTCTCGGGACCAAGGATACCGAGTGGTGGAGCAGTTTCGGTATGGGTATCCTTGTCCTGTGGATGTCCCTCATCGGCTTTCCGTGGCTCGAATCACTGGGCGGGTCGTCATGGTCTCGACCCATCTCGAGGGTGCCGGGCCGGAGGCGTGCTTGCCGATCATGAATCATGGCCAGCATTGCAGCCCTCGGATTGTCCATTGAGCTGAGGTCTTCGTGCTCGAATAGCCTATCTCTCCTCTCTCGTTTCAATTCCTCTTCATGCACCGCCGACAGGAGTAGTGTAGGACAAGGCGCCGTAGACGAGGCCACTCCCGATGTCGCGGCAAGAACATGTGGAGCCTTGCTGTTTTGGCGATGAGCAACAAGTCTCGAGTAGTCGGCAAGCTCGGAACTAGTTGTAGAATTTCTCGGGATGCTCTGGATATAATCACCGAAGCTTCCATCCCGATTGATTCACCTTCGGATGCGTCTCGGACTCCAAGTCTATGTGTGAAGTCTCGCTCTTCGGCTGGAGGGACCGAGCCGAGTGGAGGGACGAGAAAGGGGGCCGTCCTAGGCGCCGAATATCTCGCGCTCCGAGCTGCGGAAGCATCCCCTTGGTCCCTTTCGGTGGAAACAATCTTTTCCACCGATCGAGTCTTCTCGGAAGACTCGGACTCATCAACCAACTGCATGGGCCGAGTAGTCTTCTCGAGAGCCCGTTCGGCAGGCACTTGTGGAACCTCCTCGCAGGCCGGCACCTCGGCCGGCTTTCTTCATTTTCTTTGCCGGTGCCTTAGGAGTTTTAGCGGGAGGAGTTCTTTTCTTTGTAGGCGTAGCTCGCCGAGACTTTGATTTTGGAGAGACCGCCGAGGGTCCCGACCCTATCCGCCGAAGCGCCGCTCGTCTTGTTGTGAAATCTGACCTTCTTCACATTGAAGTACTCCTTGTCACTGTAGGTGATAGGCTCAGATCCACATAAATCTTCGATCATGATGGACAGTTTGAGTCCATACAGCAATTTGCCCTTTGCGCTCAGCATGTTCGATGCTTTGTCGAACTTAGCAGCCTGAGCCATGAATTCTCGGAGAAAGAACTCCGTCCAATTTATCTGGGCTCGGTCGTATATGGCCATCATCATCTAAATCTTAGGCCTCGACACCTGGTCAAACGACCCTGCTTGGCTTGTCAGTAGCTGCGTCACTATATAGGCAAGTGCCCTGAACTGAGGCAACATGCTGTTCTTCGGAAAGGCAGCTCTGAATGTAGTGGGCTTTCCACAGAAGACGGTAAGGTATTCATCAACTTGGTCGTCTCTGTACCCGACTGAACTTATCCCTTCGGAGGGTAGATCAAAACTCCGCTTCAAGGCATCCTTGATGGACATCTGCTTCAGCTCCGTAGTGGCGTGTTGGATAGAATGTGCAACGAATCTCGCCATTATGTCTCCGGCACACCGCGTCCGAATTCAAGTACATCTCTCGCAACCTTGTCTCGGGAGGAAGAACGAAGGCCTCCTAGACAGAAATTTCTCCGGCCACGACTCGCGCAGAGCTGAGAATACATCGTCCATGTACTCCAGATCGCATGAATAGAAGTCCATGGTGGGTTCACACCACACGCGATCCTTCTCCAAAATGTTCTGCATATCTGCTGGAGATATCATAGAGATATTGGTTTCCGCCATTGTACTGTGACAAGAAATGAGTCGGGATTATTTTTGGATAGAACAAGGTCTTTGTGCAATGCGATCTTCGAAACATATAACAAATATATTAGCAGATATAAGCATACTAATGGATAAAATTCGAGATAAGATTGGGAGTGAAATTGCAAGTAAGGATTGCGAATGCAAATCTCGGATTTTTCGGAATTTGAAAGTTATGAAGTATGCTAATGGCGGTTCAAGGATATGATCGAATATATATATCAAACTATGAAGGTGAACGATTTTCGATCGAAGGCTGAATGTAAACTTGCTTTATGATATGGACGGTTAAGATTAGAAGTTAAAAATAGGCAATGATCACAAAAGACGCCTAAGTCAAAGCCGCTTGTAAAATAGCCTAAGTAGTACGTGAAAAGACATGCATTAAATGCGTGCGAGTTCAAGCAAGCTTATGTATGGAATGTCGTGCATTAAATGTGAGTCGTTAATAATAAAGACAAACCAAAAGATATTAATGTCATGCTGAATCTTTGCCATAAATGCAAAGTACTGTAGTATTAAATTACTACTGAGTAGAGATACGCAAACCTGTCAGCTGAACATAGTAGTCACCGATACCTCGTGTAGATGGTTTTCTCGAATCTCTATGTACCGAACTTACTCAGGATCGAGAGTGATCATTCCCCCTCACCGGAATGTTCCTCTCCACGAAACCTTATTACCGACTAGGGTCGGTAGGGTCCAGCAGACCTAGCTCTACTCGAAAGTTCTCTTCGAATACGGATTCGCCTAGAGGCTTAGTCAGGTATATCGGCCCTTTGCTTGTCGGTATGGATCTTTTCCATTTCGATATCCTCCTTTTCGACATGGTCACGAATGAAGTGATGTCGATGTCCACGTGCTTGCATCTTGTGTGAAGAACGAGGATTCGAGTGATTGCAATAGCACTGCATCGTCGCGAGAAAATCGGCACTTCATTCTCGAATGACGTCATAGTCTCTCGCCTGTTGTCTCGGCCAAAGGATCGGGCGCAACAACTTCCAGCAGCCATGTATTCGGCTTCGGTAGTCGACGTGGCCACCGAGTGCCGTTTCTTTGAAAACCATGAGATCGACTTTGCCGCCAAGGAACCGACATGTTCCCGAAGTTGATTTTCGGTCGATTCTACATCCCGCATAGTCGGCATCGGAATAACCAGTTAGTTCAATATTATCATCAGTTGGATACCATAAACCCATGTCGGGTGTTCCTCGTAGATAGCGGAGAATCTTCTTTGCTTTGAGTCCATATGACTCGCTTGGGATTCGCCCGAAATCGAGCAATGCACACCTACAGCATAAGTTATGTCGGGACGAGTAGCCGTTAGATATAATAAAGAACCAATTATAGCACCGGTATTCAGTTTGGTCTACCGATACTCCCTCTTTATCAAGATCTATCTTCATATTCGTGTTCATCGGGATCTTGATAGGTTTGCCGGATGTGCGCCCGAATCTTTTGATGAGGTCTCGAGTGTATTTGCCTTGGTTGATGAACGTTCCCTTTTCGGATTGCTTGACTTGAAAACCAAGGAAGTAGTTCATTTCTCCCATCATTGACATCTCGAACTTATCCTTCATCATCTTTTCAAATTGCCGACACATGATGACATTCTTCGAACCGAGTGGATGACATTATCTTCGGTTCGAAGAATGTCATCCACGTAGATCTGCACAAGTAATAAGTCTTCTTCCGGTCGAATGCTTTGAATAGAGTGCGGCTCATCGTGCCTTTTACGAAAACCTTTCGAAGAAGAAACTCGGACACGGTATCGTATCAAGCCCCCGGGTGCTTGTTTTAACCCGTATGCAGCCTTTCTCGAGTCTATATACTTGATGTCCCCGCTCGAAAGCCGGGCGGTTGTTCCACATAGACTTCTTCTTTCAAAGCACGCCATTCGAGAACGCAGACTTCACATCCATTTGATAAACTCGAATCTTTGATGTGTTGCGTAGGCTAGGAATAGTCTAATTGCCTCCAATCTTGCAACCGGAGCGAATGTCTCATCGAAATCTATCCCTTCGGCTTGACAAAGTAGCCTTTAGCCACGAGTCTTGCTTTGTTCCTTACTATAACGTTGTTTTCATCTCGCTTGTTTTTGAAGACCCATTTGGTTCCTATGACATGTTGATGCCTTGGGGTCCGTCTACAAGCTCCCATACTTCGTTTCTCGTGAACCGATTTAGCTCTTCCCGCATAGCAATGATCCGGGACAGCATCTTTAAGTGCATCCTCAATATTCTCGAGGCTCTTCGAGAGACAAGAAGCGGGAAAATAATGCGCTTTCTCCTTGCAGAATACTGGATCTTGTCTTGACATGCTTGAAGGATCTCCAATTATAAGATCAGCAGTGTGAGCATCTAGCCACGATCTACGATGTTTTAACTCTTCATCTGAAATTTGTTCAACACAGATAGTAGGTGAGTTAGGCATTTCAGTTGTACTATTCTGAGATTGAAATAATTCAAGAATAAGAGTATGATCTACTCGAGTCACCGAGGTTCGGGGGCATTCAGCTCAGGAACATTACTAGACGTTCCCCCTGAGTTGTTATTCTCAGTAGTGTTGGTCTCAGTTACCTCTACGGTTTCCTCATCGACCTGAGTTACCTGGGATTGATTCTGTTCGGGAGAATCAATCTGCTCAGCTACTTGCTCAGCTGGTTGAGATTCGGTAGATTTGTCTTCGGTTTCTTCGTCGAATCATCATCCCAACATAGGCTGGATCTTTTCGATTTGTCTTTTAAGCTTAGATCCCGTAGCCGCTACTCGATGTCCTCGATTCGGAATTTGAGTTATTGCTCCCGTCTTCGGCAGCAAACTCGTTAAAGACAACATGAGGGCTTTCCTCTACGCAAAGAGTCCGATAGTTGAATACTCGAAAGCTTTCTTGACCCGAGAGTATCCTAAGAATACTCCACGATCGACTTGCTATCAAAAGTCTTCGCTGATCTTTCCCATTATTGTGGATAAAGCATGAACAACCAAAAATATGGAAATAAGATAGAGAAGGCTTCCGTCGTTCCATAGTTCATATGGTGTTCTCTTATCTCGCTTTGTCAGTAGAGATCTATTCTGAGTATAACATGCAGTATCAGTAGCTTCTGCCCAGAATTTGGTTGGGAGTCCTGAGTCTGCGAGTAGAGTCCTAGCTGCCTCTTTTAGGGTTCTGTTCTTTCGTTCAGCAACTCCATTCTGCTGAGGTGTACGTGCAGCTGAAGTCTCATGCTCTATTCCTTCTGCTTTGCAGAACTCCTTTACCATGGAATTAAGGAACTCAGTTCCTCTGTCTGAACGTATTTTTCTGATCTTGGTGTTCTTTTCGACACTGAGCTTTTTCAGAAGCGTTGGTAACTCTGTTTTGACGTCAGACTTGTTGGCAATGAATATGACCCATGTGTAGCGCGAGTAGTCGTCAATGACCACTAATGCATATTTTCTGCCTCTAATCGTCACTGGGGAGACTGGACCAAACAAATCCATATGTAGCAGCTGAAGAATTCCATCCGTGGAAGGCGATGGAACTGGAGGATTTTGATTCCTTGTTTGCTTTCCCTTCAGACATGCTTTACACTGAGTGTCTTTGCTGAATACTTCGTTCGGCAGTCCCCTTGCTAGAGTGTTTCTTGCAAGCTTGTTGAGCGTCTTAAAGTTGAGATGGCTGAGTCTTCCGTGCCATAGCCACCCCGTGCGGTTGTCATTCTTCGCCAATAAGCAAGCTTCGGTGTTCGCTGAGTTCCCATCGACCACATATATGTTTTTTACGCGCGAACTCGATAACACTCGTTTTCCCCGTGGATTTATCAATAACATCACGAAACCGGCGTCAAATATCACTCTATTTGAGTTATCACAAAATTGACTAACGAGAGAGAAGATTATGCTGAAGTCCTTCAACATATGATACTCTTGGAACTTTGGCAGTCCTATCTTGCGAGTGTGCCGTATCCTCTCGTGTAGCCTTTGGCATTATCTCCAAACTCAATTCGGGTCCTTCTTCGATGATATAATTCTTCGAAGACTCCTTTGGTATGTCATGTGTCTTGAGCATCCGTTGTCCACATACCATGGGTCTTTACGCACCCGCAAAACAATTATATTCGGGTACCCTTTATTTTTTATTTTGGGTCCTTAGATGTTAGTTTTCATAACCCAAATCTGTCTAACAACCCCGGTGGTTTCGGATATTTTCTTTCCACTAGAGTCAACATATCGACCACCGGATCGGTCAAAGGTGACTTCGAGGCTTCCGAGGTTCGGGAGTCCCGATCTTCCGAGTTGGTGGACTCGCCGACCTTAGCCTTCGTGTGGCTTTCCTTTTCTTCGACATTTGGAGCCTCTTCGACTATAGGTTCATAATAGTATGACCCATACCGATTTGGATGTGTCGGCTTTGGAGGTCCATACCGATCCGCCAATTTTAATTTGATGGTTCCCCCCTTGACGTGTCTTTGGGGTTTCTTGGCACCGATCTTCTTGTCGGAATGCCGACGTGTGGGATGAGGTGTTTTCATCTTCTCGTTTGTTCTTTGCTAGGGGGTTCGGTATATTTGCGTTCATAGTCTCCCCTCGAACAAATCTATCGCAAGCCGTACTCCGAGTGTCTTGGGCGCGATGTGGAAGCTCCCCTGGCTGAATCCAAGTCCTTCCTTGCGGTGCTTTGGCTTATTGCTTGCTAGCATAGCTTCTAATTTCTTCTCTGCACCCATATACCTCTCGGTCATCGGGCTCCTCCGGACATCATCACTCTTCTTCAGGTGTGTCGTGCTTGGTCCGAAGTCCCGACATTTCTTGCTTCAAGCAGACTCGATTCGATATCTTTCGAGTCAAGTCATTGGTCAAAACCGAAATCCGATCTTCTTGATGCTCGAGACTTGGCCATCGGAGAGTTTATTTCCTCCCCGAGTCTCAACACAAGTCCTTCGGCCTCGCAGCAACCCGACTCTCCCGAGAAAGTCTCGATTCTCTACTTTCGGGGTATCCAACTCCCGAAGCGTCTTCTCGAGCTGCAGACTCATCCGAATTTGTTCGTCGAGCAGTTCTTCGTATGCGGTTGCGACGTCCATATTCTCATCCGCACTCGAAATAGTGTCGTGTGTGTGCGGTGAAGAGGAGTTAAGTGGTTCATGAGAATTTACCTCATCCTCTTCGCTCGCCATCATGCACTTTTCACCGATTCATCGCCTTCAAGCTCTAAGGCCATGAAAGCCGCTTCATCGTCCGATGAATCCATAAAAGAGTCGACCTCTTCGAGTCGTCCGAGATTTCACCAGCTATGTAGGATTGTCTTTTCGGGCGAATTTCTCTCTCCTTGCTTTGCGTCTTTGCGCGTTCAAAGACTATCGAGCTCGGGACAATCATACCGATAATGTCCCGGCTTCTTGCGGTTGTAACAAGCAATGACTCTTTCTTCTTTGCTTTCGCTATTCTTTGATGGTTCTCGAGTCATCTTTCTTTCGCATTCGGAAGATTGTGAGTCGGGAGTGTGTTTCGACATATAATTTGACTTACCTTTCGTTTCCCGATAAGCTTTAGTCACTTTTCCTGCGTCGCTCCTTCTCCTTCACGATACTTTACGGCGAGCAAGTGCATACTTCGAGCGAGGCTTCCTTCTTGTAGATCATTGAGTGAAGGTTCGGTCTTACTCGTCGTTTTGCTCGTTCTTTGGAGATGCCTTTGCCTTGACCGATGCTTTGAAAGCATGGTCGATTTTTGTGTCGGCTTCGGCTCTCCGCTTTCTTTGAGGTCCGTCGAACTCAAACTCCTCTCGCTGTAATTACGAAAAGATATGGTCCGGAGACACAACATCTAAGTCGGAATGTCGCAATAGAGTGGCAAAAGGTGTCCAAGTGTCCGTCCGACGGTGCCCTCGGAATCTTCGATTCATCTCTCGATTCTTGAATGTCTTTCCCGACCCATTGATAGAGTTCATCGATTGGTAAATCGACGTTCGATCTTCGATTTTGTCACCGTGCATGAGAGACAAGCTTTCCGGCTTTTGGAGTTCTAGTGCTAATTTGTTGGCTTTAATCTTTTCGAGTCCCTCGACTCGGTAGCGCAAGAGCATCCCGAGTTCTTTAGCGGTCTTGCATTCCCGAACCCCGCCAAGATAAGAATCACTAAGAGTGGTCGGTATGGCGTTTACGGCAACACGGTCTAAGTTGTGAAGCTTCTTCTCCTCGGGAGTGAAGAGACTTGTCTTTGGGAATCTTCTTCCCGGTCACCATTCCTCCTCCTTGAGCTTGGTCCCGAGTCACGACACTATCAATCATAGGAACGATAGGTCCATCTTCAAGCACTTGATCATCTTGTCATGAAGGGATGTCGGATGTGCTTCCATTTCGACTCGCCATACTCCATAATTCTCCACCGAGAACATGGGTACCATCCTTATACCTGACATATCAGCCATGAAGAATATAGATATGAATGTAGAGTGATATGCAGTGAAAACGTTTTCCCTCGGATCCGTTCGAATAGACCAGTCTCAAAGATAACAAGAGTCAAAGAACTCCCGCTTCCGATACCAATTGTTGGTCCCGAGTGTACGGTCGAGTGTAGAGGGGGGGGTGAATACACACGATTCGATTTCTCAATTTCGAACTTGAAGCAATCCTATTCGGGATGGTGTCTGCATGCAGCTTGATTCGGCAGACTGACAAACTGTTCTGAATCGAGTAAAAGGCTAAAAGAGTACTGACTCAGCTGAGATCTGCTAACTGACTAGGTCAGAATTCAGTATCGTTCAGTGAGAGTTCAGTGTGCGGAATTATGTAGGCCCAAATCAATTTTTGTGAGAAAACGTTGTCTCAGTTCAGTAGATATAGAAGTTCAGTATGCTGAGACAGTTGATTGATTTAAATATGATGTTCAGTATGAATAGTAAAATCAATGCAACAGTTAAGAAAGCAGTAAGAGACACAGGATTTTTAAAGTGGTTCGGATATCGCTCAAATCCTACGTCCACTGTCCCGAATGATCAGGAGGCTATTTATTATCCTGAGTTAGTCTCAGTCAGCTTGCACACTGGGCAAAGCCGCGTCTTGGTTTTTATACTGATCCAAGTCTCAGTTTACAACATTATCAAACTTAAAGTGTTTGACAAACTTCTCCAACAGTGAAGGAGTCCTTATACAATAAGGATTGGGTTCAGATGTGAACTCCTTCGTCTAAGCTATAGATAAGAACGGTTGAGCTTAGGGTTAGAGGGATAAGGAACGAGAATGTAGCTATCTAGAGCGACGAACAGCTGAGGATTTAGCTATAGGTTCGTGTCAATCGCTTGGATGCTAGAAGCTGATGTCGGTTCAGCTTGGTTCCTTTTGAGCTGGATGTAGTCTTTCGCCGGAGATAACTCGGTTGTTTCTTGCGGAGGACTTAGTCGTTAATTTCGCTCGTTTGAAATCTTGAAATGATCCCTCTATTTATAGGCGCGCATTCTCTTCTAAATCTTGAAATGATCCCTCTATTTATAGGCGCGCATTCTCGTGTTCTAGGCGCGCATTCTCTTCTAAATCTTGAATGATCCCTCTATTTATAGAGCAGAGATTGAAATAGATCCGTTGGAGACGATCTTCTTCTCTCTCTCTCTTTTTGGTAGCAAACGGCTCTTTTGGTGTAGGTAACAGTGTACTTTCCCACCTTTTTAGGTAAAAGGTTGACTGCAGCTTTAGCAGGTGAGAAGACACGTGTATGTTTGTCATTCGTTGAGGTGAATGAAGTGGTTGAGACAGCACAAACTTCGAGACAGACTGAAGCTGACTTCTCTCTTCCTCGTACATGACAATGCTGATTCTCTTTCAAGAGATTCGACGATCCCGAAGACTATCCGCCGTTCTTCGAGTCCGACCTCGTATTCGGTAGATAGGCTGCCGAAGATAAGTCTACTCGATGATCGGCTACGAGTCCGGTGAACTACTCCTGCGAGTTCGGTTCGACCGACTCTCTCGCATATCTTGCTCCTGCTGAGTCCAGTATCACTGAGTCTTCTGAACTGGTGCTGAGGCAAATAAGCTACTGAGCGCCTTGACCAGAGCAGAGTGTCTACTGAGTCTGAAACCTCAGAGAAATACAAATACAAAGGAATGGTTCACCAATCAGATAGGGTTTTGGGATCTTCAAATCTTCTCAACAGTTCAGAGCACGAGGCTACTGAGCATGATTTAGTATGGAAGATAAGAGTCATCTCCCACAAGTATGGTCATGCTGAGGATTGAATCATCACCCAACACCTTCTATTTCTCATTTCCATATTTTTGGCTGTCCTTGCTTTATCCACAATAATGGGAAAGATCAGTTGAAAGTCTTTGACAGCAAATCTGATCAAGGAGTATTCTTAGGATACTCTCGGGTCAGCAAAGCATTCAGAGTCTTTAACTATCGGACTCTTTGCGTGGAGGAAAGCCCTCATGTTGTTTTTGATGAGTTTGTTACTGAGGACAGGAGCCAAACACTGAAGATGTCAGCAGCAAGCTACAGGATCTCGGACTGAATGTTAAAGCTGAGAAGATCCAGCATTGTTGGGATGATGAGTCAGACGATGATGAAATTCGAGACTCGATCAACAAGCAATGTAGGCGACCTGGTTGATTCTCCAGAACAGAATCAACAACAGGTAACAACGGTCGATGAGGAAGCCCCCGTGGTAACTAAAACCTCTACTGAGAATATAAACTCAGGGGGAACGTTAAATGTTCCTGAGCTAAATGCCCCTGAACCTGGAAACTCAGTAGATCCTAATCTTCTTACTGAATTGCTTCGCCACGAAAACGACTATCGAAATGCCTAATACTCCTACTGACTGTGCAGAAGTAGTATCAGAAGAAGAAGCCCGACTCAGACGCTCGTGGCTCGATGCTCATTCTTCAGATCTAATCATTGGAGATCCGTCAGCTACTATAAGGACAAGATCAAGATTAAGTCAAGGCGAAAGCTCACTTTACTCTTGTTTTTACGTCTACGAGATGAACCTCAATCGATAGAGGATGCACTTAAAGATCTTGACTGGGTTATAGCCATGCAAGAAGAGCTGAACCAATTCATGCGAAATGAAGTATGGGAGCTTGTTGACAGACCTAGACATCAGCACGTGATCGGAACAAAGTGGGTCTTCAAGAACAAGCGAGATGAAAACAACGTCATTGTCAGAAATAAAGCTCGACTAGTTGCAAAAGGTTACGGTCAAGTGAAGGAATTGACTTTGATGAAACATTCGCTCCGGTCGCCGCGATTGGAAGCCATTCGTCTTTTCCTAGCATATGCAACACATCAAGGTTTTAAAGTATATCGAGATGGATGTGAAGTCGGCTTTTACGAACGAGCATCTCGAAGGAAGAAGTCTACGTTGAACAACCACTTGGCTTTCGGCAGGGACATCGTGTGTACGGACTTAGGAAAGCTCCGTATGGGTTAAAACAAGCACCCGGGGCTTGGTATGATACCCTATCGGACTTTCTACTTGTAAAGGTTTTCGAAGGGGACAGTAGATCGCACTCTATTCGAGCATAAAGTGAGAAGATGACATACTACCGGTGCAAATCTACGTGGACGACATCATTTTCGTTGCAGAAACGAAGTCATATGTCAACAGTTTGAGAAAATGATGAAGGAGAAATTCGAGATGTCTATGATGGGAGAGATGAATTATTTCCTTGGATTTCAAGTAAAGCAATCAGTGAAGGAATTTTCATCAATCGGGCCAAATACACTCAAGATCTTCTCAAAAGATTCGGCCGTGATTCCAAGCAAGCTACCAAGATCCCCATGAACACAAACTTTAAAATCGATCTAGACAATGAGGGAGCTTCGTTAACTCTACCGATTATAGAGCTATTATTGGTTCTTTACTTTATTTAACGGCTAGCCGACCCGACATAACTTATCTTTGTAGGTGTATGCGCAAGATTTCAGAGTGAATCCCAAGCGAAGTCATCTAGACTCGGCGAAGAAGATTCTGCGATATCTAAGAGGAACACGATCTTTGGGTTATGGTATCCTGGCGATGATAATCTAATACTAACGAGTTATTCGATGCCGATTATGCGGGATGCGGGATAGATCAAAAATCAACTTCCGAACATGTCGGTTCCTAGGCAAGCAAGTCGATATCGTGGTTTTCAAAGAAACAGGCACTCGGTAGCTACGTCCACTACCGAAGGCCGAGTACATGGGCTGCGAGGAAGTTGCTTTGCTGCCAGATCCTTTGGCTTCGACAACAATTGAGAGATTATGGTATAACTCGGGATGAAGTGCCCATCTACCGTGACTCCACCAAGTGCAATAGCTATAACTCGGAACCCGGTTCCGCATACGAGATGCAAGCACGTGGATATTCGACATCACTTCATCAGAGACCATGTCGAGAAGAAGGACATCAGAATGGAGAAAATCCATACCGATAAGCAAAGGGGCGGCACATACCGACCAAGCCACTAGGCGAGAACAAAGTTCGGAGAACTATCAATTGAGCTAGGTCTGCGGATCCTACTGAGACAAGTCAGTAGAAGCCAACTACTGATAATGATATACTTAGCAACAATTGGTATCAGTATGGAATCAGCACGATAGGTCAGAAAACTTAGTACAGTGACTCGGTTGGGAGATGCACACTTTGCACACGCAAGAAGGGGGAACATGGTCGTCAGCACAACCATCCTCCCGATAAATGATGGTAACCGGTGATAAGTTCGATGAAGAGATTTCAATGGCGATAGTACGGACTCACGAGAAGATGGTTGAGATCATGACCATCCGGGTTCGGTTTGAGCCGACGATGGCTCTCCCAAGGAGTGGACCTTTCATATTTGGAGCCGGTGTTTGGCGCCCTTGAGAAGTCAGGGCTGGCAACTCTTGTGTCGAGGCATCCCCGTTCTCATCTGCCGAGACAAGTTGTGGAGGCCTACTACAACTGGAAGTCGCTTGCCTCAGGAGGAGAAGAAGCTTCGTTTGTTCACGGTCGGGAAGTTGCCCCCAAATAAGTGGAGGGAGGCTACCCACTCCTTCAACATCTCGAGGCTCTCGTTCAAGCCTTTCAACTCCCCTCGGTGGTATTTCTCCCATTGGTTATAAGGAAAGGGAGATAAATGATTACGTCCAAAAGTTACGTGGACGCAGCCGACATAGTGGTCAAGACGGCGCTACGAGAGGAATCTTTTGCTACCTCGGTACGAGAGGTTTAGCTTACGTTGTATCTCATATTCGACGAGCTCGTTGGATCTTATGATCGGCTTTCTAAGCCGAGGATACAACCGATGATGATTATAGACGATGGAGTAGAAGTGAACCGGGCCGACTACTATACTATTCGGTGAAGGCCCAAGCCCGAAGTTCACTACTTCGCCTACCGGAGAGAGGAAGCTAACCGATGCAGGCAAGCTCCTATTCGGCACCAAGATGTCGGTGCCGATAGAGAGTGTGGTACGAGAACGTTCGGCTTTTGCGGACTCAAAGTCTTTTGATCTCAAGAGTATTAAATTTATGACAAAGGCCGGAACAGAGAAGTCAATTGGCAAGGGGCCACCCGAACCGAAGAGAGGCTGCGTCGCTCTCGCCCCCATCTCGTCCAAGTGCCAAAGAAGAGGAGGTTGGCTAAGACTCGACCTGCCGAGGTCACATTGGCTCGGCCACTTTCCATCATAGAGCCGGCTCCTCCTTCTACTCAAGAGGAGCAACTACTCGATTCGAATCTTGGAATCGAGGGAGCGACGATCAAGGGCAAGGTCCAAGTGATCGGCTCCGAGGAAACAGAGTCCGACAAGAGGGAACCGTCACCCGAACCTCTTGCTGAGTGGACAACAACCGACACCACTCGATTGCGTCTTTGCACTGAGATTCAACAAGAGATACCGAGAAATTGCCGAGCACGCAGATATGGTTGAAATAGCAAGTAAGGACAAGAGCTCGGATGCTCTTAAGGTTTTCTGCACTTGGGACATTTTTATTGACTTTGCCAAATCCCAGCAGTCACCAAATGAGCTGCGACGGAGGAGCAAGAGCTCCAAGCCAAGATTGGATTCGGAGAGCCAACCGATGTGGCGTCCTTCGAAGATTTGAGAGCCGCAATGCTCTATGTACCGAGCTTGAGAGCTCCGACCGAAACAGCTCCGCCCCCATCTCCACCTTCGATAAAGGTGATAATGATGATCAAGATGAGGAGATGGATGGCAAACCCAAGGAAGCGGACCGGGGAGAATCTGCGAGAGGGACAAACTCCCCAAGAGAAGAGCCCAACACCACCCATAGTCACATCGGGTGAGGCTACAACCGCTCCGAAGTACGGTAGGGGAGCGATTGATCTCGTTCTCGAGCGAGAGGCTCGGAACCAGCTCTTATCGAGATACAACCCATCGGTTCCATGTCCTCACGTTACGTCAACGGGGCTATCAAACGCCAAGGTGAGAAAAATCGACTCCTAGCCAAAGATGTTCATATCAAATGGGAGAAGTACACCAAGGCTCAGAACGAAGCTCTAAGTAAGATGGCCGCCGACATCTCAACTCCTAAAGAGGCTTCTCGGCCCATTTAACAAGATAGAGTCGGCAACGCTTGCCGCTCAAGCATAAAACTTTCTCGGAGACGGTGACTCGAGGCCATGAAAACAGTTCAAGGCTTCATAGATGAGAGAAACAAGATAGCAACCATTTCTCTTCAAACAGCCATTAAGCAACAGGCTGAGGCCTTAAAAGCCATTCAGAACGAAATAACAGAATCAAATGATCAAGCTCTGCTGAAACTCCGTCAGGAGTCGGCCGCTCGATTGAAGAAATCTAGAGCGATCGGGAGAAAAGGCGGGAAAACTACCGCAACTTTGTCGGTGATTTTGATGACACGATTACCCGGATCAAAGATTCGTGCACAACTGGAGCGGGACGTAAAAGCTATCCACACCTCCCCGGCAAATATTGCCGATGCCAAAAAGGGGGAAGATATTGTGAAAGATGAACCCGATACGGATACGGTCGACGTCCGGATCCTTGAGGGACAAGGCTCGGGAGGCGGGGACCCTCCTCGGCAGCCAGAGCCCTCGGCCGCAGAGATTCGGGGGGAACGGGCTCCGGAGGCGGGACCATCTACTCGAAAGGTACATCTCTCGAGGTCCTTCTCCTTGATTTCCCACTACAAGCCACCCCCATCTCCTCTTCGCTGCACACATAGACGAAATCGCTCAATTCCTTGGAGAGCCAATGACGAAGAAGAGTCTCAACAGTGCCGCAGAGGTCGGGGAAGGAAATCGCTATCGAATCCACTACTCCTTCCTCCCCGGTCAAGAAGTTTAAATCAAAAGCGGAGCAAGAGGCATTCGACCTCGGAATAGCCCAAGAGCTGGAAGACAAGTGGACCGGGAGCGTCGGCTAGAGGAGGCAGTGAAGCAATGAAAAGCCTAAGGGCAAAGCCGTCGGGGCAAAGGAAAGAGAAAGGTCATTAATACGGTCGAAGAGCAAAAGAAGAAAGCCCAAGAAGATTTTGCTAAGGCTCTTCCGATCGAAATCAAAGCTACTTGCTCGAGTATTCCCATATCTACTCTTACACCTGAGCGGATAGCGCGGAAGAACAAGCGACACGGGAGGCGACGCTGCAAGGACCGAGTCTCGGACGAGGAGACACTAGAGCGGCCGCTCTCCGTGAGAAGAAAAGGATGGGCGACCCGGCAAGAATGAAAAGCCTATCGATAAGCCGGTGGCCGATCCGAGAAAACAAGATACCCGGAGGATCGAGGAACAGGAGGACTACTATCGAACTCCTCGTATGAAGCCGATTCCCGCACCTCATGTGGACAAATGGGTACTTTGCGGTCCGAATGATCAATGGGAGACTCTCAAAGAAATGTTTATTAAAAATCGTATGTATAGGGCTTACGTCCGAAAGACATTCCGGCGATCAACTGTTCGAAGAGTGTTTTAATGAAGTTTTTCCGAACTCGGAGAACGGTTCTTGCCTATCATGAAAGAAGCTGAACATTCCTGTGAAAGCACCTCGCATTCGGAAGATATCCTCCTCCCATGATCGCTAAAGGCATTATCATCACAAAGTCTATCGAAGAAGAAATCGAATCCGCAGCCTATCGGCATGAGTTACATCCGCATAGACCGAGGAAGATCAAGAGGAAATCCGGGTTTTGCGCAAAAGGATTTATAAATTTTATGCTGGACCCTCCACGTGATCGCTCGGTGGATTTCAAGAAGAAGACTCGAGCTTCGGACGACGGCGGTGATTTCTCCTCTTTGTTTTTGATAATTCTTTGTAATAGCATAGGAACATGTACTTTGTCGATCTATCTATAAGAGTTCCTATCGCTTGCTAGACAATCGCTCATTGTCTTTAAGCTTTTTAGTGTCATGTTTTCACGACTGATCACCAAGTGATCGACACACACTCAAATCAGTTTCTCGATCTTGCCTTTCTCTCACCCTTTGAAGTTCATTTACTATTATCGGTTTTTCCTCAGATGCTTTAAGGGGGAAATTGTTGTCAGTAGGACAGTGTCTTTGATAGATGTTAGAGTATAGAGGTTTTGGCATCATCAATTAGGGGGAAATTGTTGGATATGAGTCGGTAGATTGATACTCGATTGTTCTAGGGTTAAAAGAAATTGGGGAAATCATAGTAGTACTATGGAATTGAAGATCCCAAAACCGAGCCGATATCGGTAGATTAGTGTGTCGATAGGATTAGGCGATGTATAGGTTAGACTTGATGTTATGTTTATTTTTTTGTCTAAGTCCCTGACGGGGTAGTTGTTGAACCGATCTTCGCCGAAGATACTTTTCGAACCCCATGTCATCGGTGTAATCGCTTGCGTTCTTCGTCGAAGCCGAATGCTAAACTTCACTGGAGACGGCGCATCGGCTTACCCGATCTCGGTAGAAGACATTATCAGCCGATGGTCATCGGCGGAAGAACCTATGCAAGCACAATACCTTCGTGATCGACCAACCGACTATCGAAGCTCACTTCATCGGTCGACGACTCACCCGAAGAAGACAGAGACGTATTCGATCCTGCACCGACGTAAAAGCGACCCCGCACTTCGAAGTCTTTTCGAATAGTTCGAAAGAAGACATACGAGGTTGTTTGAACGGTCAACTCGACACTCTCACCAACCACAAACCTCGACCAATGAGAAGCCGACAACGCTTACCTACTCTACAAGAAAGTTTGCTCTCATGAACGGTGCATTAACGCGCCTGCCGCAACTAGCTCGAATTTATGGCCGTTTTCTTTGGAGGCTTGTGACACGTGGCATCGTCGTCTCCAACGGACATATGCCACAACTCACAGCTATAAATAGAGAAGGATTTGAAGATTTCGAAAAAACAGAGGAATATACGCGAAATCAAGGGAAAGCATTCAAGCTCACAACGCTCTAGAACCTTCAAGCTTATCCAGAGACGAACTAGTTTTCATAGAACACTTCTTGTAGTTCATCTCTTTAGAGCTCTTTGATCTCTTACTTCTCTAAACTAAGCTCATTGCTAGATTCATAGCTTAGATTCGAAGGAATTCACATTTAGTGAATCGTTCTTGTTGTAAGAACTCCTTCTCAGTTGGAGTATATTCCCTCCCTTCTAAACTTAGGTTTGGATTGTAAAAGTCGCTAAGGACTATAACTTAGAAAGATCTGTCCTGCGTACAGTTTCCTTGCTGAGACTTGCTCAGATTAATCAACAAGTTTCTCCTGCTGAGTTCAGGACCGTGGACGTAGGATCTGTTATCCGAACCACGTTAAAAATCGCTTGTGTTATTTACTGTTTTATCGCATTGCATTTAAACCCAGTTTTAAATCATCAGCTTGCATAAAACGTATCTTAAAAAGCACACAGCCAAAAGACTTTACATTGCGAAAACACGTTTTCAAAAGAGACGACTCCGGGCCTAACACTTATCCGCACTACAGTCTCCGACTGAGTTTCGTAATGCTGACATCAGTCAGTAGAAGAGCTCAGAAGCTGACTCACTTTGACCCCAGTGATCGAAGGCTTATTTGGCACTTGTTCATCGATTTGCAAACATCAGCTTCAGCTGACCTTCACTGAGAAAAAGAAACATAGCTCAGGTGTATTCACCCCCCCCCTCTACACCTGACTTTTCGTCTCCGGACCAACAACCTCTACACATCGACCAAGCCATTTCCTGAAAAATATTAAATGATAGGGATGAGTACGACTACTTAGTGTGGAATACACTTATCCAAACTATATAATATACCAATATATTATGGAAAATTAGAACATATAAGTATTACATAGTCACACAGACCACCGAGTCAACTACGACTCTAACATTTAAACGGATCAACTTCGATCCCGGTCAACATCGACCATAAACCTTTGAACCGATCAACTCCGATCGCGGATCAACTTCGGTTCTTTCGTTTCATGCTTAACATTAACTCATAAATATCAAGCATAAAATATAATAAGGATAAATTTAGTGTAAGAAAACTTTTCTACCTTAACCTTAGCTTAGAATGAAAACTATGTATATCAAATGATTAAGTCCTATGCGCCAATCCTAATATGAAAGTTTATCCTAATGACTTGTGCAAGGAATGTTATGTCTGCATCAATAATTCATATAAATCATAAATGGACATAGACCAGAATAATCAATATTATACATAATCTATTTATTGACATGCAATTTTAACGATTTCACACAATAATAAAATTAAGTATATTAAACATAATCTTATTTTTATTGATAATTCATTCATTAATTTAGTAATTCGGCAATTTATGAAATAAATTAATGAAATCATAAAAATTTTGTCCTAAAATTATAGATCTCGAACATGAATAACATAATATATATTCCATCACAAGAAATTTATCATAATCAAGAATTCATTTAATAGTAACATGAAAACTTTTGTTTTTCAATCAACATGCATGTTGACAAAAAGTTCTGCCACATGTTGGAACAAATTAACAAATCAATAGTAAACGTAATACTCCCTCCGTCCCGCCCGACATGGCTTCTTTCCTCTTTTTCATTGTCCCACTTGACTTGGCCACTAACTAAAATAATACTCTAATAAATTCTAATGGGTCCCACCACTTTATACCACTTTACACACAACTACCCACTATTCTTAATAACTGTGTCCCAAACCTATTAAGCCATGTTGGACGGGACGGAGGGAGTATAAAAATTCTATAGTTTTAATATGAATGACCTAACATATAGTAAATCTCATTAAAATTTATCATGGTCGAAAAACAATGTAAGAACACCACAAAAATAATTTCTTTAACAGACTCATGTACATGCTAACGAAAATTGGCAAATTACGAAGAACAATTTTAAAACAAATAGTTATCATACTTGTAAAATTCTACAAAAATAATATAATCTACTAGACATACCTAGGAAAAAGTTTCATGATGATTTGATGTTGGAAAGATATGTAAATAATTCTTGAAACAACTTCTAGTTTTCCTAGCAGATTTTTAAAAAATTTATGAGAAACTACATTATGGATGAATAAGGGGTAATTTATAGGCCTAGATTAAATTATCTAAAATCCCTAATCATAAAATGTATAATATATATTTTATCCATAATTATATTTGAATTTATATCATTTAGATAGAATTTAGTCTGTCACTTACCACATAAGAGATTCAATCATAGATAGATAAGAATATGGATAAACACAATTAGATTTTATTCTAAAACACGTATATCACACATAAAATATCTATTTTAATTATAAAACATAATCTAAAATTATCTCCTAATAATTTAATACAAATATAAAATATTATATCCTTTTATGAATCCTAACACGTTTAGGAAATCCGAAATAAATCTTATTTTTGGCTCATAATTTTAACATGATTTTTATCTCAACAATAAATAATATAATCATAATATGACATAAACAAACACATTCAAAATTCAAAATAAATTTGCATAACAAAAATGATTTAATGAAAAATAAGATGGATGCTTTAATTTTCATTTTAATTTCTAAGACCCGACTTACAGAACTAAAATACTTGTTAACATGCATGAATAGATATGCAGCATATTTTATATTAAAAATTTTGGGACGTTACCGTTTTCGTATCAATAGAGTCGAGATGTACCAACCTAGAAAATACGTCCTTGTATTGCATTGCAATGCGAGTCATCAAATGAAGGGAGTTCCAACACGTCTTACAATCAAGGATGAACTTCTCATCGAATGAAATTTTCATCTATTGAGCTATTTCTTCAAACTTCTCCCATCGCTTCTGAGTACCCACCCAATATGCAACAATATCACGAACTCGTTCAATTGCCCTTCCAAGGACATCAAGACCTTCCTTTACGATAAAGTTCAAAATATATGTCCAACAAAGCATATGAATTAGATCGTTATAGAACAATATAGGCTCCCCATGAATCTTCTCAAGCTTGTAGACAAGCAAGGGATTATTGCATCATTAGTCGAACAATTTCACTGTAATAGTGGATAATTGTCATTATTAAACAATAATTCTTGCTTCGGCATGAACCTCACTAGTGTGTTGGGAATTCATATACACAAAATTGCAAATGAGAAAAATATTTAGTCCAGATAAGCTAGTTTGCAATATTTAATTGAAATATTAAAGAAAAACAATATGGATTACCTAATAATTTAATTTGAAGCTTCCAGGTGTTATCCATGAAGTGTGTTGTAACCTCCATAAAGCCCTTTTTCTGAGAAGATGCCCACATGCCTATTGTTTTTACGACCCGACTATCAAGTTTATCAAAGCAATCCTTATTACCTACCTTCAACATCATGTGCAAGTTAAGGCAATCCTTTTTGCAGATTTTCCATAAGATCATCATAAACAATGAGTTTAAACTCTTTATGTAGCTCCTAAATCCTTCATGTTCCAACATTGATAGAGGGTACTCGTGCATTATTACTATCTTTGCGAGTTCTTTACGTGTAACTTCTTGGTCAAAGTTAAGGCAAAAGCTCAAACTCATCGTTTTGAGAGTTGGACACAAGAACTTCTTGCCTTTATGTCTTTGACATGCCTTCTAGGTCAAGCATGATAATCCTTCTTCAAATGGCTTATTCGTGCCTTGGATCTCCACCTAATTGTTTTTTGCAATACTTGCATTGAGCTTTAGGTAAAAGCTTACCACCTTGTGTGACTTGTACATGTCATAATAAGACCACCACTGCGAGGTAATCTTTTGTGGCTTTGTCCCACTAGATGTTGCATCATCAGATGGCGGGGCGGGGGTATATCCGAATCAAACACTACATCGATCAGAGGGCAATTGCATATCCATTAGAGATTCAGATTGTGAAAGATCCACAATTGGATTAGGAATAGTAGGACTAGGTCTAGGCATAGATCCCTATCCTCCTCCTTTCATGTTTGACCTTCAGATGCTATAAATTCATAAATCAACTTCTATAAAATCATAAATCAGCTGCTACAAAATGCACTATCAAGCATATTCAACCAGCTGCTGTAAAATAGAAGGACATAAAACAAAAGCAAATATCTTTAAAAAATTATTAAAAACAAAGGAGATAATTCCAAAGCAAAAAAACTAGGGCATTAAACTCTCGAATCTAGTCAGTTTACACCAATGCATATCAAGAACATAAACAAGCCAGAGAAACAAATAAAAAGGGAAAAAATTGAAACACAAACTCGTTGAATGTAGTGGCCTCTATAACCTTTAAGATCCTCCGTTGAAAGAGACAAAGTCGTTGCACTCCGTTCTTGAAAGTTGGAACACTGTACAGATATTTCAGAAAAAAAAAATAAACCACAGATATTTCAATGATTACAACCAAAATGCAGTAAAATGATTCTCATAAACACTTATTCACAACAGAAAATCCGGGAGGGGATGGAGAAAAAGCAAAAACCCAAAAAACGAAATTCAGTTATTGAACTAAAAACTTCTCAAACTAATAACAGCTCACTGCTTCCAAAAACCATAATTCAAAACCAATAAGAGTTGTAATTTATCAATAACAATATATAATTGAACCAACAAATAAACCAAAAAAAAATAAAGGAAAAACTCAATGCATGTTCGTATATTTCCACGGTATAATTAATTATATATTCCAATTTAAAGACTGTGATATTATGTAGATATTCCCGTTACTATTGAATCGATAAGTCCAACAAGGTTCATTAAAGAAAACATTTTATTGTTTAACAAAGATATAAAAACATAAATTATCCATAGTGTTCAAGAATTATTATATTTGTAGAAGAAAAATTGATTGACGGTCGGGATTTAACACGAGTTTGTTGTATTGTCCAATATCTGTAGAAGTTGTATTTAAACTTGTTTGGAAGCCCAAGCTTGTTTTCTTTAATAAAAAAAAAAAAAAAAAAAAAAAAAAAAAAAAAGGGACGACCTCCAAAGCAAAATTAAAGACAACCCAAAAATATGCATAAGAACATGAAAATCTTAAAGACAAAATTATGCAAACCGGATTTGAATCCAAAACACATAACCATAACACAATTAATTTGACATTGATATTACATATTACTCCATTAGAGGGAAAAACATGTTCGAACCAAGAGATTCAGAATAAAAACCCTATGAAAGAGCTTCTTCAGAACCTTTAATTTACTGAAGAAAGGAGAGAGAGAAAAGAAAGGAGTGATGACTAAAGTGAGAGAATGTGACCAACTCGCCTCTTCTCTCCGGCATAACCTCTAATTCCGGTGAACTAGAGAGGAGCGATGACTAGAGAGGGTGTTCCAAGGGAATTTTTCTATCCTAGACCGGGTCTACAAGACCTTTTGGTCTAGGATAGAAGTTGTGTTTTTTATTAATTTTTTTTTTTACATGTGTCATGGTGTCTACAACTTAAGTTGTAAATCCGGTCTACGATAGAAAAATTCGTTCCAAGGGCCCTTCCTTCTCTGTCTTTCTCTAGCTTTCTTCAATTGCGTTAATGCCCAATGCCATAAAAAAGTAAGTAGAACTAAAGAAATAAGAAAACTCAAATAAAATAAAGCAAAAAATAAAATAAAATAAAAAGAAATTAAAATATTATGCGGGTCTAGAACAGGGAAGAAGTCGTGCGACGGGCAACGCCACCTGACGGCCACCGGAATCGGAAAGAATTCCAGGCAGTCCACCCGAAAATTGCCACCCGACAACTCGGCTTCTATTATAAGGCCCGCGACGGATCTGCCTCGTGTTCAGACTCTGGCCTCAAGGGCGACGCCGACGACGCCTTGATGAACCTTGCTAAGGCTTCGCCGCGGAGATCCAGCTCTGAGATGGACTGGATCTGTCCATCATTTTGAAAATGGTTTGAATTCATTTTGAGTTTTTGAAAATGATTTTAGTTTCTACACTGTTTGTAAATCTACTCTCTATATTTATCTATCGGCAGTTTATTTTTCTTTTTTTATCGGCAGTTTATTTATGTCGAAATACTCATTGTTGGCCAAAGCCTTAAAAAAAGAAAACAAATTTGACATTTTTCTAAACAAAAATATAAATCTAGTCATTTTGTCTTTTTGTGGGCGCAGGGTGTCAGAAGGGCCGATGGGGGGCCGATGGACAATTTTCAGGGTCGATGATAACCGATTTTGAATGTACTGAGGGCCGATCGAGATCGGCCATCTTTAGGCCGATCTATCGGCCCTTCTGAAAAAACGGAAATAATTGAAGGGCCGATGGTGATCGGGCCCCCTTCAGCCGAGACATCGGCCCTCGGAAAATAATTTACTTTAATAACTAACAAATTTTTTTAATAATTTTTAAAAATATTTTTTTTAAAAAAAATGTAAATAAAATGAGGCCCGATGACATCGGCCCTCTTTCGGCCGAGCCATCGGCCCTGATCCTTTAGAAGCCGTTACATGTAATGGCTCGAAATTTACTGAAGGGCCGAAAAGAATTCAACCGTTTATTAAACGAGGGCCGATACCCATCGGCCCTTCCATCGGCCCTGAGTCGCAATTATTGAGGACCGAATGAAAATAACCGTTGGCCGAAAATAACTCACATTTTCTATGATTTTCGCCGAAAATTTACCCATTCTCTCCAACCCAATCGCCAACGACCAGATTCCGCCGCTCAGCGCCGCCGTTCGCCGCCCGTTTACTTGCCGACAACTGCCGCGAAACGCCGCCGATCCCCTTTTCCTATCATGTCTTCCGGCGAATTTGAGGTTCGTAATTCCGATTCCTTGGGCCTTCCATGTTAGAAACTATGCGAATTCATGTTAGAAATCACGTTGAGTGAATTAAATTGTCGATCTATGCGAATTCATGTTCAAATGTAGGGGTGTGCATAAAAACCGTCCAACCGCCTCCGCCCGCTTGACCCGCCAATTGGAAACCGTAACCACCGGTTAATTTTTCTCAAAATTAATCGCGATTCAATTTTTTAGCAAACCACCATTGAGCGGGTGGGTCGCGGTTTGCCGGTGGCGGTTAACCGACCCGCCCGCCACCCTAATTTTTTTCTTTTCTAATATTAGTCTTAGATGCATGACTCAACAAAGTAGCATTTTAAAAATTCATTTTCCATATGAAAGTGTCATAGTGCCGTGAATCTTAAAATATACTATCATACTCATTTCATTTGAAGTTATATACATTGTATGATTTTGAATTTTTTTTACTGTGGTACACCAAAGTGTTGTCTCCTACTTCATGTTTAAAACAAATAATTGTCGTAGTAGGTTTTGTTCCTTCTAACTAAATCAACTTACAAAATTCGTCAATGTCGCTATAGATAATAAAGAATTAAGTAGTTAAGATATCTAATTATTTGACCCGCAAAACCGCCCGCAACCGTCCGCAAACCGCCCCACCCGACCCGCAACAGTTTGACAAAAATGAAACCGTCACGGTTTGAAAATTCATAAAACCGCCTATATGTAGATCGGTTAATTTTTATGCCCGAACCCGCCCGCGCACACCCCTATTCAAATGTAGAAGTGCCGTTTTTTGAATTGTCGATTTATGCCACGAATTGTGATTGAATTTCATTAATAGACGAAATTTATGTTGAAATTGGGTTGGGTTTATATTGAAATGTCCAATTTTTGATGAAATTGTTGTGAATTTGGAGAGGATTCGAGTGTTAATTTGCTGAAAATTTATGAAACTGGGGCCGATGGAGAATACACTCCATCGGCCCTGCCTCGGCCGAACTGTGTTGAATAGGCCGTCAGCCCCGATTGGCCTAAGAGCCTTCGGCCCCGGCTGGCCGTAGAGCATTCGGCCACGGCTGGCCTTAGAGCCTTCGGCCCCGGCTGGCCTTGGACTATTCGGCCCCAACTGGCCTTCGAGCCTTCGGCCCCGGCTGGCCTTAGAGAATTCGGCCCTCCCATCGGCCCTACTTCGGCCCTTCCATCGGCCCTACTTCGGCCCTTATTTATTCGTCTTAACTAATTAATTCATTTTTTTTGTATGTCTTGCAGCCCACTTATATCCGACTACCGGTTAAATAAAAGACCACAAAAGTCACTACATATTGGAGAGATAGTCTACCCAAACTGATAAAAAACACTCTTGCCAGACGGGGGGGGGTAGTGACTTAGTCCGTCGATTTAGAGACGGTCAGTTTGGCCATTTGCTGAGTTGGAGGAAGGGCAAAAGTTACATCTTAGCTTTGCATCAGCTCATGTGCTATGAGGTGCAGGCACCGCCCGGGGAGGTTCGTTTTCACATATCCAGACGGGAGCTTAGATTTTCGCAGTACGAGTATGCACTCGTAACTAAATTATTTTTCGGCGCTTCTACTTTCGATACGACGGCAGCTCGTGCCCCTGTAGAGTCTGGAGTATACATGAGACTCACAGACGGGAAACCAGTAACAGGAGGCGATCTGCTTAATTTATGGAAAAATGATAAGCTCGGTGACCTCTCCGAAGACGATTATTTGAAGGTGGCTAATGTGTTGGCACTGATGTGTTTTTTCTTCGCACCTGCCGACACGAAGAAGGTCGAGACGTGGATGTGGGTTCTTGCTGACGATGTAGACGCGTGGAACGATTTTCCATGGGGATCATACACGTACAATGCCCTCCTGCACTACATGAGCTATGCACCGAAGCGACTTGATGCAATAAAATCAAAATATAATATTTATTGGCCAGTTTGGGCTCTTCAGGTACGAATTTATATTTAATAATTTAATTTATTATAATTTTTATATTTTATACTTGTACTGATCTTTAATCGTATTGTAGATCTAGGCATATGAGGCGATACCAGATTTGGTCCAGCTGTGTGTACGCCTTATGAATGATGGTGGTATGCGCCGATGTCTGAAATGGGTATTTGTCACGTTCCAAATACGGGGCATCTCCGCCTTGTGTGACCTTCTTCTCCACAGTTACCAAATTTTTTCCGACGGTGCGTTCCAGATGTACTAGCTTCTGCTCCGGAAGGACGACGGCTGTTTCTCGGGCGTCCTGCTTGCCGCATAATAATTGGTGGAAGAACAACAATGTCCTCTATTTCCAGTGGGACACCCCACTCATTTCGAGGAGGCAATGGATTAACCACACCGGCATATATCTCCTTCCACGTCGCCGTCGTATAATAATCATTAATATGATTGTACAGATTTTCCCGGCGACAATGTGACTACACGGCAACAGGTCGATTTGCCAGACGCCGCATTCACACATTTCGTCTTGAAGATTGACCCTCCACTGTCGCTCACCTGCGTCGACCTTGTATTTGTCAGTAGTCACCTGCGTAACCGTAAACCTCCGAGCCAGATCAACTTCGTTCCGCATCCTCAACTCAGAAGCCTCTATCAACAGATTGTTTCTAGAACTTGCTTTTACTCGTCGTGTATCGAACCACGACTCTATCATATGACGGATTGCCTCGAGCATAGCTAGAATTTGTAGTCGTCTAGCCTCCAACACTCGAGAATTTATTAACTCGGCAGCATTCGATGTCAGTAGACTGTAACGACGGCCTTTACTGAAAAGTCTGGACCACTTCTCCGATCTGATTTCCATCAACTTTTCGTAAATAGCCGATTTTCCCCGACGGATGGCGTTCATGGCGTCATGGAATTCTGTCGCCCAATAAGCATAAGTTGCTTGATAGAATGACCAAATAACCCACTCACCGTGCCTAGCAAGCTTATTCGATAGATGGTAGTAACAAAGTCCGTGTTGTGCGTCTGGGAAAACCACTCTTACCGCATTCGCTATGCTTTGATGTTGGTCTGAAACAATCACTAAACTGTCATCCGTTGGAAATGCAGCTCTTAGTCGCATCATAAACCATGTCCAGGAAACATCATTTTCAATGGGACCTACACCAAAAGCGAGTGGGAATATTTGCTCGTTCGCATCAAAAGTAGCTGCAACGAATAATATTCCCTTGTTTCTCCCTTTCAAATGGGTACCGTCCACCACAATAACCTTTCGGAGGTTGGTTAACCAAGGGGCTCGCGATACACCAAGCTCCATAAATAAATGTCGGAAACGACCATCCTCACCAACATCAAGATCCATATAAGTTCCCGGATTTGTTTGTTCCAACAAATGCAGATATTTAGGCAGTTTGCTGAATGAATCAGCATGTCTGCCGTAAATCATCAAAATAATTGCGTTGCGCGCTCGGAGGGCCACCCCGTACGTTGCTTGTATTCTAAATTTATCCAACAGATCGGCCTGAATATCAGCCGGTTTCATTAACTTGCTTTGACGACGCATTTTACGGGCTATATAAGTAGCTATAGCCTTCGACCTCACATTTCGTTCGCCAAGTCCGGATAAATCAGTTATACAGTTGTGGTCCGCAACCCATTTAACAACCTCCCAACACGTCTGACCTCTACAGTATGCCCGTAGCTCGAATGGACAATCAACACTTCTTCTGCACAAATATTCCTAACGGGAAGCACTCGAACGTTGCACTCTGAAATCCGCACCGTTTTCCAAATGGAATAGAGCGACAGCAGCATAAAGTTTGTCTTTCAAGCTGAACATCAATCCGGCTTGCAGACTTCCGTCTACAACAGTAATCAAGTTCTGCGCCGCTACTGAATCGGATACATCAAGGGGAACAACAGGAAGTAGCCAGTTGCTTGCTGCTTCTGTGTTGTCGTATACAGTCTCGTCATTTGTTCGAGAACGATTGATTGGAACTAGCAAAGACATAAGTTGACTTACGCCACCCTCCCTCCGAATCCATGCAGCAAAATCTTGTAACGAACAATTAATCAAGGCAGAAGGAATATCTTCATCCTCATCATCATCAGATGATGAGTCCAAATCCGCCTTACCATCTGAATCCGTCTCCACAAGAACATTCCTTTGGGGAGCCCGTCCGCCATCATTACTTCTACTTCCTTGCCCCGTAAACCAATTAGAACCCCCGAAATTAGAATTATCTTCGGGAAATTGATCCGGGTTCGGAACACCAAATTAAGGATTTTGCACTTCAGGATACACAACAAACACAACCGACTCTACGTCGATAGAGCACAGCCGCACAAGATCAGTATTATGACCTAGAATGGCCTTCATCATCCTGCCGGTTCGTCGGGAAGTAGCAGTATAGTAAATGAAGTAGTTGAACGGAAGGGAATAAGCAGTGAGCCACCGATCAATGTTTTGTCGAAGATATTCGAGAGAAATATTGTTTGAAGGAATATAAACCATGAACTCATGGCCACCGACATAATTCGACTCTGCATCGAATTGGTCGTTCAATTTCACAATAATTGATCGAAAATCGGCCATTTCTGTCAAATTTATTTGAAGAATTGAGAAGAGTGGAAGTGAAATGAGTAAATTTTTCGGTGATTCAACCAAATCGGTCATTCTACGTCTTATAAGAAAATTTTCTATAAATTTTCACGTGAAAATCGAAGTCTAGTAGCATTTCACCATAGGCCCACCATCGGCCCCCCATCGCCCCCCCCCCATCGACCCTCATTAACGTGCATGTGCATGTCATATCTGACTAGTCATTTCAACAGATAAAACTGATTTGAAACTGCACCTCCCACATGCCTTCGATCGACCCTCCATCGGCTCCCATCGGCCCTCCATCAGCCATACTGCGCGTTTGCAGGAAAAGCCTTCCAGGTGTCTTGTCCAATCCCGGGTCGAATCCAGTCTCGAAGGAAGGGATTGAGGGCCGATGGAGGGCCGATGGATACCCACCTTAGGCCCTCCTTCGGCCATCAAAGCCGATAATTTGTCTAGCCGATAAAACTGGGTGGGCCGATGGGGTTTTCGGCCTTCGGCCTTTTTTCTGTCGGCCGATGGCGGTTAGGGCCGACGGACACCACCCCTTCGGCCCTCAAAGCCGATAATTTCGTCAAATCAAGTTAAGGGCTCGGCCGATGGGGAGGGTTCAGATTTTTTGGCTCAAGGTCGATGGAAGGCCGATGGACTCCCCCCTTCGGCCCCCCATCGGCCCTGCGCCGTATAAAGACAAAATGACTACTTTTGTGTTTTGTTTTAGTGGTGGACTATATTTGTGTTTCGTTCGGCACTGTTCGGCTACTGCTGCAAAAGCCTCTTTATTTATCTGATGGGATGTGGTGAATTTTGTATTGTAAATTTACAACAAATTTTAGTTACTTCCTTAACCCAACGGCCATGAACTAATCTATAAAATAATTACTGTACATCATATATATATATATGAAAGAAGAATTGTTAAAAAAAAAATAAGTCAACAAATGAGAATAGAAAAATCTACCTAATTGAAGAAGAGAATGGAATTAGCGACCCACTTGCCTTGATGGTTCCACCATTATTTCATAATTAACAACACTCCTTAAAAACCGTGCTGAAATAAAAGTGGACTATATCAATAAGACTGAGGGAGTAATAATTTTAGAACAAATAATTTTTTGGGAATAGAAAAAATAATTGAGGACAAACTTGTCTAATAAATTAAATAAGTTTTTACAATTGAAATATGGGTAGGTTAAAAGCTATAAAAGTTGTTCCAAACACCCTTTTGTAAATACTTTTTTATGAGATTATTATAGAAATTTACCCAGGTATTCTCGTTTTTATCATTAAAGGTATACAATATATTTATTGAATTGTATCTTGATATCTATATAGTTTTAAAACCACGATTCCTAATGGATTTTTAGCTCGGCCTTGCTCCATTTGATATCAATAAAAGCAAAACACAAACAAGAATCTAAATTCTTTGTACCGGCTTAAGGTTCAAATTACAACAGTATCTAAGCTTACAACAACATAGCATTTCAATAGATCCAAGGGAGGGCACGGCTTGTTACACATTAGAGCAATTCAAACGGTTTCCAGCAGTCTCAAATATGTGATCATATTCAATAAGCTAACTAAGGTAGGAAGAACCTGCAAAGACTGAGAGTCTTGCCTCGTGGAAATGTAGGAGTAAGATCAGCCGTCACTTGTCAATGTGAGGGCAATAACCACCACTACTAATGCAAATAGTATGGTTGCACCAGAAAACAGAGCCAATGCTCTACTGCTCGACTCCTGCTTAGCTTGACTGCTCAACTCAACCTCTTTTAGAAGTTCTCGTACTTCATCCATATCCGAGTCCTTTGCTGCTTGCACTAGTTTGCCCTGGATCTTCTCTAGTTTAAGTAGCCGCTTTTGTCTCCATCTGTCCTTAACTGGCCAAAATAGACCCACCATCTTCCACAGGAAGACGCCCATGTAGATGGCTAGAACGCAATCCACACTGTAATGGTGGCGCTCCCGGATTTCGCGTTGGGCACTATGTGCAACCAGCATCCATATGATGGCTGATGTAAACCCTCCATAGGCTTCCTGCAATAGTGTCAATATAAACATATGGTAACCGCTTATCTTGGCATGATGGTGGGAAAAGACTTTGGATTTTTATACGTACTGTCCATGCCATGGCTGTTAAGACAGCAACAAGCATGTGGCCACTATATATTAGGTCGTTGCACCCGCCTCCAGCTTTCTTCAGAAGATGGTACCATGGAGAAGATCCTTCAGATGCTGTAGGTCGAAGAAAGTTAGCAAGAAAGTTCATTGGGCCCCAGTTTGGTTGGAAGTCAGCAGGGTATTCTCCTGTAAAGTCTGAGAGAAAGCAGAAACAAGCGAACAACAAAACTTTCAGGAGGTGCTTGCAATAATAAAAGCAAGATTTGAGAGAATCGCACACCATATACAGTATCATGCTGAACAATATGGTGTATAGCATTAGCATTTGTGGCATATGGAACATAATATTTCTGAAGCCAATGATGTGGGTGCGGAGGCACACGGAATCTAGATGAAGCACACCATGGGCGTGGTGAGGGCACGATTGTAGATACAAAAGCTATCGCACGAAGAAGCCGCCCAATACCCATGGTGAACATGTATCTTGCTCCCAGGCCTAGACCAGGAGCTTCAACTGAACCAAACAAAACTGAGAATCCAAGCATAATGAACAACATCAAGAAATGGTGCAACCCGATAATACGAGCTCTCAATATATCCACCACTATTGGAGGTAATTTCTCATTCAATGCCAGCAGCAACCACTGGCCAACATCAGGGAGAGGCGGAGTTTCCCTGTCAAACATTAGAAAGCCTGTCATACATCAAATGACAGAATTTTTGTCAGCAAACATTGTTTGAATTGAGATAATTTCTCAACTCTATCAGTCCACAAAACTAGATTGCAGGGATATATTGATCAATCTTGTAGCCTTGTAGGACAAAGAGTAGAATTCTCTATTTACCAGGGCATATATCCGAAGCCTAATAGATAGATGCAGACGAATATAATAGCACAATAAACTACCAAAGATGATATATAATTGTTTGGAGACTTCAAAGCTAAAAACAAATACTTAAGCATACACCATCGAATAGCATCTAAACTAAAGATACAAGTTCTTTTTACTTCAGCTGCTTCTAATATAAAAGTTCACAATATTGATCCCCAAGAAAGTTAGTAATGTCTATATAGGTAATGCCGGTTGATAGAGAGACATCATCTCTATTTGGAATGTTCAAGCAAATAACTGAAGCTCTTTACCCTAGGATACTAACAGGTGATTTTGAAGCACAGGGAAAAAAGTTCAAAAATCGAAGTTTTATTTATGAACTTGCCATATCTAGCAATGAGATGATTTAGTTAATACCAACAGATTATTTCAGAAAACATAGATTTCTGATATCAAATGAGTCCAGAAATTATATTGTTGTATTTATTTTCTGAAAAAACTGTAACACAGAATTAAAAAAAAAAAAAACTCAAATAGAAATCTGAGATTCAATTAACAAAACTACGGCAACATACTGGGAAAAAAAAAAAAAAACAGAAAAACGATCAGAACCCTAAATCTTCATTAACAGTATTTACAAGAAGAAGACTTCGGTATACATACTTGTGCCACTTTAGACCTAGAACAGCGGTGACAGAGCGAACTGAAATCATTTCCAATAGAAGAGCGGAAAGCATGAAAAGTATCGAGAGAATGAAGGGAATGGCCGCCCGCAGCTCCAAGGACCATTGCTTGTAGAATGGAACGCGAATTACGGCAGCGATCGCGAGAACCGCCAGGAGAACTGGCTGCAAGCGCTCGTGCCACGCCGGCGAGAAGTGCCGGAGGTAGTCTACACTCACATACGCTATTGCAGCAATTCCCAGCCCCGCGGAACGACTGCGGCGGCGCCCCTGTGAGACTGGCTGCGATCGCATCGATGCTTGCGGTCGTTGGGAAAGTGCAGTGCTATGAGAGTGTCGAGCTAGCTCCCAAATTATCATTTATAGATTTATCTAATAATTAAATAAAGTTCTTTTAGTTGCTACCTCAATTGATCAAATTTATTAGACTCTAACCTCAAATGTATGTGAGAATTATGAACGTATATATTAGGTATAGGTTCCGATGAGAAAATACCGATTGTCGGATCGAGCCAGAGTTAGGATTTCATCTTGATACTAAAGGTGTGTTTGCAACTACTTTTTATTTATTTTTAATTAAAATTGAAGTTTTTGGAATTGATTTTAGAAAATAGATATTTTTGATAAATCTAAAAATTATGGTGTTTTAAAAACCAAAAGCATCTTAATAGGTGCTTAAAATAAATTACTTTTTGCATCCGCTTGAATTGTCTTGTTTTCCTTTTTAGATTGTTCCACTTGATTTGTCTTGTTTTCTAAAAAGGAAAATAATTACTACACAAATTCTCGCATTTTTCTTTATGATACCTACCTTTCTACACATAATCACCCACCCATCTACACACAACTACTCGCTCATCTTAAATCTTCGTGCAGAAAAGAAACAAGACAAATCGGGCAGAACGGATGGAGTTCTTAATTAATCAGTTTAACTGCTTAATTTTATAGAAGCAAGCGCATAAAACAAGTTTTGTAAACATTAAAAAACTGTTTATATAGTCAAAAAACAAATAACTACTTAAAATAAGCTCTGGCAATCACACCGTAAATAGGCGAGATGCACTTTAAGTACAAAGCTAGTGCACAAAACGGTAAACATGCAACTTTCCAATTAATGAATTTGAATTTGAATGTTAAATAGAAAGGACAACGGTTTTGGTGTACTACATTTATGTACCCTTATGTCAATAACCTAACCTTATAATATGATATACACAAGGGTACAAAAATATAGCACACCAAACTGCTCTAACTTGAAAGGGGTCTCAAATTCACCCTCTTTCACGCTCGCCTATTGCTACTTCTCCCTTCTCCCTTCTCTCTTCCTCCCAAAGTGCTCTTATGTTCTCCAATCTTTCTTCTTCGTCGATTTCTTCTAGAATTAACTCAAAATCCTGCAATTTCACTACTCTTAACACCATGTTGGACAATTGTATGGCGCCGAGAAGTGATACAACTCTTCGCAAAAACGAGACGACGACTGCTATGGCAAATACATTGGCAGAGATGGTGGTTCTTGTCGTGCCGATGATGATGACATCAACGACCTGCACAATGATTTACGGTGTCAAAGACGGAGATGATATATTTTCCAAATTTCCTCCATTTTTTGAAACCTAATTCATATGAAATTGAAGCCCAAGTTCTTGGGGTATTGATGAAAGTTCATATGAATTATTTTTATATTATGTATAATCGTTAATTTTATTAGATTGATGAACATAATTCGTCAATTTTACGTTTTCTCTATTGGTGAATTATTCTGCACTTTTAGATAAAATGTAGTGCACTTTCAGTGTAACATTTTGCACATTATTTGATAATATAATAAAATTGGAACCTTAGTTCTTGGGGGTTTGGTGAAAGTTCATGTGTATTATGGTATTGTGTGCAAAATCTCAATTTTATTTCATGAGTGAACATGGTTCGTCAATTTTTACGTTTCCTGTGTTGGTGAACAAATTATGCACTTTTAGATGAAACGTAATTCACTTTCAGTTTAATTGGTTAAACCTTCTGGCGTTTTGTATGTATATAATGTTTTGCACTTTATTCAATAATAAAGTGCACTTTTTTCCAAAACTTAATGAACTTTTCATTTGCAACACTTGTAATATAGATCTAGAGAAGTAAATAACAATTTCGTCAAAATAGTGCATGAATCAAACTGGAAAGAAAAGAACAAAAAAGAAAAAAAAATGCGAACGAAAAGCGTCGCAAAGACTTAGCTTAATAGGCTTAAAAATGCACTTAGAAATCAAGAAGATCTAATATAAAGTGTCATATTACAAAATTACCTTTTGTGCAAAATTTGTACTAAAAGTGCAACATGGGATTTTAAGTGAATGTTAGATCTGATCGTATGATGACTAGATCAAAAAGCTGTGATATGTTCATAATTCCTATAAGATGGGGTGTTCTCATTTAAATATATATATATATATACACTAGAAATTATCCACCGCGCCAGCGCGGTGTCTGACCAGATAAACGTTAATTAAATTGTGATTTTTAAAATATTATTTAACTTTTTTTTATAAATTAATGCCTTTAGAAAAGCTGGGCGTAGGACGCCGTTGTTTTGGATACTTATACCCTGCAATCCCAGGTTACCCTTCTTTTTTATTCATGTTGTTTGTTCCATGATGCATTGGTGTTTATAATTGATAAGAAAGATTATTTGTTTGTTTCCATGTCATTCTGAACCATTTTTCTTTAATTTCTTGGAAGGGAATTTTGAGAGTTCATGTACTTGTGGAAGTTTTAGTGGTGTATATCGTTTCTTTTAAACTATTTATTGGCCAACTTGTTGCAGCTAAATAATAAATTTGTCTTCAGGGGAACCTTTAATTTATATTGAAGTTGCACTTATGAGGAATGTTGCTCAAACAATTCAGGTGAATATATTTCTGGCAAATATTCTAGAGAGCAAATTCAACTTATTCTTCACTGATGATAATTTTACCATAGGAAGTTCAATATCCGAATATGAGGCAGCATGTGCATTCAATATCAAACGTATCCGGGTTCAAAACCAAAAACTACTCAAATTCTATTCCCAAAGGTTGAATTAGTTTATCCCATGTCAATTATGCAAAGAAATATAATGATATTTTACTCCAACTTGTCTGTATGTCTGACTTCCTAAAATGATTCTAACAATCTTAAACTTCTACAAGTAGAGACCTTGAGCCCAAGAACAAGAAAGAATTACAGATTCGGCACCATTTATATATATATCTGACTTCCTAAAATGATTCTGCAAATCTTAATTTAATGATCATGGCGGACATCACATCAAAGCTTTCCCTACTTATATTCAATGTTCGAGCACCATATTCAAGGGCGGTACCTCCTTCAAGCAGAGGTCGAATGGCATGGTGATGCTTAAATTTCTGGTAAGGTAAAGGAAAGTATAAAGATAGACTACCATCAGAGAAATTATACACGTACTTAAAGGAACGAGTCAGGTAGCATGGGAATTTGGATTGCAGTTCCAAGATGAATAAATGAAGGAACGAGTGGATCAAGATTTACCTGAAATTCTTCATAAGGATTCAAGAAAGGATTGATATAGTTCAAGGCAACAACAAATCCAATAGCAACCTATGAAAGGGAAAAAAAGACAGAAACCCAACTTTAAGCTAACTGTTCTAAGCCACATAAAATAGATAAGTAGGTAATATGTAACATGTAACACGTAAGTAATCGCTCACACCAACATAATAGAATTTCTCAAACGAAAATAAATGACTGGAAGATATTATAAAACTTCTTCGATATTGTTAGTGGTAAAGAAATACCTGTATATTTCATATGATACAAGAAGAATCCTCCGTAGGTCTTGGGGTCCAGGGGCCAACCTATGGTGTGAAGCACAGAGGCCGGAAGGTGCTTGTCTGCACTAATTTCCCAAACCTGACAAGTAAATAATACGAGAAGTAAGGTTTATCCATTGATATCAGTTGCAGGAAAATTCTTGATTCTTAGCTTATGAAAAAGAAAAAGCAGAGCATTCTTTTACTTTGAACCTCCTAGATATCAAAGTAAATGGCGTAAACAAACTTTTCTTCCCAAATCTCAACAAACAAAGAAGTTGCCTAAAATCCGTCACTGAATTATCCTTATTTATAAGGCAATGTATAAAGAAGTTGCATAATACTCCAGAGAAAGTAAAACATCTATTTAATAAATTAGTCAAAGGCGCACAATACTGGGCCTCGACGAACTCGCTATGGAGGGCGGCGATCTGAAATTGACCGAAGACACGATAAAGCTATTGTAACAAATTATATTCGCAAGGGGAGTGTAATTAACAAATTAAAAGAGAAGGAAAGTGGGTTACCTTAGATATAGATATTCACGAAATTATGAGTTACATGGAGAGGAAGAATTGACGCGATGGGGGACAAGATAGATCAACTTAGGCTTGATGTAGATTATACACCACATATATTCTAGGCGACATACAGACATTAACAGATAGGCTTATGGAAGTCGTAAAATTATTCTAGGTCGAGCCTCATTATCATGCCTACAAGTGAATACATTATTTCTTAACTTATTTTTTTAACATATAATCTTATATCAAACTGCACAAAAGTCTCACATAAATTACACTCATTAATATAACATTGACGTAGTTATATTTGAATATATAGCTCACTACGGAACTCAAATTAACACATATGCTTAAGCATTTCACAGAGATACATCTTTCAACGCCCAAGTTGGTAATGTTCAATACAAAAAAATCATCCGTTTATTTTGGAATCACATTCACCAAAACTTGGCACTGAAATTATCCTCATTCATAAGACGATATATAAAGAAGTTGCCCAAAACCCGTCGCTGAATTATCCTTATTCATAAGGCGATGTATAAAGAAGTTGCATAAGACTCAGAGAAGGTACAACATCTATTTAATAAATCAGTCAAAGGTGTACCCCTTTCAAACTCCTGTTTTAGTTTAAATATTTTAAAATAAATAATTTGAATCAAATATCCCGAAAAGGTGAGATGAAAACCTGATGGGCTATTAATCACTAACTAATTCATTACGTACAAACATCAATCAGAAGAAAAACAGAGAGAATAACGGTGCGAATTAAAATTTCAAACAAGAATTGAAAAAAAAAAATAGATCAAAACCTGATGAGCTATTAATCACTAACTAATTCACTACGTATAAACATCAATCAAAAGAAAAATAGAGAGAATAACGGTGTGAATTAAAATTTCAAACAAGAATTGTTAGATCAAAACCTGATGAGCAATTAGCAAGCGTGATATTTGTATCGTTAGTTTTGCTGTTCTTCTACTGATCAAAACAAATCTGCTTCTTTACCCACACACACATGAATCCTCAGAAAAAATCTATTACTCAAAACCAAAGCAAAAAATCGTCCCTATCCCCTATTGAATATTGAATTTAGAGAATTGATTGGGCTTTCCTAAAAGTTAAGATATAATAAAACTTCTAACATAAACTTGGAAAGAAACTAAAATGTGCAGAAACTTCGTATAGTCAGGTTTGGCATATGAGGCTCAGATTGTTCGTATTATATATTCCATGTTTTTATTAGCATCAATGGACTTTCTAGACCACTACCATGTAGTTAGGTAGGGACAATCAATCCGTAGTGATGGGAATCTAGGAATGCTTCTCTACTCAAAGGATGGTTTACGACCCGCTTCACCAAAGCATGTTTTTGGACGTAACCATTCTTCTCCTATGATATATTTCTTCTGCTCCGAGGCAAAAGAGTGACAGTGTCTCTTCCTCAGTGCAAGCGCTAAGAAAGAGGGCTGACTACCTTGGTTCTAGTTCTATTTTCACTAAGCCAAATCTCTATCCCCAGTGGTATATAAGGGTAATTAGATAGCAAAACTGTTTTTAGGTTGCAATGTTGATCAGTAGAATTTGAACCAAGAATCCAGAAAGGTGAGATAAAAACCTGATGGGCTATTAATCACTAATTAACTATGCATAAACATCAATCAGAAACAAAAATATCGCCTTATAATATAAGGGGATTAAATAAATTGTATCCTAAGTATCAATAAAAACATATGCTAATGGTTGCAAGATTACAGAACTACAGAAACAAAAATAAATCCTTGATCAGCTTCTCTTGCGCTTGTATTTGTTAATTTATTTATCAAAGTTAGGCATCTTGAAGAAGAAGATGTTCTTGCCTCAATACTTTAAGTTTGACCCAATTTGCAGGAAACACAAATGACAATACAGTGTCGACATCTCAGGAATAAAATAGTACATGATTATAAAAGGTTGGACTCAGATAATCAGAATCATTCCTTGAATGAAACAACGAACATCAAGAATATATAATTACCTCACATGAGTCTATCTAAATATTAACTGCATATTATATTCACATTGACAGTATAAGAGTTTAAAGAAAGATACCCTGGGTAAAGGACTGATTAGCCAACATTTCACAACAGAACTATATAAACCTATACCCAGAGTTTCTCTTATTCGTATAAACAGCTAGTCTAGGAGGGATGACTTGGCTTAATAGTTTATGAAATCCCTTCAAAGAAGCCCAAATTAATTGAGGAAAACTCCTCCAGCCAATGAATTGGTAAGGCTAATAATACAGAATTATCATTCGAAAACTGAAAGAAAAACAAAATCGGCGAAACTGCACATTTCACAATTCGTGGGATTCTAAGAGATTCATTCTTGATCCAGCAGACACATATGGAGAAATATACAAGAGAGACGAAGTCAATAAGTAGCAAACCCGTTATTAACAACAAAATTTTAAAAATTCCAGAAACTATTCAGCAAATCATACATTAAAAAAAAATCGTTTTATTATGCTTATTGAGGGTAATTAAAAGAGAGTGATTTGTAATATCCAAATTTTATTCGATTTCGGAATAAATGACTACAACTCAATTGGACAGATCAACCAGCGCTTTTGATTTCGCTGGCAGCGTGTAACAACTAGGGTAGTTGTTAGCTTAGTTCGTGTTTTGTGAAGCTAGTCTGTAATTTCTGGAATGTAAAGAAACTGGAAATAGGACAGTAATGAAGAAGAAGAACACAAACAAAAAGATAGAATAATGTTTTGGCCATTTCGTGCCTTTCATTCAATGCGGCGGACGGGTTATAAACAACCCTAATTTAAAAACGTGTTTTAACAACACTTGATTGAAATAGCAACATAAGTTATAAGTAGACGTCCACGTCTTCCAAAGATCCTTCGATCCGAACCGTCAGCCACTTTCAAAATCAACGGTGTCAAATGTATCCCGTGCATCTGAAAAGTCTCCCTCATTCTCATTCGTCACCAAATCTACTTTTTCCTCCATCCTCACCATAGCCAACATAAAATTTCCTTCTCCTTCAACATTGTCGATACCTTCTCCTCCTCCTCCGGCTTCGCCATTGCTGCTGCCTGTTACAGTGCCTCCCCCTTCGAAAGAGCCTTGACCCCAAGGCGACAGATCCGGACAATTCCTCTTCAGGTAATCTTCCAACACCCAAGTCTTCATTTTCGCTCCATTACTGTCCCACTCCACTAGAAAGGAGTGGATCTCCCTTTTCCGACGATTTAACTTACTTCTTCTTCCTTTGATGTGCGGTGTGAGATGATACTCGCCGGACTGGTCTATTTCAAGTAGGATCGTGGAGTGGTACTTCCCTGGCTTCACGGCTCGCTTTAGCAAGGAAACATGAAACTCCGGCCAGATCTTGGCCCCCCGGCGGTAGCTCCAGACGGTATGTGACCTCTCCTACCCTCTTAGTAATTAAATATGGGCCATAATATTTAGGAGAGAGCTTCTGGTTCTTTCTCATGACGACTGTAGACTGTCGGAAGGGTTGGAGTTTTAGGTAGACATATTCTCCAACCCGAAACTGACGGTCTACTCTCTTTGTATCTGCATTCTTTTTCATTCTTTCTTGTGCGTAGCGTAGATTTTCCTTAAAGGATTGTTGGATCCTTTGTCTTTCCTCCACTAGGTTAATACCTTCCATCGAATTTGTATTAGGGAAGGGTCTTGTGAAAAACACAGGGGGAGTATACCCATACATGGCCTCAAAGGGGGACATTTTGAGACTGGTATGATAATTGGTATTATACCAGTGCTCTGCCAAGGGTAGCCATCTCATCCACTGTCTTTGATTTTGTTTGACCATACATCTCAAGTATGTTTCTAGGCACTGATTCAGCCTTTCAGTTTGACCATAGGTTTGGGGGTGGTAGGCTAAGGAAAGTTCCAATCTGATCCCTAGTAGCTTGAACAGCTCAGTCCAGAAAACACTAGTGAAAACTGCCCTGTTAGAGACTATACTGATAGGCTGCCCATGTAGTTTGACAATGTTGTCCAAGAAGGCTTGAGCAACAATTAGGGCAGTGTAGGGGTGGCTCAGCCCAATGAAATGCCCCAGTTTAGTCAACCTATCAACCACCACCAAGATCACACTCCTTCCCTGTGACTTAGGCAATCCCTCAATAAAGTCCATGCTTAATTGTGTCCAGGGTAGTTCTGGTATAGGTAGGGGTTGTAGCAATCCAGGGTACCCTGTCCTCTCAGCCTTACATTTACTGCAAACCTCACACAAATTCACCCACTCCCCAACTTCTTTTTTCATACCAGGCCAAAAGAAATACCTCCTAACCCTCTGGTAAGTTCCTTCAGCCCCTGAATGGCCCCCAGTGGCTGAATCATGCAATTCCTTCATAATTCCCTCCTTCAACTACTTGTTGTCCCCTACTACCACCCTTCCCTTATACCTCAGCAATCCCCCTCTCATGGAGTAGTCAGTATACTCCTGAGTATTTACAGATTTAGCCTCAATAACCTTAGACAACTTAGGGTCTTGAGGGTAGCTATCCACCACCTTTTGCACCCATGAAGGAACCACAGTTGATATAGCCATGCATTTCTGTTCCAAGTCCTCCCTTCTGGATAAAGCATCTGCAACTTTGTTTTCCCTCCCCTTTTTATAGCAGATAGAATAGTCATAACCAAGCAATTTAGGTATCCACTTCTGCTGCAGATGTGTAGTAATTTTTGATCCAACAGGTATTTTAAGGCCTGTTGGTCAGTCAGTATAGCGAAGTGCCTTCCTTGCATGTAATTCCTCCATTTTTGTATTGCCTGAAGAATAGCCAGAAATTCTTTCTCATAGGTAGATAGCCCCATGTGTTTAGGTCCCAGTGCCTTGCTAAGATACGCAATAAGTTTTCCCCCTTGCATTAAAACTGCCCCAATCCCTAATCCAGATGCATCAGTCTCCACTTCAAACTCCCTTTCAAAATCAGGAAGGGCTAGGACAGGAGCTGTGACCATTACTTTCTTCAATGCTTGAAAGGCTTCTTCAGCTTCCATAGTCCACACAAAGTCTCCCTTCTTAAGTATGGCTGTTAGGGGCCTACTAATTTTGCCATAATCCTTGATGAATTTCCTGTAGTACCCTGTTAGCCCAAGGAACCCCCTTAATCCCTTGATCCTGGTAGGAGTGGGCCATTCCAACATACACTGGATTTTGTCAGGATCAGTTGCTACCCCTCCTTGGGAAATTGTATGTCCTAGATAGGATACAGAGGTCTGTCCAAAACAACATTTACTCAGTTTTGCATACATTCTGTTCTCCTTAAGTACTTCCAGAACCCCTTTTAGATCCCTCATGTGGTCCTCCCGTTTAAGACTGTATACCAAAATGTCATCAAAAAAGACTAATACATTCTTCCTCAGCCTTTCCCTGAATATCTGATTCATTAGTGATTGGAAGGTAGCAGGGGCATTGCATAGCCCAAATGGCATGACCAAGTACTCATAGTGGCCACTATGAGTCCTAAATGCAGTCAAGTATCTATGTTCAGGAGCCATAAGTATCTGATAATACCCAGACCTCAAATCTATTTTAGAGAAATATCTAGCCCCATTTAATTCATCCAATAGTTCATCAATTATAGGAATAGGGTAATCTTGTTTGATAGTCAAGCTATTCAAATACATGTAATCAACACACATTCTCCAACTCCCTTCCTTCTTTTTCACTAGTAATACTGAGGTTGAAAAAGGACTCTTGTTGGGCTGAATTTCTCCAGTTTGTAGCAGTTCATCCACTGTTTTTTCTATCTCAGCTTTCTGACTATGTGATACCCTGTAGGGGTACTGCTGTTTAGGGATGCTCCCAGGTTTTAGATTGATTTGATGTTCTATTCCCCTGCTGGGTGGTAATCCAGTGGGGGTTTCAAAGACCTCCTTGAATAGTTCTAGTAGAGTTGTCAGTTGAGGAACATCTTCAGATTTCCTTTCTTCCATACTCCATAATGTCCACCCTTCTGTTGTGTCTTTCTGAGCCTGGAGGTAATGGTACATTTTTGCTGCAGATATTTGGTTACAGTTATGTTTTCCCTTAGCAGCTTGTAGCTCCACCCTTTGACCTCTGTGCTTGATAGAGAAGACCATATTTTCATAATCCAAAATAATAGGGGTTCCACACTGTAGCCAGTCACTACCTAAGATTAGGTCATAGCCTTTAGTAGCTAGAACTCTGATGTCAAACTGGAAGGAGTGTCCCTGTATTTCCCACTGAAACCCCAGCACCTTGCATCACTAACAAGCCTCTCTCCATTTGCTACCATTACTTGGATAGGTCTCACCTTCTCTAATTGACAGTTCATGTCCAGAGCCATCTCTTTACTCAGAAAACTGAGGGTGCTTCCAGTATCTAATAGGATTCTCACTGGTTTGTTCCCTACCTTTCCCATTAATCTCATGATTCTGCCTCCATCCAAGAGTCAGTATGGCCATCCCTAACTCTTCCTTAGCATCTCCAAAAACAGCATCCTCATCCATTTCCTCCAAGCTATGTAAATACTCAGCCTGCTCTTCATTTGACATAATCATAAAATTCACTTTCTTGGAACACGCCAGGAACAAACTGTTCATCACAATTGTAACACAATCCTTTAGCCCTCCTCTTATCCATCTCAGTAGGTGTAAGGAGTCTGAAATCAGGCTTACTTGGTTTAGCAATGTAGGGTGATTTCATTGTAGGGGTTTTAGAGTACCCCTTTCCAAACTGATATGTTTTCTTAGGTAGATTCTTGGTGGATTCCTTCAACTTCTTAGCCCATGCATCATTGTTTGAGTGGATGGCAACTTCCAAGGTTGGTATAGAAAACATTTCTAAGGAAGACCTAGTTTCCTTATCCAGCCCACTAAGGAAACTAGCAACCCAATAGATTTCTCCAAATTGACCACATTGGGAGTGTATCATAAAGGACTTCAATTGCTCAAATTTCGCTACATATTCTTCATAATCCCCCTCATATTTCAATTTATTGAACTCTCCTATGATCTCAGTTTCCTTAAGATCCCCAAATTTAGTAGAAATCATGGTAATAAACTGATCCCAGCTGAGCTGTTCCCCCTTCTCAGGGAGATTACCATACCATTCAGCCACCTTCCCTTAAAAGTGTTGGGAAGCATAAGCCACCATTTGGTCCTCCTGAATACTAGAAACCATACTCCAGAAGGTTCTACATCTCTGCAGCTATCCTCTAGGTTTAGTCCCATCAAATTTAGGGAAATCAATCTTAGGTCGGGACACCACTACACCTGTGTTCCCCTCCCTGTTTCCCCTATCAAATCCCCCTGATCTCTGCCCCCTGAATAATGAAATCTTCCTCCTCCTCCACCCCTAAATGGCCCAGCATACCCTCTTCCCCCACTCCCTGGTGTGTAAGAACCATTCCATTGGGGATAGCCCCCTCCCATGACAACCTTCCCTGCACTCTCTCCTCCATAACTTCCCCTATTCATTTCTTGGAGCCCAAAACTGGTGACCATCTCTCTGATCCTACCCACAGTATTTTCCCCTTGAGTGTCATGTGTTGGAACCAAGGTAGGTTGTGGTTGTGGTCCAGGAGGGTTAAGGTCTGGGTAAGGTTTTGGTGAAGGTGCGGTGGAGTAACATAGTTTGAAGCTTGTGGCAGTGTGGGATCTGGGGAGTTAGGAAAAGGTTGGGGTGGCATTAAGCCTGGGTTAGGGTAAAATAGCATAGGGTTTGGGTAACCAAGGTTTGGATAATTTATGGAAGCTTGGGAGTAGGGTGAGTAAGGGTAGGTCTGGTAGGCCATGTGAGAGGCCATGAAATTGATTGTTGTTAAGAGATTTTGGTATTGATTTGTTAAAAGGTTCAAGTGTTGTGCAGTAGAATTTGGTGGTAATGGTTGATCTGTTACCTCACAGGTGGAAGGATCATGTGGATGCTTGTTTTGTTGTTGGTGGTCGCCGTCGTCCGATGGATTGGAGTCGATCTCGCCGTCACGGAGCTGCGAAGTCGCCATAACCAACCTGGCTGCTCTAATACCAATGTAACAACTAGGGTAGTTGTTAGCTTAGTTCGTGTTTTGTGAAGCTTTTCTGTAATTTCTGGAATGTAAAGGAACTGGAAATAGAACAGTAATGAAGAAGAAGAACACAAACAAAAAGATAGAATAATGTTTTGGCAATTTCGTACCTTTCATTCAATGCGGCGAACGGGTTATAAACAACCCTAATTTAAAAACGTGTTTTAACAACACTTGATTGAAATAGCAACATAAGTTATAAGTAGACGTTATCCTAGCCGTCCACGTCTTCCAAAGATCCTTCGATCCGAACCGTCAGCCACTTTCAAAATCAACGGTGTCAAATGTATCCCGTGCGCCTGAAAAGTCTCCCTCATTCTCATTCGTCACCAAATCTACTTTTTCCTCCATCCTCACCATAGCCAGCATAAAATTTCCTTCTCCTTCAACACCGCCGATACCTTCTCCTCCTCCTCCGGCTTCGCCATCGCCGTTGCCTATTACAGTGCCTCCCGGCTTCAACATTCCGTTTCATCAAAGTCTAAATATGCATGAATTCATAATACTATTCATTTAAATTCATGCATATTTAGACTTTGATGAAACGAAATGTTAATTCACTATTTTTATAAGAATTTAATTGTGTCCTGATATTTTAATTGAATGCATATAAATGAATAGTATTATGAATAGTTAAATGAAAATATATGCATATTTACTCTAAAACTGTCATCATATTATCATATTAACTTATTCAGGAAATGAAAACAAACGAGAAAAGAGATGGAATGGTTATTTAGGAAATGAAAAAAATCGCAAACAATTTCTAAATTCAAAACTTTGAACTCAAATTAGAACCCTAAATTTTCTTTGAAATGGAAATTATATGATCTTTTAGAAAGAGAATCAATTACTAAAAAAAAGATGATGAAGATTAAGATTCACATTATAAATGGTTATACAAATTAAGGAATTTAAATGGACACAAATACTCTTTATGATATATTATCAATAATAATGTATTAAACAAAAACATATCTTCAAAATAATTACAATCATAGATTTTTAAAAATGGAGGTCTATGATTCCTTCCTATTTCTTATTTTAAGCCTCCTACTTGAGAACTACGAACCATGCTTAGTCCTTATATGTTTTATTCATAATTCTTATATATTTTATGCAAAAAAACTATAATTTTACACTTTTGTCTTATGCATACAATATATAATGATTATGCATGGTTCTTAGTTCTCACATTAAATGTGGGTTCTCACACGATTCACTATATATATATATATATATATATATATATATATATAAGGATTGGATCTGGTAAGAATGCTCATTATAAAAATACAATCTATGGTTAAGATTGAATATTAGGAGGGCAAAAATCTAGTGCACCTTCTTTATAAAATAAGTGCACAAAGGTTAAATTTTCACGTTAGCCTAACTATAACGCACTGACTTTTTATGTAAAATAGCTGCACAAAATCAATTTTGTCGCCTATTTTACAAGCTAACTATATATTCAAATGAAATCCACTGCACAATTAATATGAATTTACTGCACATTTTTTGTATTTTAGTGCACATTTATATCAATGTAGAGCACTATGAACTTGATTGTTGTCTCTGCATGTTAACTTAATTGCATTCTCAGTATAAATTAATTGCACATTTTACAATTCAAATGTTAAAACTGAATTTCCTAATCCAATGTGACAAACTTCATCCCAACCCTTGGTAGCATGTCGGACGTCAAATCCACATAAACGGGCATAATCTCGATAAAATTGTATCCCCTCATCTAATGTCATAAATTTCATCCCAACAAAAGGTTTGCATTCAACAGGACAATCAGGAACAATTTTTTCGACAACATCCATATCATCGCTCTCAACTACAAGAAATAAAGTTTCATTAAACGTGCATTAAAAATAACCAAGACTTGCATTTATTTTAATGAAAAATGGTTTCAACACAGAAACTTAATGCAGAAAACAAAAACGAAACTATTGTAGAACACCACCATCGAATTCAAACATCTATTTTTAAGCAATCAAAACCTATTGCGAGACAAAAGCAACAAAAATAGCATGAATAAACTCATGGGCAATGAACATCAACCCATATGAGAACCATTCTCCCGATTCCCTAAACAAGATTGAAGAACTAGATTTCCAAATTAATACACAGTAAGGTAAAAAAACTCAAGAAACATAAACATTAAGCTACAAGAACTCAAGTAACATTCAACCGAAAATAGCAATCCATCAATTTCCTCCAATTAGAGCAAACAAGAGACCTTGATTTTCAAAAATCAATAGTAAATACGGGTAAATAGCGAAGACTTCCTAAAATTGAGCCATGATTCAACTAACTCATTACAATAGCTTGAATAACGAAGGATTTCGAGCTTGAAATCTGAAGGCGCAGCCGTGGACAAGAGGAAAGAAGGTTTACGCAATGAAGAGAATAGAGAAAATGCTGCAAAATTAAACATGAGGAGAAGATTACAAAATTGCCCTTCATGCAGTTATATTGAATAGAAAGTGCATCGAAGAACTCGCGATCTGGATCGCGGCTCGATCAAACGGCTGAGATTTTTTCATAATTCCTACAACAAGGGGCGTTCTCATTTGATCTTATATGTCTCTCTCTCTCTTTGTATATACTTAGGGAATGAATCATATAAGAAGACACCTTAAAATAAGAAATCAGAAGCATCCTACACCCTTCATCTTATCATTGGATGGTTTGGATTAAATGTGCTCAGAAATATTCGGTATTGGAGAATAATTTGGAATGAATTTTCGTCTCAAATCGGAATAATATATGATTTTTTGTGGTTAAGGAGCTTCCATTTTCATAAAATTATACTCCCTCCATCCTATTACTCATGTCCACTTTTAAATGGGCACGAAGATTAAGGATTGAGTATAAAGTAAAAAAATGGTGGGTTAGAAGGTTGAAAAATGGTGCAGTTTATTTTCATTTTGAGTAGTGAATATAAATAATGAAACATCTATTTCGAGTATAATGAACGTGAATAATGGAACGGAGTGATATTACTTATCTATTCATTTAAGTTACTAATAAAAAATAGTTGTGTTTAATTAATAGACTACACTGAGTTGTATAGCAGTGGGACTTCATAAAATCTATTAAGAGGAGTTGGCAATGGTGATACCCACCAATAAATATTCAATTGTTGTTCTTGAATAATGAAGTGGGCCCACAAAATTATTTTTAATAAACTAAAGAATGTGTGTATAATTTATTTATTTTTACTTGTGGATATGAAACTTATGAAACTTATGTAGTTATTTGAAAAGAGTATTCTTATATATTAAGACTTACTAATGCATCCGGGATAAAAGCCGCCAGGGAAGTTTTACGTTTTCATGTAAAAAGTGGAAAATCTAATTAATGTTTTAAATTCGCATATTTATTTAATTTAGGATTTGTTTAGTAGATGAGATTATATTAGATTTGTATGATCTTTTTTCTAAATTAATGACACGGAAAATACATTATTTTTACAAATTTACCCCTATATTATTATTAAAAAATATTACTCCTTCCGTCCCATAGAAAGTGTCATACTTTTCTTTTTAGGTTGTCCCATAGAAAGAATCTTAATGTTCCCCATCGACTTCCTGAATATCATGTCTCTTTTATATAAGATTGGATATCTCTTCCCCTTACAATGTCTTCTTAGGGGGAGGCAGTGGCGGATGCACACAGAGCCAAGGAGAGGCAATTGCCTCCCCTCAAAATTTGAATTGAAAGTGTTTCGTGAGCAATTTTATAAGACTTATGTATATTATTTTGCCTCCTCTTATATATTATGTTTGTATTTTTTTTTTCATGTATTTATTGATATAAAATTAAGAATATTTGAAGTATAAATAAACTATCATTTAAATACTTATTAATTCCTTAGTTAGATATTGTTATTCTTCATAATTTCCTCTAACTAAATTTAGAGTGATGTCAAAATAGGATTGTGTACTACGTTTTTCGAATAAATATAAAAAATATATGAGTTATTCATGAAAGAAGAATATAATCCTTAAATAAGCCATAAAGAGTAACTATAATTAGATTTAAGTAGAAAAATGTGCTTAAAATTTTTTTTTCGGGGGCTCCTCCCCCAAACCCCTGTACAAAGATAACTCAAGCCCCAATAAATTTCGCCTCCCTCAACCGAAAATCCTGGATCCGCCCCTGGGGGGAGGGATATTCAACCTTATGTAGAGGAGACATGACATTTACCAAGTAAATGTGGAATAATAATAATAATAGGCGGTCCAACATTGAGACCAAACATACCATCATCGACTTGGGTCTGCTCTCATACCGTGATAAATTGAGTTACATTCTCCTAAAATGACATTTTAAGGGGAATGTGACCCAATTTATCAGTATATCCATACAAAACCTTAGTTTAGATTTGTTCCAATTTCTTATACTCCTTTCTTTATGAATCCGGTTGTCTCATTGATCTTATAAGTTCTTAAGTAATAAATTATTTAATACTATTACTAATTAAAGCCACTAATTAACAAAATACTCTAAACTACGTATCCCTAGTCAACAGAATCATTCACACAACATCTAATGAACTAAGCGAGTTAAGCTCAGTCTCAGTTGATACATTTTCATCAAAATTTATATATTGATTTAGTTCTGTAATCTTATAAAATCCAAAATTAGATATGCTATTAATTAATTAAGATATTATTGTATCTTTCAGATTTAAATATTATACAAATGAAACATAAATATATATTTTTTGGAAATAATGATGATAATATATTAGGTTCGTTTTGAAAAAAAACAAGATAAATAAATGCTTATGGCATAAATTCTTAATAAAAATTTAGAGAGAATTGAGAGGGTGAAGCTCGTTAAAACCTCGCATGAATGCAGTAGTGAAAAAAACTACCACAAAAGGAAAAAGAATGCTCGAGAGCCAACCGCATGGTAAACAAGCGACGACTTGCTCAATGGGGGAAAAGATGGTATAAAACATTATAGACTCCCTTCTTTTAAATTTGTGGCATAAATTCTTATTCATTGGCCAAAAGTTGTTACTAACAACTTAAAAAAAAAAAAATTCATGCATAAATTATAAGGCATTTCAAGAGACTCTCTTAAACGTAAATTCATTCTATTTTAGAACTATCATGAACTCATACAAGCGTGAATATATCACTTATGATTATTAACATTTATGTATGATTTGTTTATTATTTGTTTACCTATAGCAAAAGCACAAAGACAATAGCGAAATGGCAACACGAAACAATAAATCTTAGGTGGCGGTGGAAGGCATCCACTGACACTCCCACACCCTCGATACGAGCTGCTACTTGCATGGCTCTAGATTGCACCTGTAAGATCCAGAGTTTAGGGATTCAGTAGTCATTACCTGTGGGTGGAGCATGAATAGTTAGGTGTGATATGGGGCAATCATTGGTGCAGGTCCTAATCCTTTCTGCAGATATGAAGGCAGAAACTAACAGTGTTGAGGAAGATTACCCCTGCTTTTAGTCACCAGCTCCACCATGATCAACCTGCAAAATGCATTTTAATACTGATGAGGAGGAGGATGTATTCGAGAAGGCAGCAGCAAAAAATTAAATACTAAAATACTCTTTTTATTTATTTATTTGATAAATAAATAAAAGAGCTCAAAATAGCGAAAGTGCAATCTCGTCTTTTCATCTAGCTGTAACGTGGCCAATCTTCAGGCACGTGTCTTTTCTTGAACCGTTGATCTGGAAGATTGGTTTCTGTCAGCGGTTGTTTATTCGCGCGTCTCTTTAAAATATTTCCACCGACAGATAGCAGTCTGGAGCGTGGCTATCACGCTTATATGTCGCGTGGATTATCGTGCCACTACACATGGGTCCACCTACTTACGTGGACATAAGACTTTTTAATTTTCCTCGAGGAGTTTATTTTATTTTGTCCTATTAATTTGTACAATTAACCAACAAACATTAATAAAAATATAAAAGTTGAGGTTGGTAATGTTTTCATTGATCTCAACATCGTCTTTTCATATAATTTCAATGCCAATATTGAGATTGAATCTTAGCTAATCTTCTAATTACAAAAACTGTCTTATCGATCACTATGTATGCATTTGTTTCCATTTTATATAAGATTCACAAAATGATGGGTTTCTTTGAATCTAGAACGAGGATCATTGTTCCTTCCACTCCAAACGTTGACATTTGTATATATTAATTGTTTGTACTTATAGTATCGATGGTTAAATTGTAGGGGTAAAATACACTTTGGAATATAAAAATCGACCTAATTAAAACAACAAATTTGATAACAATGCGAAATTTTCTCATCTCAATGAAAAATTAAACATAATTGAATTCAAGTACATGCATTACGGTGAAGTGAAACAAACAAACTTTGTATTTCAGCACCGATAATATTTATGACTCAACTTCAATATTACGATACCCATATTCTTTTCTGAGGATGTGTTTCTGCAAAAATTAGTAGAATTAGTCGCCTAGTGTGAATGATGCTGATGATCCTACACTTTCGTGTGTTACTACTAAATTTTTAATAGTTGCAAGGATTTCAGATTATTTTTACCGACGAAAAATCATTCATCTGTAATGTTTTTACTACCGAATTTGTCTTTCTCTCTCTACGGATCGTTCATGCCTAATTTTTATCGCTCTTTTTTGGTAATTCCATCGGGGATGATGATTAGCCCGTGTGCAAATTAAAGTTAATCAGTATTTGCAATTGAAGTTCTCTTATATGTATGTAATAATGAGCTTTAATATATATTTGAGAATTCATAATTAGCATCTGAAAAACTTTTGTCAATAATTATAATAAGTATATAATTTCCTCGATGTATAATTTCCTCGATAATCTAAATAGCGAGCGGAGTTAGTATCTGTCGCAAAATTCATTGCTATATATATGAATTTTTATAGTTTCTAGCTTTTCACGAGTTTCAATTCTCCAAAAATATATTCTTCACGTTAATTTAAAGGGAAAAGATGTAACGCCCCAATTTTCATAAAACATAACAAGGGACGCTATTTCATACTTAACATACATATCTTAATTCTTTCAAAACATTTTCATGGAAAAGAATCGTTGCAAAACTTAAGTTAATTTCATACTCAGCGGAAGCCTTAAATAAAAATAACTATGGCTACTAGTTCTCGAAAATAAAATGCACAGAGTTTAATGCAATAATGAGTTTCATAAATCCTTCCTCGTGTGAACATCACCACAAACACCTCTACGCATCGGCCGATCCATTTCCTGAAAAGTGTTAAAATGATAGGGATGAGTACGACTACTCAGTGGAAAATTAACACATAATCCGAAATATATAAAATGTCAATAAACACGGATATGAAACATGCATAATAAATAACTTTGATCCTAGAGCCTTCTCTTGACCCCAATAATCCATTTCATTACACACGGTCTCCTCTTGACCGCAACTTTTCATAAGGACCTCCTCTTGACCCCGGTCACATGCCTCTTCTTGACCTTGACCCATTTCATTCTCATGCATGTAATAAACACATGAATACTGTACAAATTATATAATAAGGATAACGGTAACTTCTCCACCTTGACTTGAAGAAAAATAATGGATATCAATGTTTAAGTCCTGCGCGCCGATCCTATATATGAAAATTTATCTTAATGACTTTAAATGGAATGTTATGCATGTATCAACAATTTCAATAATTCATAGATCAAAATAATCAAACCAAAATGTATATTATACATAACCTACTTATTAACATGCAACTTTAATGGTTTTATCTAGTAATAAAATTAAGTATATTAAACATACTCTTATTTTTATTGACAATTCATTCGTGGATTGAGTAATCCGTTAATTCATGAAATAAATTAATAAAATCATAAAAATATTGTCCTAAAAATTATAGAACTCTAACATGAACAACATATTACATATATCATCATAATAAAATTTATCATGATAAATAATTCATTTAATAGTAACCTGAAAACTTTTATTTTGCAATCTACATGCATATTGACAAAATATTTTGGCACATCAAGAAACAAATTAACAAATAAATAGTACATGTATCCTAAAAATTCTATATTTTTAACATGAATGACCTAACATATATTATATCCCATTAAAATTCAGCATGGTCTAAAACAACATAAAGAAAACATGAAAAACAATTTTTCTATCAAGTTCATGGACATGCTGTCAAAAACTGGCTGGTTACGAAAAACAAATTTTGACAAATACTTATCATACTTGTAAAATTCTACAAAACTAATTGAGTATACTAGACATACCTAGAAAGACGATCCTAAATTTTCACGATGATACAACGATGGGAAGATGTGTAAATAATTATTGCAACAGTTCGAAGATATGCTGACAGATTTTCGAAAATTTTATGGATGCTATATTATGAGCTAGTAAGGGTATTTATAGGCCTATAAATCATTATCTATAAGATTCCTAATCATATAAGGTATCAAATTTATTTTATCTATAATTATTTTCGTACTTATATAATTTATATATAATTTAGTGTATCACTTACAACTTAGATTTTATCCTAAAACATGTATATCACAAATATAATATCTATTTTATTCACAAAATATAATTTCAAATTATCTACTAATAACTTAATACAATATAAAATATTATATCATTTCATGAATCCTAGTAGGTTTAAGAAATTCAAAATAAATAAATATTATTCTTGCCTAATAATTCTAACATGATTTCTAAATAAATAAATAAATAATATGATATAAATAAACACATTCGAAGTTCAAAATAAATTTTCATAACAAAAATGATTTAATGACAAATAAGATAAATGCTTTAATTCTCATTTAAATTTCTAAGGCGTGACTTACAGAACTAAAAAACTTGATAACATGCATGAAGATATATGCAATGCATTTTATATTAAAAATTTGGGGCGTTACAAAAGATGCACAAATACCCTTAAAGTTTGTTGTAAAGAGCAAAAATATTCTTAATGTATGTTATGGTGTAAAAATACCCTTAAAATTTTTATATATGTCCAAAAATATCCTTCAAGTTTATATTTTGGTGCAATTTTATTTTTTCCTCTTTTTCTCTATATTTTTTCAAATTTATATTCCAATTAACAATTTTTTAAGGTTAAATGGACTATAAATCAAGGTTTTTTTTCTTAAAACCGAATAATGCCTTTATTCGCAAAAATAAGAGACTTGCGATTTTTATTTCTGTAATAGTTTGGAAACTTGAGTATTTACAGATTTACAGTTATCCATTTGTCGATTTGAATCAAAGTTGCTGATAATAAATTTTTATTGATGTAAAAATAAAGAAATATTATTATGTATACACTCATATGAAAAAAGAAAATAAATATATTACTATAAAATAATTTATTTTAAACTATTTTAAAAGTTGCTGATAATAAACTTTTTTGTATAAAATAGCAAATCATTAATACAATACACATATGCAAAAAAGAAAATACTCCATTCGTCCCACTCATCTTGCAAAATTTTCCTTTTCGGATCATCTCACTCAACTTGCAACGTTTCCTAAAATAGAAAGAAATAAGTGGACCTCAATCATCATAAACAAGTGGACCCCATTATTTTTTACTTTACACCACTACTTTACACCTTTATATCACTATCTTAAACTCCGGACCCACTATAAATATTGCAAGATGAGTGGGATGGAGGGAGTAAAATATGTTTGTATATAATTAATTATTTATCTAATTTTTATGATAGATTATGCCGTTAGGTTTAAAGAAAAAATGGGGAAACCTTTTCTATAGTAATATTTACAAAATGTTATTTAGATATATTGAGAAAAATATAGAGAAAAAGAGAAAAAGAGAAAAATACAAATTTGCACTAAAATATACACTTTAACGATATTTTTGCACTTAAATAAAAACTTTAAGCGTATATTTACACCATAATTACATCAATAATATTTTTATTCTCTGCCATAAACTTGAAAGGCATTTTTGCATCTTCTCCCTAATTTAAAAATTCCTTGACAGGTCAACTGTCAATCTTTGTCAAAAAGTGTCCAGATTCAAGTTGAAGATGATGTCTAAGTAACATTTTAGTGATACTTAACTCTATCTGAATTAAGATATTTACGATTAGGGTTTGAAATATCATTAAGATAGTAAATAATGTTAATGAGAGTTTGATGTCCACCACCACCACATGTCCTAAGACTAAAAATATCGCAAGCAAAAACAACCTAGGTGGTTAGTTTTTGTATTTGCAGGAAAAAAAAAAAGAAATACGTGAGGGAGGAGAGAGAATGAGGTGACCCAAGTGGGATTATATGAAAAAAGCTACCAGGTGGTTAGAAATGCTTTGGCCAATGAGGTGTTGTCACTTGGCATCATCCCATTGGCTCTTAATATTTATTTATTTTTAAATAAAAAAATAAGTATTTTTTTAATATATATTATAAAAATAAATAAAAATTATACTAAAATTCATGATTTTTCATTATCTATAAATAAAGCACAATATTACTATACTTATTCACATTTTAAAAAACCTTCATTTTCTCTCATTCCATTATTTACTAAAAATCTCAATCTCTCTTTTAATTATCAGGGATCCATATAATAACTACTCCAATTCCCCAAATTTTCCTTACTCTCAAGATTACTATCACAGTTACGAAAACTTATAAAATTCTAATGAATTCGCATCACCGATGTTTGATTTGAATTCGCAATTTTCACAAAATTCCACCCAATTTTCACAAAATTCCACCCAAAACACCCCTCTAACCTCTGTTGAAAATTCTCATGAAAAATAGGTCAACACTTCAAACAATTCTCAAGGTTGGAAAGAGATAGAAGACATGATTCTAATGTCTTCTTATTGTCATGTTAGTGGAAATCTAATTGTTGGCACCAACCAAAGTAATGTCACGTTATGGAAGAAGGTGAAAAAGTTGTATGATAACATTCGAGCTGAAAATCCGCTAATGTCCGAAGAGAGGTCAGTAGAGTTACTGAGAGGACGTTACAAACGCATTAATGCGAACGTTATGAAGTGGATCAGTGCATATAAGGAGGCGTATGCTCGTAGAAGGAGCGGGATGTCGAACGAGGATATTGAGAGGGAAGCACATACGATTTACGGTAAAAAGTTTGCTCAACGCGAGGTCTTTGAAAAAGTTATGAGAGATAATCCAAGATGGGAGTTGAATTTAGAAACAACATGTCGTACTTCCAAAAATCCTAACAATGATATCAATATTGATGAAAGTCTTGGTAGTTCCAAAAGAACAAGGACTAATGAAGATGACACTCCAGAAACTCCTACAAGTGGTGCTTCTGCATTAATACATTGTCCTACAGGGAGAGACACCGCTAAAGCTGCTGCTAAAAAGAAAGGAAAATGAGTTGCAGCTGCATCTTCTATAATCCCAGATGATTTCACTACTGAACTTCGTGCTCTTAGGATCACGCGTGAAAAGGGGCTTGATCACCGTGGCTTAGATCGTGAGGCACGTCAAGAAGAAATGGACTGGAAGGGGAAGGTGGTGATACTAAACACATTGATGGTGAAAGGAGAATTAACTCCAGCAAAAGAGGCACTAAAGAACCATCTAATGGCCCAATTACTTAAGTATTAATATAAAACTGATATTAAGTAATTTTAAGTATGTTGTTTCCTATTGTGTTATCAGTACTGGAGTGTTATCTTTCAAGTGTGTTAGATTCTAGTATGTTGTACTCTAATGATATTTTCAATTGAATAAAATTAACGTCTTCAACTTCTACTACCCATATACTATTAATTGACGATGATACATTTTCTTCAAGAAATAATTATACACTATTTGCAATAAATGATACACTATTCAGAAATAGTGCAATACTATTTGCAATAAATATTATCTTCCACTCATTTTCTTCACCCGTGATCACTTTTGTCATAATGCTTCCAATAATTCCTTCTTTGTTTCACCCGTGATCACTTTTGTCGATGCAATAATGCAATTTTGTCGTAGTGCTTTCAAAACAAAATGGTTGGCAATCCACTATCTTCACCATGTTACACTATATTCAGAAATAGTGCAACACTATTTGCAATAAATGTTATCTTCCACTCATTTTCTTCACGTGGTCACTTTTGTCGTAATGCTTCCAATAATTCCTTCTTTTCTTCACTAGTGATCACTTTTGTCGATGTAATAATGCAATTTTGTCGTAGTGCTTTCAAAACAAAATGGCTGGCAATCCACTATCTGTTGGGATTTTGTATACTGGAAGCACTTTTTATGCTTGTATACAATGTGTTTTTGTCCTTACCACTGTTTTATTCTCCTATCTGATAAATATGTATATTTGCACATGTTATCCTTTATCTTGTATAAAAGTTAGATTTATGTGGTGTGTCGGGTATCACAGAAGACAACACAAATTGGTTGAACTGATAAGATATAAATAGTTAACACAGCTGAGACAACTTAAGGATGAAGTTGTCGGTTTAAGCTGCAGTTCAGATAAGAAGTGGCTTGTCTTAGCTGTTTGTCTTTACTGGTACACTTAAGGTGGTGTATTGATGGATCACAGTGAGATGTGTTTTCCTAACTGACCTTAGTGGAAAACCAAGATCTCGGTGACTTTCTTCGGTCTTAAGCTTGGTAAGACTTTGGTGAGTGCATTTGGCTATCTATCACTTTGACCTACTATGGTGAACGTCATCGCGACTGGATCTACGTATCTTGGGTGTTAGTAGTTATTTGTGACTCAGGCTGATTGTCTGTATCTTGCATCCGTATCCTAGTAAAATGGGTTGATAATATCCCCTGAGGAACTCGAAAGGATTAGCACACTAAACCCGGCCGGTTGATTAAGTTTAGGTGTGTTAATAAGGTCGAGTGATACTGCTCAGGAATATAAGATGTTAATTAATTTAAGCTGTCAGTGGGCTTAATTAATTAACGGATATTTCTATCTTAAATACGGAGATTGATTAAGTCTAAAATACAAGCCCTTGCTCAATTTGGGATAAAGGGGTAAGTCAGCATGAATTCTCTAGTGGAATGAATCTGTGTTAATTAATTAATTTTGCTCTGGGCTGAGCATGGATAATTAATTAATTGGAGGCCCTGCTTTATTTCTTGTATTGGATCCCTGATCTGGCCCAATTAGTTGCCTAGTAATTTATTGTCTCGAATTCATTATTAATGGATTAATGTATTTTTACATTATTTAATAATGTTATTTATCTGGAATTAATTGGCTGGGCCAATTAATTGATAAATATTAGCAGCCCAGTGGATTAATTAATTATATTATGGGCTAATTATGTGGAAGCCCATTGGAATATAATTAAATTAATAGGCTACAAATATATATTAATATTATATTGGCTTTTGAAGCCTATATATATCAGTATTCTGTTCAGAAACAGATTACGCACTCCACATAATTACACACGCCGATCGTGAGTAAGAGAGAGACGATATTTTTATTTTCTTCAGTTCTCTGACCACCCAGAGGAAGAAAAAGGCCAGGACACAGATCAGAAGATCTGACACAGGAGCAACAATCAAAGCCGCGACAACATACGAAGGAGGAGGTATCGATTTCTTCCTTTTATAATCCTTCACTATCTTCACCATGTTACACTATACCATCTTTACCAAATGTCTTTACTTTAAATATACAATCTTTACCAAATCTCTCTACACTATTTACACAAACTCTCCCATAACCAACTTCTCCTAGCTCCCTCAAACAAAATGGCGTCAATTCTAATTTTAATGTTTCCGATTACCTCGAAGATGATGGTTGGTGGAAAAATCATGAATCTTTTTACGAACAACATGATGAAGAAGATCGCATTATTGACAATGTTGTCGAACAAGTGGGCATTCAAGCAAAGAGACGATTTATAGAATGTGGACGTGAGAAGGGCCATGAAGGTGTGTTCGAGCAATACTTTTTGGAAAACCCAATCTATCCCGAAGAGACTTTTCGAACAAGGTATCGCATGCGGAAGTCCTTGTTCCTAAGTATAATGAATCAACTGGTTGCCACCGACAAGTTTTTTCAACAAAAGTGTGATGTCGTTGGCCGTCTCGGTATGTCTCCTATTCAGAAATGCACTTCAGCTATGAGGGTGTTGGCATACGGCACATCAGCAGACTTGCATGATGAATATTTACGGAGGAGCGGCCAACTCATAAGGAAATCACTTAAAAAAATTGTTGGTGTAATTTCCAACTTCGGCGACGAATACCTTAGAAAGCCTTCTCCCCAAGACATGGCGTACCTACTCCATCTAGGAGAACGACGAGATTTCCCAGGCATGTTGGACAATATTGATTGCATGCATTGGGAATGGAAAAATTGTCCTACTGGCTGGGCGGAACAGTTCTCTGAAAGAAGCAGCATGCCCACAATTATTCTAGAAGCAGTTGCATCTCAGGATTTGTGGATTTGACATGCATTTTTTGGAACACCGGGTTCGAGAAATGATATCAATGTACTTGATCAATCTCCTCTTTTTAATGATGTCTTAGAAGGTCGAGCACAGAAGGTTAGTTACGTTGTAAATGGTCACTAGAAGAATATGTGATATTATCTTACTGATGATATATATCCTGAATGGGCAGCATTTATCAAATCTATTAAAGCTCCTTTCATTCGAAATCATAAATTATTTGTACTACATCAAGAGGCTGCATGAAAAGACGTTGAGCTAGCATTTGGCGTTCTACAAGCTCGTTTTGCTTTTATCAAACATCTATGTCTTATTTGGGATCGTGATGTTATGGGAAAAATAATGAGAGCTTGCATCATCATGCATAATATGCTTGTGGAAGATGAAATAAGCACTTATTTAAACTATCAAGATCCCACATAATTTATACAAGATCAAGTTAGTCGGAGTGATCATCAGACTGGATATGAAGTGGAATATAATAATTTTGCATACTCTACAGAAAGGATTGCAAGCCTAGCTAGTCATATGACAACCAAGTCACAACTTGAGAATAGAGAAGCATACGGAGATCTTCGAGACAACTTGATCGAGCATATTTGGCGTAAATTCGGCGATGATAACTGAATTTTATTTACTTTGTTGTTTGTAATTTTAGTTTTTCGTTGTTTGAATTTCGTTTTTCAATTATTGTCTTATGTTCCCTATATTTTAGTTTGTACGATTTTCGAGATTTATGATTTTTTCTACAATTTCAGTTAATTTTTACGCCTTTAAATTTAATAATTATTATTAATATATAATAAATTAGAATATATAAAAAATATAGTTGGTGGGACATAGTTGAGTAGTTAGGGATAAATGATAAAAAATAGAGATAGTTGGGTTGAAAGTAAAATGAAGTATAGAGAGGAGAGAGAGAAATTAATTAAATATTAGAATGGTTGAGTTGGTTGGGTATTTAGGTGGTCAGAGATATTCGTAGTCTAAATTATAATAAGAGGGAATTGCAGCAGTAGCCACACAGTAGAAATTGAAATACATTTATAGCCCACCACTAAAACAAAACACAAATATAGCCATTTTGTCTTTATACGGCGCAGGGCCGATGGGGGGCCGATGGGGGGAGTCCATCGGCCCCCCATCGGCCCTGAGGAAAAAAGTCGAACCCTCCCCATCGGCCGAGCCACTTAACTTGATTTGATGAAATTATCGACTTTGAGGGCCGAAGGGAGGCCGAATGGGTGGTGTCCGTCGGCCCTAACCGCCATCGGCCGAGAGGAAAAAGGCCGAAGGCCGAACATCCCATAGGCCGACCCACGGTTGTGATGGCCGAAGTAGGGCCGAATGTGGGTATCCATCGGCCCTCCATTGGCCCTGTATCCCTTCCTTCAAGACGGGATTCGACACGACACATGCAAGGCTTTTCCTGCAAACGTGCAGTAGGGCCGATGGAGGATCGATGGAGGGCCGATCGAAGGCATGTGGGAGGTGCAGTTTCAATTCAGCTTTATCTGCTGAAATGACTAGTCGGATATGACAGTCACATGCACGTTAATGAGGGCCGATGGGGGGCGATGGTGAAATGACTACTCGACTTTGATTATCACGTGAAAATTTACTGAAAATTTTCTTATAAGACGTAGAATGGATGATTTGGTTGAATCAACGAAAAAATTCCTCATTTCACTTCCACTCTTCTCAATTCTTCACATAAACTTGACAGAAATGGCCGATTTTCGATCAATTATTGTAAAATTAAACGGCCAATTCGATGCAGAGTCGAATTATGTCGGTGGCAATGAGTTCATGGTTTACATTCCTTCAAACAATATTTCTCTCGAATATCTTCGACAATGCATTGATCGGTGGCTCAATGCTTATTCCCTTCCGTTCAACTACTTCATTTATTATACTGCTGGTTCCCGACGAACCGACAGGATGATGAAGGTCATTCTGGGAATCGTCGAGGTATTTGTGTAAATAGGTATAATCCATGGAATCGGAAAAACTGTCAAAATAAAATAAGTGACAATAATAACTATAAGCATATCAAAGAAGCTTTTTTTTTCTAATTCCTATGATGCAATTGGAGCTTATCGACAAAAACGAATCAATTTAGATAGCCTTTTGTGGCTTCGGTGGCGACTAGATCAACGCCTTGATACTAATCTTATGCGGCTGTGCTCTATCGACGTAGAGCTGGTTGTGTTTGTTGTGTATCCTGAAGTGCAAAATCCTCAATTTGGTGTCCCGAACCAGAATCAATTTCCCGAAGATAATTCTAATTTTGGGGGTCCTAATTAGTTAACGGGGCAAGGAAGCAGAAGTAATGATGGCGGACGGGCTCCCCAAAGGAATGTTCTTGTGGAGACGGATTCAGATGATGAGGCGGATTTGGACTCATCATCTGATGATGATGAGGATGAAGATATTCCTTCTGCCTTGATTAATTGTTCGTTACAAGATTTTGCTGCATGGATTCGGAGGGAGGGTGGCGTAAGTCAACTTATGTCTTTGCTAGTTCCAGTCAATCGTTCTCGAACAAATGACGAGAATGTATACGACAACACAGAAGCAGCAATCAACTGGCTACTTCCTATTGTTCCCCTTGATGTATCCGATTCAGTAGCGGCGCGGAACTTGAATACTGTTGTAGACGGAAGTTTGCGGGCAGGATTGATGTTCAGCTCGAAAGATGAACTTTATGCTGCTGTCGCTCTATTCCATTTGGAAAACGGTGCGGATTTCAGAGTGCAACGTTCGAGTGCTTCCGGCTTGGAATATTTGTGCAGAAGAAGTGTTGATTGTCCATTCGAGCTACGGGCATACTGTAGAGGTCAGACATGTTGGGAGGTTAGTAAATGGGTTGCAGACCACAATTGTACAACTGATTTATCCGGGCTTGGCGAACGAAATGTGAGGTCGAAGGTTGTAGCTGCTTATATAGCCCGTAAAATGCGCAGTCAAAGCAAGTTAATGAAACCGGCTGATATTCAGGCCGATCTGTTGGATAAATTTGGAATACAAGCAACGTACACTACAAAAATTATCAAATTTACCGACGGATTTACCGACGGAACAGAAACACGGGTCGGCTTACCGACGGAATACCGACGGAATATGACTGTTAAACTTACCGACAGAATACCGACGGAAAAAAGCCGTCGCTATTTTTACCGACGGAATATTCCGTCGCCAAATTTCAATTGTGCCAATTTTTTTTTTATTACCGACGGAATATTCCGTCGGTAAATATATCGTTTTGATTTATTTAAATCGAAACTATAATTTATTTTTTGAGAAAATCATTAATTAAATTTACCGACGGAATATTCCGTCGGTAAATTTATTTTGATTTATTTTAAATGAATTTTTAATTTAAATTGATTAAAAATCTTTTATAATTTACCGACGGATTTATCCGTCGGTAAATCCGTCGGTAAACCCTAGATTAATTTACGGGCGGAGGAGCGAGCGAAGCGAGAACAACGCGAGTCTTCTTCCCTCGCTCGTCGCCGCCGCCCGATGGAGCCGCCGTCCGTCGCTCGCCGCCGCCGTCGCTCGCCGCTCGCCGCCGTCGCTCGCCGCTCGCCGCCAATCGCTCGCCGGCCGCTCGCCGCCGCGTAGCTCGCCGAAGCCCCTCTCTCTCCGAGTTACCCTACTACTTTTGTGATGCTTAATTCTTTGTTCAAAAATGCTTAATACGTTGCACAATAATGAAATTTGTTTAATAATGTGGCTTGTTGTCATTTGAGTAAAGCTTTGAGATTAGAGATAAGCTTTAGACAATTAAAGATAGCAATTGGATGGATTTTCTTGTTTTAATTCATAATTATGATAAATGTGATTCTAATTTCTTGCATATTGTAAGTAACTTTCATAATTGCGTGTTACATTATTCTATTATAATGTGATTGCTTGAACTTGGAGGAATATTATCCGTTGATTTCTATCTAATGATTACAGGACTTATGATATGCATATTGCATTGGAATCTTTGCTACTTCGTTTGATACTTGTGTCAGGAATCATGGTCATACGAGCCATATATCTTAATATGAATTTGGTTATGACTATACTTCGTTTGATATAGTATAATATGCATTTGGGTTTTTCCTTTTTAGCTATTACTAGGATTTGAGTATTTTGTTTAAATTAGCTTAGCATGTTAAGTTCTTTTGTTATGTGTTAGAAAGTTATTTTGTTATAAGCACACCAATTTATAAATATATAACGATCAGTAAAATATTTTCATAGGTCCAAACAAATCCAATTTAGAATAACATCCCAAAGATTTTATTCATCATTACGTAATTGGTTGAAAGAGGAATACAAACACAGTTATACGCCACAAACAGCTTGAAAAACTTTAGCACTGTCGCCTAGCTTACCCAAACAATCCTCAAACAATTAATTGCATATAGAACCACAATATACTACGTAACTGGAAAACTAATTGAAGTTAAAGAACGACGCAATATACCCAGCTTACTTGGTTATTCTTCATTAGAGAGCTTGTGATGCGTCTGGATAATAAATCATGAAGTACTCCCCTAGATAGATGGTTATTCTTCATTAGAGAGCTAGTATGAAGTGACATAATTTATATGTTTAAACTAATGTCTGTTTAATATCTTATGATTCCTTAATCTTTGCCAGTTATGTTAACCTCGGAGATTCCTTAATCCTTAATTCAGAGTGCCCTCCCCCTTATAGGCTAATTCAGAATTGTCCAACAACATTGTGTTTAACTTGAATGTAGATGCTCAGATCAAGTTTAGAGTAAGAATATATCATCAACTATTTCACAAATGACCATTGCAAATATTCAATAAAAAAAAATTATTGCTTCTTTGCAAAGATGGTCACCAATTGAACCATAAATATACTCTGACAAACCTCATTATATATACTTCTTGTGCAAACTCCTTTCGTAGTTCAGTATTTAAACGTTCTGTCTTGAGAATTTTGATTGCTACTTCCTGACTGCAGTAAGTACCTTTATATCTAGGAAAGAGACAAATCTTAATATACGAGGAAGTACAACTTAGTGACTGAATATAGTGGGATAGAGGTAATTAGACCATATCAAGCCTATGGAGGCAGAAAAACTATCAAATATCACTTATTCTGTTTTTGAGCTGTGTTTTCAACTAAATGTTTTGTTGAGCTAATGCGATATACTGCATATATATCTCTTTTGTATTCATTTTGGTGGCTGATATTTTAACGCAAACTGTTGAGCTAATTTTTGTATTCATTTTGGTGGCTAATTTATGTCACGTTCTAGCTCTTGTTTTGGTGTTTTTCGGTAGCTCAACTTCTCTAACTATGTTTTCGCAGATTGTTTGTTTTGATTGTTTAAGTATAAGAATGTTAAATTAGGAGATTGATATGATGAGAACCTAAGAACTAATACCCTTCATCTTACTTATTTAATTTTGGATCCCTTTTGCATAAAGATATAAGAATTGAAATTTAATGTCCTATTTCTTCTTCTTACATAAAAAATCAACTGTTAGTTCCTACACTTGACAATCCATAAAAAAAATTCAACTAAACAATCTTATTTAAATAGCACTGATTAGTTGATTGATTATAAGAGTCAAATGACAACAAATTTCAAACAATTTTTTCTCACTAAAGACATACCAAGGTCGAACTTCTCTTGATAATCAACTTGTTTCTCCATTCGTACAATCAGGATTTGAGCTAATGAGTCGTTCGTGGATGTATACACGGTGGACAATAGACGGTTCATTGAATCCTCAATTTGTGAATGGCATTGAGGCTTTCATTGATTGGGCAAGTAGCCAGACAAATTATATGGACGGGGAAAAAATTAGATGTCCGTGTAAAAATTGTAAGAATAAGGTGTTTTTGACTACACAAGTTGTAAGAGAGCACGTTTATATGAAGGGATTCGTTAAAAATTATAAAGTTTGGTCATCTCATGGGGAGAAACACGTAACCCTAAATGAACAAGCTACGAGAAATGTACAAAATGACACGTTGACCTCCTATCAAAGGATGGTAATGGATCATACTGGGCCAAATTATAATGATGCGGATATTGAGGAGTCACCAAATAATGAAGCAAACAAGATCTATGAAATGTTGCGGGCAATCGACACGGAGTTGTGGCCCGGTTGTGAGACCTACTCACAATTGTGCCGGCAGTTCGGATGATGAACTTGAAGGCCGAGAATCATATGTCGCAAAGGGGCTATGACGGGATGAGTCAAATGATTAAGGATATGCTTCCCCAAGGAAATTTGATTCCTAATAACTCCAGCGAGTCTAAGAGATTGCTTAGTGGCATGGGGTTGCCGGTAGAGAAGATTCATTGTTGTCCAAATTCGTGCATGATCTATTGGCGTGAAGATAATGAAGCTGGAGAGTTGTAAGTTTTGCGGTACCTCGCGATATTTAGACTACGGTCAGAAATCTAGTAGGAAAGGGAAGAAAAAATTAGTGGCCGCTAAGAAAATGTACTACTTTCCTGTATCCCCTAGACTCCAGCGGATGTATGCATCTAATGCAACTGCTTCTCATATGCGTTGGCATGCTTCATCAGTGGACGATGGAGTGATGCGTCATCCTGCAGACTCTCCAGCATGGAAGCACTTGGATTCGACGTTTCCTGATTTTGCCTCGGAGATTCGCAATGTTAGATTAGGTCTTTCTACTGACGGTTTTCAAACATTTACTCAATTTGGAAAACAATACTCTTTGTGGCGGTTATTCTAACTCCTTACAATCGCCGCCTTGGCATATGCATGAAAGATCAATTCATGTTTCTCACGGTGTTGGTGCCTGGACCTCGAAATCCAAAAGATAACTTGGATGTCTTTCTACAGCCGTTGATAGCCGAATTATTGAACCTGTGGGAACATGGCGTGTCTGCGTATGATGTTTCCAAGAAGCAAAATTTCAATATGCGAGCTGCTTTGCTATGGACCATATCTGACTTTCCGGCCTACTCAATGTTGTCTGGATGGAGTACAGCTGGGAAATTCGCATGCCCACAGTGCATGGAACAATCAGATGCATTTTATCTTGAGAAGAGTGGTAAGATGTCGTGGTTTGACAATCATAGAAAGTTTCTACCACTAAGTCATCCTTTCAGACGAAATAAGAAGGCTTTCCTAAAAAATAAAGTTGTAGCACGTTCACCCCCTGACATTAGAACAGGAGAAGATATACTTAGTCAAATTGAAGCTTATGGTTTTGTGAAAGTCACCGAAGACTACGATGGTATTAACAAATATGTCTCTAAAGAAAATGTTACGGGATCTTCCTTATTGGAAATTCATGTTGCTTCGACACAATCTCGATGTCATGCACATTGAGAAGAACGTGTTTGATAATGTGTTCAACCCTGTCCTAAATGTGACAGGAAAGACCAAAGACACGCCGAAGTCTAGGGCAGAGTTGAATACATATTGTGCTAGACCTGAACTGAAGAAGCTTAACGAGAGTGACAGACATTATCCGAAAGCATGTTACATGCTGGGTCGTACAGAGAAGCATGCATTATTAATGTGGGTGAAGCAGCTCAGACTACCAGATGGTTATGTGTCCAACATGAGCAGATGTGTAGACATGAGTAAGTTAAGAATGTTTGGGATGAAAAGTCATGATTGTCACGTTTTCATGCAACGGCTTCTACCGGTTGCATTTCGTGAACTTCTTCCACAACCTGTTTGGACAGCAATTACAGAGTTGAGCTTATACTTCAGAGACTTAACATCTCGTGCTATAAGAATTGAAGATATGAGGAGACTAAACGAGAGTATTACAATTACTCTTTGCAACTTGGAGCGCATATTTCCACCAAGTTTCTTCGATTCCATGGAGCATCTCCCGGTGCATTTAGCTGATGAAGCTCGTTTAGCCGGTCCTGTTCAATATCGATGGATGTATCCATTTGAGAGGTATAATATCATTCATATTATCGTTTTCCTATTCAATATCCTTTCTTCCTAATTATTAATGCATTGAACCACCCTTTATCAGATATTTAGGGAAATTGAAAAAATATGTTGGCAATAAAGCTCGTGTGGAAGGATCCATATGCAATTCTTATTTAGGCGAAGAAGCCTCAAATTTCTGCTCGTACTATTTTGAAGATCATATCCACACTAGGCTGAGGAGGATGCCTCGCAATTGCGAAGTGGAACAAGAAGGCCAGACGGTCGACAACATAGATGTCCCCTCTATATTTCTTCCAAACGGTCGTCCAATTGGCGCGAAGTCAATGAGATATCTTGATCAAAAGGAGTATAATGCCGCCCACTTATACATCTTGTTGAACTGCGACGAGGTTACAGAATATCACAAGTGAGTTTCTCTATAATTCGCTTGTCTTATTTTCTAACTTATGTAATATACATAACGACTTCAACCAACTTTAATGAAGCCTATTTGAGGAAGAAATTCGACGTGCATGTCCAAATATATCAGATGAAGATTACCAAACATCGGTGGAGCAGGAATTCGGAGCTTGGTTCAAATCATATGTACGATGAGCTTATCAATTCTAAATAAATTCGAAAATATTTTCTTTTCTTAATTAGCTTCTTATGATTTTAGGTTTCTTCCCCTTATTGCAATGAGATGAATCCGTATATACGGGATTTAGCAAAAGGTCCATTAGTAGCGGTTTATACGTACCACGGTTACGTTGTGAACGGATATAAGTTTCATACTTTATCACATGGGGTAGGAAAGTCCACTATGAATAGCGGAGTGTGTATACAAGAGGCGGAATTATGGTTACGATGCACTTGATTATTATGGGCAGTTGGTGGAGATATGTGAAGTTGAGTACCCAGGTTTACCAATAAAACGAACTATGTTGTTCAAGTGCTTATGGTTTGACCCGACCCCTAGAGGGACTTATATACATCCACAATACAAGTTGGTTTCTATCGATCAAACGAAACCGGCGCGAATTATGAACCATTTGTCCTTGCATCACAAGCGCATCAAGTGTATTCTCGCTCATATCCTAGTGTGAACAAATCTAGGAAGGCATGGTTGGAAGTATGTAAAGTTAAACCGAGATTTAAGATAGATTTGCCAACTAAATCTTCATTAGACGAAGCATTTCAAGAAGATGACATACTAAACCCACCCAGTATGTAACCACGCGACAGTAGAACCTGATATAACATTATCTCATCCACGTCAAACAATAGAACTCGATGAGGAAGATTTTGACGAAGGAGATGATGATGAAGAAGAACATGTTCTGACATCAGAAGATGAGGAATTTAGTGATGACTAGTACACCTTACAGGTTTTAAAAGAATTTTATTTTATTTTTTTGGCCAAAAACGATTAATGATTATTCTTTGTTTTCAGGTACATGGCGCCTCCCAGAGGTCGTGGCAGGACTGTATCGGCTCCTGGCCGGGCGTGGAGCACCCCCATCGACATCGGCTATGGGGGCGATCCCCCTGAGTCGGGTGGACCCCATCAGGGTTCTACCGACTCTTACTCGGTGGATAGCCGCCGATGTTTCGAGATTTCACCTGAGGGGTATGTAATAATTGCTTTTATTAATTTTAAATATATCAAATTTCACTTGGATTAACCAATTTTCAATAATAGGCGATTGCTTGAGCCATCCGGATTGGCCTCGACAATCGTTGATTGTTTTAAAAGATCAATAACCCGACCGGGTTCACTTGGAAGCCGACTCCTCCCGAAATTAAGGAGCAAGTATTTTGAAGAATTTAAGGTTAGTTTTTCTTTCAAGTTTACAATCTTATAATTTAGCATTTATTTATATATATCTAATATGTATAAACATGTAAATTGCGAAGCACTTTCCCGGCTCTTGGCCCGGGACCGAGGCGAGTCCACCACATGTGGCGGAAGAGGGCATCCAAGAGGTTCGGCCGCGGCACTATGAAATGAAGATGGGCCGCCCTCAAAAACCGGACTACATCAACACAGAGAGGTGGGCGGCCCTCAACGAGTACTGGATGCGGCCAGAGGTGCTCCAGAAGTCAGAGACTGCTTCCCAGTGCCGCAGGTCAGAGCCCGAGCCGGGCGCCGGGATGAGCAAGCACAAAGGAGGGTCCCGGTCAGCCATGCAGTACTCACAGTCTACGGTAAGTCTCATTTTATATGTTTTTTAGCTTCTTATGTCTTTGTTTTTGACTTAATTTTGTTTATGCATGTTATGAATAGGCTTCTCAGAGGGGATGCTCCTTAGAGTCCACCGCCTTTGACACTTTCCAGAGTCTCCATTACAAAGGTGGAGACTTCTCCAACATGAAGGCGGCGAGACTTCATGTAAGCACACAATTACAATATAGAATATTATTCTACAATTCTGAGTTTAACTAATTTCTTTTTTTATATTGTAATAGGCGGAGGTGGAGCGGATTGCTGCTGAAGAAGGCCCCCACGCGGATAAAAACGCGATTTATCTGCGTTTGGAAGGGGTTCGGGACAAGAAGCAGCGGCTCTACGGTTTCGGCGAGGAAGGGAGCGGCTACATCAACGCCGCCAGCCGCTCTTCTACTTCCTCACTTGGGCCATCCCAGAGCAATGCCGAGATCATGCGCCGACTGGAGGAGGAGTCGGCAGCTAGGAGGAGCCTCGAGGCGCAGGTCGCATATATGAATGCGCGAGATGACCCGGCTTATGGAGATGATGGGCTCCTCTAGCCGACGACGCCCTCCGGACGACGCCGCGATCGAGTCCCCTCCTCCCACCTCTTTATGATTTATTTATTTATGGTTTATGTATATATACTGAATATTTGGATTTTAGGATTTATATATTTATATTTCGGTTTGCTTTTTGAGTTGATTTGAATCGTTATATGTGATGCGTTGGTTGGTTAAATATATGTGATGTGTTGGTTGGTTAAAAATTGCAGGTTGTCGATAACTGGGTACAAAAAAATGAAAAAATTTATATCTAAAAAAAAAATCTACCGACGTTTTACCGACGGATATTTCCGTCGGTAAATAAACCAAAAAAAATATTACAAAATTATTTTAAATTTACCGACGGATATTTCCGTCGGTAAAAAAACTTATAATTTATTTAAAAAATTATATTAACATTACCGACGGAATATTCCGTCGGTAAATAAAAACAAAAAATTTATTTAAAAATTATTTTAAATATACCGACGGAAAATTCCGTCGGTAAAGAAAAAAAATTATTTAAAAATTATTTTAAATTTCCTCCTCCTCTGCGACAGAATATCCGGTGACAATCTCCCGACGGTTTATTTCCGTCGGCAATCCGTCGGTAAATATTACCGACGGATTCCGTCGGTAATATTTACCGACAAAGCCTGACCCGACGCATTTATTCCGTCGGTATTCCGTCGGTAATTTTTTTACCGATGGAATTTCGCGGTTTACCGACGGAATTTTCCGTCGGTGTACGGTGAATTTCTTGTAGTGGTACGAGGTGGCCCTCCGAGCGCGCAACACAGCTATTTCGATGATTTACGGCGGACATGCTGATTCGTTCAGCAAACTGCCTAAATATCTGCATTTGTTGGAACTAATAAATCCGGGAACTTATACGGATCTTGATGTTGGTGAGGATGGTCATTTCTGACATTTATTTATGGCGCTTGGTGTATCGCGAGCCCCTTGGTTAACCAACCTCCGGAAGATTATTGTGGTGGACGGTACCCATTTGAAAGGGAGAAACAAGGGAATATTATTCGTCGCAGCTACTTTTGATGCGAACGAGCAAATATTCCCACTCGCTTTTGGTGTAGGTCCCATTGAAAATGATGTTTCATGGACGTGGTTTATGATGCGACTGAGAGCCGCATTTCCAACGGATGACAGTTTAGTGATTGTTTCAGACCAACATAAAAGCATAGCGAATGCGGTAAGAGTGGTTTTCCCAGACGCACAACACGGACTTTGTTACTACCATCTATCGAATAAGCTTGCGAGGCACGTTGAGTGGGTAATTCGGTCGTTCTATCGAGCAGCTTATGCTTATCGGTCGACAGAGTTCCATGACGCCATGAATGTCATCCGTCGGGGGAAATCGGGTATTTACGAAAAGTTGATGGAAATCGGATCGGAGAAGTGGTCCAAACTTTTCAGTAAAGGCCGTCGTTACAGTCTACTGACATCGAATGCTGCCGAATCAATAAATTCTCGATTGTTGGAGGCTAGACGACTTCCAATTCTTGCTATGCTCGAGGCAATCCGTCATATGATAGAGTCATGGTTCGATCAACGACGAGTAAAAGCAATTTCCAGAAACAATCCGTTGACTGAGAGTTGAGGATGCGGAACGAAGTTGAGTTGGCACGGAGGTTTACGGTTACGCAGGTGACTTCTAATAAATACAAGGTCGACGAAGGTGACCGACAGTGGAGGGTAAATCTTGAAGACGAAATGTGTGAATGTGGCGTCTGGCAAATCGACCTATTGCTGTGTAGCCATGTTGTTGCCATTTTGTATCACCGCCGGGAGAATTTGTATAATCATATTAATGATTATTATACGATGGCGACGTGGAAGGAAATATATGCCGGTTTAGTTAATCCGTTACCTCCTCGGAATGAGTGGGGTGTCCCACCGGAAATAGAGGACATTGTTGTTCTTCAACCAATGATTATGCGTCAAGCCGGACGTCCGAGAAATAGCCGTCGACCTTCCGGAGCTGAAGCCAGTACATCAGGAACTCGCCGTCGAAAAAATGTGGTAATTGTGGAGATGAAGGTCACACAAGGCGGAGATGCCCCAATGCAGGAACGAGAAATAACGACTGAAGCGGCCTTGTTCTCTGTTTTCCAATATTCTAGACTGTTTTAATTTTTTACAACGTATTATTTTTACATTTTCATAGGTACCCTATCCTTTTAAATTATAAGGTATTTTATCGGCCGACATGATTCAATGAAAAGGAGCCAAAATTAGCCTATCGGCCCTCGGCCCTCGGCGAATGGATAGAAGTGGCCGAGTGTTGGCCCTCGGCCGAGAGGACGAGTCGTGGTCCTCGGCCCTCGGCTATCGGCCCTCGGCCGAGAGGACGAATCGTGGCCCTCGGCCGAGAGGATGAAATGTGGCATTTGGCCCTCGGCCGAGATGAAATGGGGCCGAGGCCGATGGAATATTGGCCCTCCATCGGCCCTCGTCCGAGAAGAATAAAATAGTTGAAAATTATAGATAACCGTCTATTTTGGAAAAAAATCAGAAACCTAAAAAGATACAAATACATTGATCTAATACGAAATTTTCGAAATTACAAAATACATTTTATCGTCGGAATGAGCGGTTTCATAGTAGCATTGTTTGAAGCATTTCCACGCCATCCACTCCCGATATCTTCTGATGTTGGTCTTCTGATTACCCCACTTGGGTGTAGGGTATCCACTGATGAGTCTTTCGATTTCCATACATGTAAATGGGCCACAACTGTTCGAATCTGGTTGCTTGAACTGTTCAGTCTGCGGCATCAAGACGAACTGGGGACTTCGCCAGCCCGGATGCGTCAAGTTGAACTTATTTGTCATCCAATAACTAGAAGCCTATTGAAAGAAATTAAGTATTTCAGATACTTACATCTAGTCTATTGAAAATTAAGTATTTCAGATACTTACATCTAGCAATCGTCCGATGAGTTTTCGGAGCGGATTTAGATTTTGTTTTCTCACTTCAAATATTTGAGCGTCGGCGTTTTTGTTTAGTGAGTCATACAGCTCCAATGTCCAAGACTCGATACACAGGCGGACAGCGACTCAATGCGAGGCGGCCAACACCGAAAAAATTACCTATTCGAGCATAAAAATTAGTAAAAGTTAAAAAATAATAAAATATTAGCACGTACGTATTTTGCATTGAACCACGACATCCGTGAACCGCCAATTCCTTGATCCGCTCCAAACACGGCCTCGAGCAAACCCGGATTAGGTATCCAACCTTCATAGTTCATCTGAAAGCGCTCATGAAAATCGCTATCGGGCTTATAGATTTTTGTATTCCAAGCATCCGCGAGCGCAGTCTAGTTGAAAACAAACACATTATCAGGAAAATCATACTAGTAAAATAAAAAAACATTGAAAAAACTACACTTACAAAAACTGAGATCTGGAACTTGCTCGACGTCCATGGCTGTTCGGCGGTGGTTGCTCGGCGGTGGTTGCTCAGCGGCGGTGGATCGTCGGCGGCGGTGGATCGGCGGCGGTTACTCACTTCGGTGTTGGTGGAGCGTCGGCCCTTGGCTTGTTTTGTTCAAAAGGCCGAAAGAAAATTACACAAGCAGTAAAATACGCAGTTTCAATTATTATTGGGGCCGATGGCACGGCCGATGGGGAGCAATTTTTTTCGGCCCTCAGTAAATCGGCCATTATATTTGGGGCCGAATCGTAAGCCGAAAGGAGGGCCGATGGATATCGGCCACGATGGTATTATAGCACAAGGACCCCATCGGCCCTCCATCGGCCGTAATTCTTCCCATCGACCCTCCTTCGGCCCTTGCTCAGTCATTGCGTCTAATAAGATAAAATGACTAGATTTGTATTTTGTATTACTCGATGGCTAAATTTGATTTTTTTTTTTTAGAAATGGCTAACAGGTATTTCCACTTATAATAAATAATGTGTTGGTTAATCAGCTTTTTGAGGTTGATCTGAATTCTGACAACTAATCAATCTTTCATTAATAATTTGACAAAACAAAAAAGCGCACTTACAGCTGCTATACATAATTTCTCAAGGCGGACCACGTTTTCTCGACCGTGATAGTGATATAAATGTCGTTTATTTCTTTCCATCGCTAAAAAAATTAAACGTACTAATCTTTGAAAATCCTTTTTTTCTCACATTTTCGGCCCTTTGATATGATTTAAAAAATATACTACCTCCGTCCCATTATTTCCGGCACGTTTCATTTCGGCGCGAAAATTAAGAAAGTAGATGATTAATATTGAGATATGGGTAAATGATAAAGTAGTAGAGAGAAGATGAATGAGAGTAGATGATAAAGTAAGAGAGAGAAGATGATAAAGTAAGAGAGAGAAAATGATAAAGTAAGAAAAAGTAGGAGAGATAAATGGTAAAGTAGGAGAGAGATGATAGGTAGTATTTCCAAAAAAGGAAACGTGTCAGTAATAGCGGGACGTCCATTTAAGGAAACTGTGTCAGTAATAGCGGGACGGAGGTAGTATAATATTGGGGATTTCAATTTTGTAGCATATACTAATGCATATAACAAATAGCTAGTGCATATGCGCCTATACATGCTAATGCATATAACTACATTAATCCTTTTTCATAACAGTTGAGATTTATTAATATCTAATAATTTAGGGAACCCAACGGTTACATACCACCCTAGTATTATATTAATACATAAATACAAACAACATCTTCATATATAAACTAACTAATGCATAACCAAGAGATTATGTAGGTTTGCATATCTTCCCTGACAACATATACAGTTAAACATCGATAAAGTAATAACCTTAGGACCGAGAAAAAATATTCATTTAGCGAGATTATTACTTTAATGAATATTACTTTATCGAGATTTAACTGTATTTATATTTATGGTAAATTAATTATTTTGTTATTGAAAATGATTAATAATGTTATACATCAGTATGTATATGCATGTACATTAGTTCATATTTATAGACATTAATATATATTCGTAAAAGTAAAAATAGTAGATTACGTGTGTCGTGATAAAATTTAGAATTTCCTAAAATTACGGATACATAATACGATAGGTTTTATATTTTTGCTTGAAATGCCTCTTTTGACAACACAATTAGAACAACAGTACTCTCATCTGGTTCAAGATCATTTTCTTCATTATATTTATTTTTCATTACCGATTGGTTAATTTCTTTATTTGTCACATTTCCATAGTTGTTCAACATCCATAATATTTCTATAACGTAAATTAGAGATGACATTACATAATGCTCGTATATCTTTATCTAATTCAATTTACATGATTTTAACATGTTTTATAACACTTTTCATTTTATTTTTTTTGGATGTACATGGGCTAAGTTATTAGAGAAAAAATATTAATAAAACTTTTGAGTTTAGTATATTCAATCCTTGTTTTGGCTTTTCTAATTACTACATGCACAATATGCGTACAATTAACTTATTTTATATTGAAAAAATCTTGATATATAATAAAGTTTTAATTATTGATAAATATATAATTTATTTATTTATAAATAAATAACTTTTTATTGAATATATTTTCGGTCCAAGTTTTATTATTTGTAGAGGTTTAACTGTAAATTCAAATAATTAATATTTTAAGATGAAATCACATGGTATAATATTATTTGATCTATTGATTAGATGTTTAATGTTTTCTTAATTAGTTCTTACCTAAGTTTGTGGTTCTCATTTGAAAAAATTACGGAGAGTAGTTGGAACTTGTGCTTCATGTAGTCATGCATGCTACGTAGCTACGACTGGAAATCAAATACAGATCACTGAATTATTTAAGTTTCTTGCATCACTACTGGAGAACAAAGATGAACCTATGAATCATGCACTTACCTTAACTTCTTTGTTGGATTATAGTTATTTTAAGGGACCAACTTGTCACAGTCATTTGGATGACTATACTATCATATGATTAATTTTGATGTGTACGTGGAGTTTGGTAAGACTGTGTATTCAATTTGATGTTGTACATGTCTCACATTTATAATGTTTAATTTGGCCCGAACAAGTTGAATTTCACACAAATCATACCTTTTTTAATTAAAAATACATTATACATATGTTTACAAAAAAAACTCGTGAATTGAACCTTTTACTCGCAAAAATAGAAATAAATACCTTCCCCCTAATTTGGATAATCATATTACCAAGTGTTGATTAGCATCCACTTCAATATCCGGATATCGTAGTAGAGGCAAAGAATATATGTAGATCTAGTTAACTCTTCTTTTCACATGGCAATGTGTGTGAGAGAAGCCATTTCAAATGAGATGGAGAGAGAGAGAAATGGGTGGCTGATGCTTGAAGCAATTTACGGAGCCTGCACTTTTGTATGATTCTTTCAATTTCCAACAGGTGGTGGGGATGGAACCCTGCATTTTTTGTCCTTAAATTTTTCCCACACAGGAGAGTCAAACCACCATAGGTGGAATTTGAACCCATGACCGCTTTTTTATTAAAAAATAAATAAACATTTCGACAGTGTTACGCGAATTAATCAACATAATATTTGAAGTAATCAATAACTAATATTATCACTAGTCCATAAAGTTTTTTTTTTAACGAATATGATGTAATTTTACCGCACCTCAGAAAGCAAATGCTTCTTACTTGTCATACAAAATATATACTATAAATTATATTATAATTATGATAGTGAGGAATATATTAGAGTTTTATTATCAATTCTCAATAGAGCCCCAAGGCAAGTGGAACGTGTACGTTGCCACAATTTCACGCGAAGTGTTTTTTTTTTTTACCAAACTTACCAAAATAGAAGTCGACCGACTTCTCTGACTGGAAACAACGCCTTTTGCAATTGATAAGAGGGACAATTTTGTAACTACAAATAACAAAAAAGAAAGGTAAATCAAAAGTGTTTTAGAATATCTAACAAAGATTTTTCTACTTTCCATCTCGTGACGAGTAAGATTTCTAATTCTTTAATACAGTATTTGTCGAACCCCATGCTGATCAAGTATTAGATATTAGGAATGACGAAACATACAATTTAGGGTGGATAAAATATGAATTTTCGAGAAATGTTTTGGAAATATAAATTTTGGTAGGAAGGAGAGGATGAAATATTGAATTGAGAGAGAGATAGATGTTCCAAAATTTGTAATTGAGGAAAGTTTAGAGTCAAATCTACAATTTCATATCGAATAATATAATTTTTAAAAGTAATACATAAAATTTGAGAAAAATATAAGATTATGCACGATTTGAGATGTGATCCCCAAATCCGTTTCTTATAGATGTAACATGTATTGTTGATTTTAATTCGACAATATTATATGCTTTAAAAATCTTTATATGCTTTTCATGTTCTATTTTTTGTTGGATACTTGGATTGCTTCATTTTGGAAGATTAATAATTAGATTTACCACATTATCATGAATGCGAATGAGTTAGAGAAAGGTGTATGTATGGTTGGTACGCAATTACAAAAAGACCCTCATTCTTCAATGCCAGCTAACCACAGTGGGGCCATTTCATTTTACAAATTTTCTTCTACACTCGCAAATACTACTAGTACAGTTATCTTGTGGCTTACGCGTTGAATGTTCAACTCTCTCTCTCTCTCTCTCTCTCTCGTTTATTTTCTGTATATTACTTCTTAAAGAATTTGCATATAATTCTGTCTGTGTCGATGAAACCCAGTGGCATTTGCTTCTCTGATCCACTCACATTACAGCTCACATAGAAAAGAATCCACAAACAACAGAACCTCTCTCTCTCTCTCTCCCTCTCCCCCTCTATTTTAAATTAAACCGACAGTTTTGGTCACCGAATGCAATAATAGTTGTGTGTTAATCCGTCACTTTCAGTTCATTGTTATTTAAGTTGGAGGAAAGAAAATAAAGCACGGGAGCACTTGTGTGGGCGAATGGGACATTCTTTCTTCTTTCTATTGATTGAACCTCTGTTTCTTATATGAGTTGAAGGGGGAGAGAGAGAGAGAGAGAGAGAGAGTTTTGAGGTCTCGATTTGTGGGGGCGATGGATACTAATGGGAGGCTTGTTGCTGGCTCTCACAACAGGAATGAGTTTGTTCTCATTAATGCTGACGACATTGGAAGAGTAAGCTCCGCATTCCCCGGCTAATTCTAATGGGTGATCTTTTCAATACTAACTAATTTTGAAGTTTGATCAAAGCGTTTTCCCGATTTAGCTCTTTTGTAATCTTTTCTAGATTTCCGGTTTATTTGGATGAATCTTGAGATTTTGCATTCCCAATTTAGGTGACTTGTGTGAAAGAGGTGAGTGGGCAGATTTGTCAGATATGTGGAGATGAGATCGAATTCACAGTGGATGGAGAGGCTTTTGTTGCTTGCAATGAATGTGCATTCCCCGTCTGCAGACCTTGCTATGAATATGAAAGGAGGGAAGGCAATCAAGCCTGCCCTCAGTGCAAAACTAGATACAAGCGTATAAAGGGTAATTCCATTATTCTTCTCACTAATCCCAGATCGCTTTATTTACTGATTCTGAGATTTTGCAGGAAGTCCGAGGGTGGATGGAGATGAAGATGAGGATGAGTTTGATGATTTGGAGCATGAGTTTGATTACAACGAGTACGAGAGCCACCACATGGCCGGAGAGGGCCGGACGCCTTCCCCATCCATGGATCACTCACTTGTTAACTCACACATTCCTCTCCTTACTTATGATGGTCAACAGGTACTTAATTTCTTCATCTTACATTACCTGCCTTCTATTATATTGCTAATTCGAATTAAGTTTATGTAGGATGATACAATTTCAGCAGACAAGCATGCTCTAATTATACCCCCCTTCCATGGAAAGCGAGTCCATCCTATCCCACCTGCTGATTCATCCATGACTTGTAAGTCTTTTCTTTTTGTAAGGTTTTCTTGATCAGAAGTTTAATAATTGTTTTGAAAATACAGTTCTGCCAAGGCCCATGGATCCGAAGAAAGACTTAGCTGTATATGGCTATGGCACTGTTGCGTGGAAGGAAAGAATGGAAGAATGGAAGAGAAAACAAAATGAGAAACTTCAGGTTGTTAAACATCAAGATGGTGGGGATGAGGTGGATGATTCTGATTTACCCAAGTAGGTCCAACCCTCTTTTCTTTTGTTTCTTCCTTTTTGTCTCAGTGTCGGTGGCCGGACATTTAATGGTTTTATTTCCAATACTTTTTAAACGGATAATAAAAATAAGTGCCGATGACTTTTATTTTGCAACCACTACTTTGTAGCCGTTGTTGATAAATTTACTTCCTGTATTTAATATTGACCTATAAGTGCTAACTTCAATCAAAGATTTGATTGGATGTTTTATTATATGAAGTAGGATTTGCTTAACAAACATAAATAGATGTGGATATGCAGAGGTTTAAGTTAATAGCTGTTCATTCAGAGAAAATCAGCTGCAAAGACAAACTTCAAAAGACTTACAATTAACAAGAAAGTTCATTCTATTATGAACTACGAATTGCAGAAACGGTGTCTGTGAATCTTAATACAGAAAGAGATTATGAAATAGTTTAATATATCAAGCTGGGATAAAATGTGTAGAATGAGAGTTTGGGTGGTTCAGATTAATGAAACTTGACTAGAGAGGGAGACTAATTTATGCCTTTCTGTATATTTATCTGCCTACGGTACAAGACAAGCTAATAGAGGGGAGACGAAGCATAGCAAGTTATTTTTGGACATTTTAGTCTAGTAATATGGTCATCAAGGCTGTGGAGTCTACTTCATTAACGAGGCCATTTCATGAGAGTGTGGCTCGCATGCCTACTTTTAAGTGTATCTTGTGTTCCCCTCGTATCTACCAATTGGTTTCGACTTCTATATCAAGTTTCCCACTTAAACCTAAAGCTCCATGTATGTTCTGAGGATATAAATAAATTAGGTTTTGCTTCAGATATTTCTGTATTTAGGTGGGAAATCTTACGGTGATTTTCTTAAGATTTATGAAACCTAACACTATATATCCTCCTTTAAAGTGGTGAGAGGAAAACTGCTGAATTATTGGGTTTTGCATAATCATAAGCTCAAGTAAATGCATGATAGGCATTTGCATATGCAATTCTTTTAAACCATAGAATGTTCACCTTTCGTTTCTGTTTCATTTGTCTAATATATCAGATTTTGTTTTTGTTTTTGTCCTTGTCCACAGGATGGATGAAGGCAGACAACCACTTTCCAGGAAGTTACCGATTCCTTCAAGCAAGATAAGCCCTTATAGAATCGTCATTTTGCTGCGTATTGCCATTCTTGGATTGTTCTTCCATTACAGAATCCGTCACCCTGTCAATGATGCATATGGTTTGTGGCTGACATCCATTATATGTGAGATATGGTTTGCTGTCTCCTGGATATTTGATCAGTTCCCAAAGTGGTGCCCAATTGTGCGAGAAACATACCTCGATAGGCTCTCATTAAGGCACATTTTTTTTCCTTCCCTCTTCTCTTTGCATTTGTATTGCTACTGACTGAGTTTTTGGATGTTGAACCAGGTACGAGAAAGAGGGCAAGCCCTCTGAGCTAGCACCTGTAGACATATATGTGAGTACAGTGGATCCTCTGAAGGAACCTCCACTTATTACAGCCAATACAGTTCTTTCCATTCTTGCTGTGGATTACCCCATAGACAAGGTCGCCTGCTATGTGTCTGACGATGGTGCTGCAATGCTTACTTTTGAAGCACTTTCTGAGACATCTGAGTTTGCTCGGAAGTGGGTACCATTCTGCAAAAAGTTTAAAATAGAGCCTCGAGCTCCTGAATGGTACTTTGCTCAGAAACTAGACTATTTGAGAGACAAGGTAGAGCCAACTTTTGTGAGGGAACGCCGTGCAATGAAGGTATCTTGCCTTTCCTTTTTTTCTATAATTTGCATTAGTTTGTGAGGTATAGATTCCTCACAAATCTTCAACTATTCTAATGAAAAAAAAAAATGAAATTTCAACTTGTGTTCTTTTCCTTCAAGAGGATCACATTTGCTCATACTTCTTGGACCTAAATCACTTTGATGACCGAACTGCCTTGCCAAAACTGTTTTGTTGCAGAGAGAGTATGAAGAGTTTAAAGTTCGGATAAATGCACTAGTTGCCATGGCACAGAAGGTTCCTGAAGAGGGTTGGACAATGCAAGACGGTACTCCATGGCCAGGGAATAATGTTAGGGACCATCCTGGCATGATCCAGGTATACCGGCTGTTCTGTTTGTGTGCTGTGTTTTGGCACAATGAAATGCTTAAGTATTACTACTATTTAGTATTAACTCTAAATTTGGTTGGAAGGTATTCTTGGGTCAAAATGGTGGTCGGGATATTGAAGGTAATGAGTTGCCTCGTCTTATATATGTTTCTCGTGAGAAGAGGCCTGGATACGAGCATCACAAAAAAGCTGGTGCTATGAATTCTTTGGTAACTACCTTTCCTGCTACTTTCTGTTTATGGAATTTTGTAGAATGGTTGGCTATATGACCCTCGTTTCTGTTTGTTCGTTATTTGTAGATAAGGGTGTCAGCTGTCATCTCAAATGCTCCTTACCTACTCAATGTTGATTGTGATCACTACATAAATAACAGCAAGGCTCTCAGGGAAGCTATGTGTTTCATGATGGATCCACAAGCTGGCAAGAAAATATGCTATGTGCAATTTCCTCAAAGATTCGATGGAATTGATAGGCATGATAGATATTCAAATCGCAACATTGTCTTCTTTGATGTAAGTATAAGTCCTTCATTTCCTCATATTACAATGATTTTATCTGAGAAGCTGATTTTATTGTTCTTGGGAACAGATAAATATGAAAGGGCTTGATGGGATCCAAGGTCCGATTTACGTTGGAACTGGATGCGTGTTCAGGAGGCAAGCACTTTATGGGTATGATGCCCCCAAGAAAGCAAAACCACCTGGCAAAACATGCAATTGCTGGCCAAAGTTGTGCTGCTGCTTTGGATCTAGAAAGAAGACCAAGAAAGGGAAATCCAAGGACAGTAAGAAAAAGACCAAGGGCACGGAAGCTTCTTTGACACAGATCCATGCTCTTGAAAACATTGAGGAAGGAATTGAAGGTAAGGGAAATCATATACTCATTGCTGGATCTTTCCTATTTTTTGACATTTTCTCCTCTTTTGTGTGGCAGGAATTGACAATGAGAAGTCAGCCCTCATGCCTCAAGTAAAATTTGAGAAGAAATTCGGACAGTCACCAGTTTTCATTGCTTCAGCACTCCTAGAAAATGGAGGCGTTCCTGCAGGAGCTACGTCTGCGACACTGTTGAAAGAAGCCATTCATGTGATCAGTTGTGGCTACGAAGATAAAACCGAATGGGGAAAAGAGATTGGGTGGATTTATGGTTCAGTTACAGAAGATATCTTGACCGGGTTTAAGATGCATTGCCACGGCTGGCGGTCCGTCTACTGTATGCCCAAAAGATCAGCATTCAAGGGGTCAGCTCCAATCAATCTTTCTGACCGTCTCCACCAGGTTCTGCGGTGGGCCTTGGGATCAGTTGAAATCCTCTTGAGCAGGCATTGTCCTATTTGGTATGGATACGGTTGTGGTCTCAAACCGTTGGAGAGATTTTCCTACATAAACTCAGTTGTCTATCCATTGACTTCAATCCCATTGCTTGCTTACTGCACCTTACCAGCCGTATGCCTCCTTACCGGCAAGTTCATCGTCCCAGAGGTGAAAAAGGCGTTTTCAACAATCTTCGTAAATGCATTTTCAAAATGCAAATATTATTAGCTTATTTATATAACTTCCTTTGCATCTACAGATCAGTAACTATGCCAGTATAGTCTTTATGGGCATGTTCATATCCATTGCTGTAACCAGCATACTGGAGATGCAGTGGGGAGGCGTTGGCATTGACGATTTATGGAGAAACGAGCAGTTTTGGGTGATCGGTGGGGTATCGTCTCACTTCTTTGCTCTAATGCAAGGTCTTCTCAAGGTCTTAGCTGGTGTCAACACAAACTTCACTGTCACTTCAAAAGCTGCTGATGATGGAGAGTTCTCAGATCTTTACCTCTTCAAGTGGACTTCTCTCTTGATCCCTCCCATGACTCTGATGATCATCAACATCATCGGAGTCGTGGTCGGGATCTCCGACGCCATAAACAACGGGTACGAATCGTGGGGACCCCTTTTTGGGAGGCTGTTCTTTGCCCTCTGGGTGATCGTCCATTTGTACCCCTTCCTCAAAGGTTTCATGGGGAGGCAAGACCGGCTTCCCACCATCATCATCGTATGGTCCATTCTTTTGGCTTCGATATTCTCGTTGTTGTGGGTTCGTATCAACCCGTTTTTGGCAAAAAATGGCATCGTGTTAGAAGTTTGTGGCTTGGATTGTAGTTAGATACAGAAAGTAAAAAGTTTTAGATGGTGTCGAGTTTATATGTAGAAAAGGAGTGCAAAATCGAGATCGAAGTCGGGCCGAATATGCTGGTGCCAGAGTCTCGGAGAAGCATTTGTATGTGGATAAAATGCTGCGACTGCACAAATTTGTTTTTGTCACGCAAAAAAAGTTTTTTTTTTTTTTTCTTTTCTTTTCTATTTATTCTTTGGATGAATTTGTGCTATGTAATCCTTGAAGAACGTTGTAATTTATATTTCCTTCTCAATAAAAGGTCCGATGCAGAAATTGTTTTCACCCTTTAAACTAGTGAACTTAAGTGCACAGCTTAATGGGATGGATAGGTTTGTAATATTAGCATGAGATATGCCTAAATGCTTAGAAAAGTAACCTATTTCCAATGAACATCCTGCAAGGCTCTTCTCTTTACTGGTCTTACTGCAGTTATATCACCCATGTTGGAGCTCTTATGCTTCGGCGCATTCTCTTTCATGTCCTTCATATTAGGGAGCTTGCCTGGGGTCCCATGAATCAAGATGGTTCTGGCGTTCTTCCTCGTGGTCGAATGCAGCTCATGGCCACCTACGAAGTCTATCTTCTTCTGGCAATCAAGCTTCATAGGAGAGCCTAGAAATGAAAAAAATTCAAGCTCATTTAAGTTATTACAAAGATCCAATGCAGAAGAATGTAATGTGTATGGTTCTATAGCAGACATATTGGTTTGTTTAGTAGCAGAGGAATCTAAAAGTAAATCCTTGAATAAATCAAAAGAAGAAATCACAAGAAAGCAATTGTAACAGTAATGCATTTTATACCTTCAGCAAGGAAGCCAACACATCGAGGAGAATCCACAGCATTCCCCGAAACTTGAGGAGGTCCGATAAATAATCCTGCTTCCTCCTGTTCTTTAGTTTCTGACTCGAAACAGTTAACTAATAGCATGCGATCTTCATCTGTGAGTCTTCGAGCAATATCATCACCGTGCTTAGTCAAGGCTGAGTTTTCACCGGCAGTCCTTTCATCAGTATGTGCCAACATGTCTACTGGAACACTGGTACTCGAGTTCTCAAGGATCACCGAAAGGGAAGATTCGGAATCAATATACTCTTTAATGGTATCAGCCACATCACATTCTTTTAGTAATTTGCTATATCCAGTGGTTGGCAAGTTTTAGATGGTGAGAGTATCACTTTTGAAGACTTCTGCATTTTCTTCAAAATGAAGCTCCATGGACAACTCAACCAGCTGAGCAGTTGAGTTCTCCTCAGCCTTTTCACTGTTCTTGTCATCATCTCCGCTCAAATTCTCGACGTCCTTACTTTCACCTCTTAGATGGAGAATCATTTCTGAGCTGCTGAGCATACTAGAAACAGCACCACAGAGAGAGGAACCATGTTCTGCTACAGGACAGAATAAAATATTTAGTTACCTTGAGCTCCTTCTAACACCATGTTGGTCATTTTACTTCTCAATAGCAAAAAAAAAAAAACAATTAACATTATCTGCAAATTAAGACAAAACAAGGCAATTGCCAACCTGCAGGAACAACAATGATATTTGGATCATGTGTGATCGTGCCTGTCCCTTTTGCCTCAAAGGACGTGCTCTCAAGTTCAATTGAGCAAGGAAGCTTATCTGCTTCCCCAGGCAGGTTATCACTGTCCGAAAGGGCAGAAAGGCCTCTCACTTCGCTGTTGATATGCGGCTCATCAGACATACCCTTTGAGGATTTTGCTTTGGCATCTATCTCATCACTAATTTTAGCTCCATTAAGATCTTTGGAGACCTTTGGAGAATGATGCAAGGTACCTACAAAATATAAGTAAAACATAAATAGGCAAGACTGAGGAAGCATTAAGGAAAATTGTCAAACTTAAAATCCAGAAGGGACACAAAAAAGACATACATCCTTCACCATCATATAAAATTTCACAAGTTAAAGAAATCGAGGAAACCAAAAAATTAGTTAGTATCCTGCATAACTAGCGGTTTAAAATGGAATTCTTGCAAAGACCCTTTCAATTGAATCCGCAAATTTTTATAAATTTCATATTTTAGCTTCAGATTGTAGGATAAGACTCCCAGAGCCCCACAAAAAATGAACTTCATAATCGAAATTATGAGTTCATATTATCTCATGATAATCAAACCTGGTTTACCTTTTTCTGTGTCATTCGGACCTTCCAAGCTTCCAGTATTGGCTAATTCTGCTACCAGAGGACCACCAAAAGTATTAGATAACTTAGAAGAAGCTTCACTATTTTGTATTTCCTGCTCAGACTTATGATCAACTATGCTCTTACAACTGAGGCTTTCTGATTGAGCAGTATCAATTGACATGTCTTGGCAGCCTTCAAGTTTATCCAAATTGTTTGGTGACGCAGACAAGCTAATAGTATTCGCACTGGCATGATCTCTTCCTTCATCAGAAAGGCAGGATTGTCCTAGAGAGATGCCCTTTTCTTCATTGTCTTCTGTTATAAAGTTAGTTTCTTTCTGGCACTCCGCTGTCTTCTCAGTCAACTCCTCATCAGAAGCTTCACATACATCATATTCTGTTTCAAAAATAGCCGCAATGTAAGTATCTTTCAATTCGATACTCACAACTTTGTTTATCATTTCACAAGTATCCTTTCCACCATTGTGTGCTAGTTCCCCAGCTACTAGATTTTTATCACCGTCTTCATGATAGCATTGGCTGGAAGGCATTGCCGAATTGCTGAGGAGACCAGATTCATGTTCTGTTACAAAAACAAATGTAACTTAAGCTACCACCTTCACATTCCTACTAAAACCATGTAATCATTTGGTGCAGGTTATATAAAACTCTAAATAATTACAAGAGATTTAACAAGTCCAGATACAAGCTAACTATTCAACCTGCAGCAGCATCCGTGTCATGTAGAATCTGTGTCATCACGTACATTCTCTCTGCCTCTTCAAATGTGTTCTCAGGTTCATCAGAAATTTGAAGCTGATCCAGTTCCTTGCCTAGATTGTAACCAATTGGACCACTTTCCTCAGTTGCCTTTTCGTTGTTGGTATGCAGCTCATCAGAAGTATCTTGAGATAATTTTGGATTTCCGTCTTTCTCATCCCATATCTTAGCTTCAGACTGACCATCACTCTCTCTTGTTGACTCTTCACCATCAGGAGAGGCCTCCGAGAATAGAACAGGAGATATACCTATAAGAGAAGAAGCATAATTATGCAAGTACACAAGCATAACTAATATGGTATTTTAATTTTAGCAGTAGCTTTACAGCCCAAAGCCCATAATAGCTAACAGAACTATGTCATCCAAGCATTGAAATTCGGACTTGCCCCACATGACAATCAAATTAAAGTTACCTTTATCTGACACATCTTTATGGAAGCTGCCAACTTTTGCTACTTCTGGATCACCGGAAGTTTCAATAGATGTTTCCCTCAAAATGTTGACATCATCAGAAGCGGCAGTAAGAAGATTCATGTTCTGAGGAACGCCAGACTTCTGAAGATCAGCATCAGATAACTCAACTACTACTTCATCCTTTTGTATCATTTTATAACTGAGAGTTTCTGTCAAGTTCATATAAATCACATGGTGAGCCAGATGAGCTAATAAAATTTTCATTTCTTGTTTCATCATGAAGACAGGATTTTGCTAGAGGAATGGCATGTTCTTTCTTGTCTTCTGTGATTAAATTAGTCGCTTTCAGGACCTCCTCCTCTTTGTCTTGGGCCAAATGATCCTCCAAACCTTTATTGCCATCATATTCAGCTCCAGAATGAATTGTGGTGGACGTATTCAGCAATTTAAAACTCTCAATCTCATTTGACTCTTTGCCAATATCGTCTGCACGGTTATCGGATAATGAAGCTCCAATGCATAAGTTGTTCTCAACTTCATATTCGGCATGCTCTCCCTTTCCATTAGCCATATGTTCTGTGGCAACATCTTTCTTCAAGGTGTCTAAAAATTCCTGAATTGACGTCACACTTTTGTTGAATATTCTGTTATAAGAATAGGTTTCTTCTGTCAAGCAAGGAGTCATAATCTTGACCGGTGTTGCAAACAGAAATTTAAGCCCATTTCCTACATAGATGGTCAAATGAAAAAATCAGGAAAAGCATATTTTGATCAGAACTAAGTAACACGATGGTGAATATTACCAGAGATGTCAGCATCAAATGCAGTTGGCAAAACCATATCTTTGTTTTTTGTTTTTGCACACTCACTCCTGCTCTCTCCCTCCATCTCTTTTCCGTTCCTCTTATTCAAGCTGCCACTATTGCTGGGAGTTGATTTGTGATTTGAGATTGTCATGTTTGCTATTTCAGTTCCCTGACAGAAAGTGTCACCTAGTCCAGGAGAAGCATCTTCATCCGCGGTTGTTCCGAATAGATTGTAGAGTTCTATTTCTGCAGTAGAACACACAAATAAGTTTACTGGGCATAGGTTGTTCGTGAAAATCTAGCTTTCGACCAACCTGTCCAGCTTTGGGTTTTCGCATGAGTAGCATCTTCACCTGCATCTGACTCTGTCTGCATTGTTAGCAACTTTTCATGTTTCTGTTCAGTTCCCACCAAATCTTGAAACTTCACATCACTAAGACTTTCAGCCGCTCTCTTGCTGACAGTGCGATTTTTTACATCGGAAATGCATGCTCCAGCAGAATCCTCTGTATCTAAACCATAGTTTGCATGCTTGACTATAAGAAGAATACGCATTTTTTTGTAATAAGTCCACAGTGATGCATTAAAGCAAGAAGCTAGTAATAAATAAAGCAAAAGTTCAGATCTGAACCAACCATCTTCATCGGCACTGAGGCCTTGAGCAACCTGACTGATTTTCCCTTCAGGGTAATTATTTAAGAAGAACACTGCATTTCCTTCCAGTTCACTAGCATGACTCCAAGCTTCCTGCGCCTGATTAATGTTTGCAGCAGTATTGTATTTGGCTGGTAGACTCTTTTGCTGCTCTGCTGAAGCATAGTAAAGTATAAAATATAAGAAAATGTGCAGAGAACACCAAGATTAAACAATTTGGGTCTTAAAAGTGGATCTACCTTGAGTTTCAAAAACACTAGAGGGTGTAGATAGGTTTGTTTCCTGAAAATTTGAGCTATATCTACCAGACTTAACTTCAGTGTAATTCTCACAATCGGTAGATACATCAGGTAAATTGCTGAAAATCTCATGTTCAAGATCCTTAGTGGATATTTGTCAGAAACTACTCCAATATCTTTGGGTTTCGGTTCAATCTTGGCACTTTTTTCTTCATCAAACAAGTTAAAGATACTGGATACCCAGTCTTCATCTTTCGAGCTCTTGTGACTCTTCATGCATCCACTTTCATCAGCTTCAGTTGATTCTGACTGTTTATCCTTGCAATTGGTTCTCCCTCCTTCAGCTGAGAGGTTTGCCTCATGGTCTCCAGTGCTGTAGCATATAGTTATGGGTGCTCCATAAGCGGAACCATGTAAGATCCCTTGATCATCAAGATCCTTGACCGAATGTTCATCAGAAAACTTTTCTCTGCCTTGCGGTGTGATTCCATATCTTGCTTCTGCATCAAATAAATTAGCCAAGCTGAAAACCCCATGTTCTTCACATTTGCTCTTCTGGCCATTAGAGGATTCCCCTTTATGAGTTTCACCATGATGCAGATCAGGCATATCGAACTCACTGAAGTGTTTACTTGCATTACCATGTTCTTTCGAGCAATCTTCATCAGCTTCAGCAAGCTCTGAAGCTATATCTTTATGAAATAAGATTTTGTTTCCTTCAGCCACATTATGAACATGAAGCCTTGCGATACTTGAAGATGGCACCTTCAGTTTCGAGATATTCTTCGAGTGGGTATAATTGGTCTCTGAGATACGCAAAATAAAACATGAGAGAGTTAACATTCGGGAAATGAAAATCTCTATATTCTAGTTCAATTACATACCGCAAGATACAAAGGTTTTATCCTCTCCAGCTCTTTGGGATGCATCTTCATTACTGTTTTCCAGATCATTATGGTGATCAACGACTCTTGGACATGGTTGCGCATGTTCATCTGCTTCGGTCTCTGCTACTTTCAGATTAGCTGCACAGTATCTGGAATGTGAATGCTACTTACGACTAAAATGCAACATATATAGATGGTTAGAACACTTACTCATAACAACTGTTTGATCACCAAGTAAGAGGATGTCAGAAGAAGAGCGAGTCTTATCCTCTGCAAGCACTTGGTCAATGATTTTGTTATCCACGTCTGTTATATTTTTCACAGTTGGTTCCTGGATTTCACCCTCCAACAGTGAATTGGTACCACAATTTTGATCCTTGGAAAATGTAGAGTCTGTTTCCAGCAGTTCAATTGCATTTGTGTCTGCGTTTGCCAATTCTTCTCCATCGACCAAGTTCATACAAGAACTACCAGCACGATCTGCGAGAGAGACATCTTCTTTCTTTTCGTCGGTCTTTTTAAAAGATGTCAGTTCTACATCAATAATGTTGGAGACAGACAGCTGGACATCCAAGAACTGTGATTTTCCATTTCCAGAAGAACCGTGCCGTGAGACATCCAGCACATTAGGATAGTCTACACTAAGTGGTTGCTTTCCTTCATCAACAAATTTTCCTGTGGCAGCTGCAGACATAACTTTCTTGGTGCTAGATCCATTCAACAGTTGTGCTCCAACATCGAGATCATAATTGGTTGTCATGACATCTCTTGCTGAGACATGGCATCTTTTTCGCTTAGTTACTTTGTTCTGCTGGTGAGTATTAGAATCTCCATTAGTCTTATCTATAATCCCCGGTGGCTTACATTTGGAAGTATTCCTTCTTGATCTTGTGTTCTTCTGAACTGCAGAATTATACTTCTCTTCTATACACGCTTTACTTATATGCTTTTCTTCCTTGATATTCTCAACAACTGAGTCAGTAACATTACCAGAGTCCAGTTTAAGACAAGTTTTACGTCTAGAGCTTCTCATAACTCCAAAAGGCTGGAGAACATTCTTGTCATCTTTACAAACTCCAGGAGCAATATCTGATAGTGGAATTGAACTCCTCAGTAGATATCTAGTTCCAGTGTCAGCTCTAAGATCATCAGATTCCATTACAGTATTCCTTCGATTACTTCTTCGGGGTTCCACCCTCTTATGTGGCTCTTCGGTTTTTAGAACTGCTCTTGTACCAATATTAACTTCATTCTGAATAACCTCTGCATCCAATGGTGAATCATCTGATGCCAACAACTTTGGTTTTTGGAGCGAGCCCTTAATCTCACCATTTTCATATTTCTTTTTATCATCAATAAACATTTCACATTCACCAACCATGTTTGCTTTCCTTTTAGATCTCCTTAACAGACCTTGAGGTGCAACAGTCACATCTTCCCGGCCAGTTTGCTTATTCACCAAATTCTCTTTTAACCCTTCTCCATTTGTTTTCATTCTTTCATTGGAACCGGTAGCTGATGTTCTGTCACATTTACCCCCTCTCTTACTCATAGAATCTGCACCACACTCTCCATTTTCAACAGTTTCAGCGTTAACGGCAGCTACCTTGCCAATATCTCTCACTACTTTTCTCCCTCTTTTTCCCATTTCTGCAGGAGCCTCTGTCAATCTCTGTGCTCTAGACCGGGTAACCCTGTTATGGTTATCCACAATTTCCTTTGGTTTTTCACTATTGACACCATCTGAAGCTTTCTCATCTCTTTTATCACCATCACTTGCGTCTTTTTTCTCTCTTTTGCTTGCATTCTTAAACTCCTGTCCTTCCATCTTCCTTCTAGTCCGCACCACTCTGCCTGAATCAACTACATCCTCCTCCTCCACCTTGCCATCGTTAAAAGTTTCGACAGTGGAAACAATTGTTTTTCCATTATTACATTCTACTTCATACTCTATTTTCTTCGACTCTCTACTCCGCGTAGTTTTACCCACAGTTTCTTTGTTCCTTTCACCACTATCAACAATCTCAATTGACCAATTACTTTCGCGACGACAAATAGAATTTCTCCTACTTCCTCTTTTTAACCCTTTCGATCTAGTAAACTCAATCAGCTCATTCTCCGGAATAAACCGCACTTTCTTAACTTTCCTATCCACATGCAAGCTGTTAGATTCGCCCTCGCTCGCATTCTCTTCCTTCTCCATCATCACCGAATTTTCCTTTTCCTGAATTTCGGTAATAAATTTGCCAAAAACAAAATAAAAACTCCAAAAATGCAAGCACAAAACCTTACCACATACAATACGAGATTATTTCAAATTCAACACATCATCACATAAAACAAAACCAGATCAAAGTTACCTTGAGACACTCCGTGAGTTTGTTGGCCATCTCAAGGTTTGATGAATTGGCAGGAATTTTGTGCTTCTTGCATAATGCCTGGAGCTGTTTCCGCTTCATACAATGGAAATCCATCCCTACATCTAACATAATCAGAGCGATAAATGTTTCGTATAATATCAAGAATCCTGCATCTGCTTGTTGGTTGGTTTTGAACGAAAGTTTTGATTTGAGCAAAATTGGTAACGTTAGTGTTGCTTAAATATTGAGCCATGTTTTGATTTTTGAATTTTGAACAGCGGATTTCTGGCGCTTAAGTTTGAAACACGTGGCCACCTTTTATCTTCAAAGGGAGGGAGCGGAGGGTCGAATTCCACCACTTTTTTACTTTTTTACCTTTTCATTCTTTTTTACCTTTTCATTCTAATTTGGAGAAAAAGATGAAGCGTCATAGTGACAAGTAGAGAAAGTAATACTCCCTCTGTCTCGGGCGACTTGGTTGAATATGTTTGGGTACGGTTATCAAGAATAGTGGATAATTGTGTGTAAAGTGGTATAAAGTGATGGGACTCATTAGAATTTATTAGAGTTTTATTTTAGTTTGTGGTCAAGTTAAGTGAGACAATGAAAAAGAGGAAATAAGTCAAGTCGGGTGGGACGGATGGAGTAGTTTGTTTAATTTCTTTTTCATTACCGAGAGTTGGAATTTAATTTCATTTTTCAAGTGTTATTCGCCCATAAATTTAATTTTTGTTCAAATTTTAATTTTACATACGAATTTTAAAATTGACATCTAGATGCATAAATTTTCTATTTATTTGAAATTACACACTAATAAAAAAATCCAATAAAATTGAATCTGACTTAAAAAATCTAATATGACGTGTCTACATACATGACAAGTGAGTCAGCATTGAAGCTAAAATCTAAAGTTTGAATTTCTTGTAAATAAACAAATTTTGTTCTATTTTTGCACATGCATGTCGTTTGAAAAATTAATTTTGAAAGGTATTAATTAATAATTTTTTGTTATTATTTATACAAGTCATCGATATGTAAGAGGAAAACACGTTATTTCAAATCTTTGTAAATCATCCAAAATGTATACTTCCTCCATCTCATTGAAATGTTTGGTTTCTAATGGGCATGAGATTAAGGAGTGTTGTTTTTGTTTGGTAAGGCACCATGGCCTACCTTCTTAACCCCATATTCAATTTATTACACTCTTTCTAATTACAGTTAAACTTCTTTAAAATAATATACTTTGGACCAGAAAAAATATTTATTTAGTAAAATTATTCATTTATCAATAAATGAATATTTATCACTTTAGAGAGAAATTTAAGATATTAAATAAGTTAAATGTGCGTATTAAACTTAATTTTTTAATAACTTAGTTCATGTAAAAGTTAAAAAATAAAATGTTTTAGTATTTCTTTTAGTAAAAACATGTTAAAAATGTATATCAAATGTGCACTAATTAAAAAACAAGTCAAATTATTCAAATTTTGCAAAAACTCAATAGTTATATAAAAGAGCAAATCTCATATACATAAAAAAGTTAATTTTTTCTTTTATTAAAATTATTCTATAAGTATTTTTTTTTTTTTTGCATTTTAAGATTCGTTCAACAGAAAATGACCTACCGAAACTGAAGTCCTCAAATTAGATAAAGATCTCAAATATTAGGTAATGTCATTTATAATTTACGCTATAGAAATATTATGAATGTTCAAGATCTTTTAGCTATCGAGAATGATGCAACTATGGAATTACCGATTAAAAAATTATTAAAACACTTATGAATAATAATAATGATGAAAGGGATGGTTCTAAACGAGATGATAGTACATTTATTCCAATTGTGTCACTAAAATATGTATTTCAAGCAATAACCACCTTAAATAAAACTTGCTACAACAAGAGCAAAATATTCAGAAGTTGTCTATAATTTGCAAAAAGTTAAGGATGATGTTAATTTTTGTTTAGGTGGGAAGAAAAAACAGTAACTATGTAGGATATATTCATAAAAAATGATTATTGTACTATTGTAGTACTCCCTCCGTCTCAATCATCTTGCAACATTTGAGATTAGGTGTGGATTTTAAGATAGTGGGGTAAAGGTGTAAAGTAGTGATGTAAAGTAAAAGATAATGTGATCCACTTATTTAGGATGATTGTGGTCCACTCATTTTTTATATTTTAGGAAATGTTACAAGATGAGTGAAATAGCTCGAAAAAGAAAATGTTGCAAGATAAGTGGGACAAATGGAGTATTATAATTATCTATATATTTTTTTTTTCTGAAAGTAGTAATTATTACTCCCGTCGTTTCACTAATCAAATCTCATTGCTTTTGGGCATGAGAATTTAGAAAGTTGGTGGAAAAGAAAATGTGTGGTGTAAAAGTATAAAGTGGTGAAGTCCATTTGTTTAGAGTGTTTGTGGTCCACTCATTTCTTTTTATTTATGGAATATGACTTGTTTAGTGAAACACCTCGAAATAGAAAATAAGATTTGATTATTGAAACAGAGGGAGTACTTCATATTTTTATTAGGCCCTTAAGGATTTAAACTTTTTATATTACTTAATGCATTTAACGAAATTATTACTTTAGTACACTGGCCAACTCGGGACCAAAATGAATTATTATCTAAGCAAGGTTATTACCTCGTCGAATATTACTTCATCGAGTTTTAACTATAGTAGCCTTCCTTTTCAATTTTTTTTTCAACACAATCTAGTTTCTCATTGAGTATGTAGATGTGCAAAAATTAAATCAAATCAAATCAATTACTAGGAAGAAAAACAAACACAAATTTGATTTATAAGATTTCAGTTCCCACCAAAATTGAAAAGTTAAGAAGCAAAATACTCTAAAATCCAGAATTTTGGGTTTCCCTCTACAAGTTTCAAATTTACAAACTTGTTTATAAGTACTAAGCTAAGACAAGGCAGTTTTTGTACCTTCAAATTGCCTACTCCAAAAAATCTCCTACACCTATAAAATGATTTACAAAAACCTTAATAATTGTGAGAGAAATGCAGTGGTATAATTCTTTCTACGAAACCGTAAAGAGGTGAAGTCTTTGAGGGAAAGATTACCGAAGTTGGTTTCTGTACACGAACAGTTAGTTTTTGTATAAAGTGCAGAAAACAGGTCATTTCAGTTTTTGTATAAAGTGCAACCAGTAGAAGCTTATTTTAGTTTTTGTAAAGAAAAAAGGTTTAAGTGGTTTTTATAAAAGTAGAGGATAACATGGTTTGGAAAAAATTTCAATCCTAGACCAACTTTATGGTCTAAAAATTCCACCTCAACAAAAGTGAATTTTAAAAATGAAACTCCCATTTCTAGTTGTTACTCTTCTCTCTCTTTTCTTTCACTTTCAATTCCATTTCTTCTTCAAAGGAAAAGTGAATGGAACAACTTTATTCCTGTTTGTTGGTCCGGAGACGATAAGTCAGGTGTAGAGGGGGGGGTGAATACACCTGAGCTCAGTTTCTTTTTCTCAATGAAGGTCAGCTGAGCTGATGATTGCAACTGATGAACAGTGCCAAATAAGCCTTCGATCGCGGGACAGAGTGAGTACTGACTGTTGTCAGTACTTTGAGAATCAGTCAGAGACTGTTGTGCGGAAAGTGTGGGGCCCGGAATTCGTCTCTTTTGAATCTTTTGGCTGTGCGCTTTATAAATACGTTTTATGCAAGCTTATGATTTTCAAGTCAGTTGAATGCTATGCAATAAAACAGTAAAAGAACACAAGCGATTTAACGTGGTTCGGATACGCAAGATCCTACATCCACGGTCCTGAACAAGGTAGGAGAACTTGTTGATTATTCTGAGCAAGCCTCAGCGGGGATACGTGCAACCGGACAGTTCCCGCTAAGTTATAGTCCTTAGCGACTTTACAATCCAAACCTAAGTCTGAAAGGGAAGGGAATTTTCTCCAACTGAGAAGGAGTTCTTACAATAAGAACAATTCACTAAATGTGAACTCCTTCGAATCTAAGCTATAAATATGACAATGAGCTTAGTCTAGAGAAGAAAGTGATGTAAGAACTCTAGAGAGAAAAACTGAGAAATCTTCTAAGTACGCAAGTTTTCCTCTGGATGATCTTTGAGTGTTCTAGAGCGTTTATGAACTTGAGCTTGTCCCTTCGAAATTCCGTCCGTCGGAGCTTCAAAAACTTCTCTATTTATAGTTGTGAGTTATGGCATATGTCCGTTGGAGACGACGATGCCACGTGTCACAAGCTTCCAAGAAAAACGGCCATAATTCGAACTTGTTGCAGCAGGGCAGTTAATGCACTGTACATGAGAGCAGCTTTACTGTGTAGAGTAGGTAAGCGTTGTCGGCTTCTCATTGGTCGAGGTTTGTAGTTGGTGAGAATGTCAGAGTTGACCGTTCAACAACCTCGTATGTCTTCTGCTGAACTTTTCGAAAAGACTTGAATAGTTGGGTCGCTTTCAGTAGGATACAGATGGGCGAAAAGTCTCTGTCTTCTTCAATGAGTCGGCCGACACGGCATCTACCGAGTAGGTCCGGTGGCGGCTAAGCGAAGGTCTCGTGCTTGTTTCGTTCTTCCGCGATGACTATCGCTGGGAGTAGTCTTCTGCGATGATTTGTCGGTGATGCGCTGTCTTCGGACCGAGTGGAAGATCACCGCGACCAAGAACACAAGCGATTACACGATGACGTGGGGTTCGAAAAGTATCTTCGACAGAAGATCAGTTCAACAATTACCCCGTACAGGACTTAGACAAAAATAATAATCAATATATCAAGTCTAACCTATACATCAGCTAATCCTAACGACACACTAATCTACTGATATCAGCTAGGTTTTGGGATCTTCAATTCCATAGTACTACTATGATTTCCCCCAATTTTCTTTTAACCGAACAACAGCTGAGTATCATCTACTGACTCATATCCAACACTGTTCGATTTCGAAACTTAGAATTTTCTGGATTAGGGCTTGATCAATCTTTGATGAAGTGGAAATTGCATCCGTCGAGGAGCGGTGAGGGGTGAAGGAAGAGATATAACATGCCTTTTCTCAATTACTTTGCTTTTTTACTTTTGTGGAATGTGCGGTGTGGAATTTACTCGCCTTTTCTCAATTTCTTGCTTTCTTAAGTTGTGGAATGTGCGGTTTTAGGGTTGAAAACCGTTTTGGGTTGAATCTGTAAGGGGTGTTTGGAACAACTAATTTTTCACAACTTATAACTTAAAGCTGTAATTTTTGGTGTTTGAAATTTCACCTTTAAGCAGTTGCTTCTCTATTTTAGTACAAATTGTAGGACTTTTCTTTAAGTTGTTAGTTGGCGGCTTCAACTTCTCTATTAATTTTTTTAGACAAATCTCTCCTTATAAATATCTTTATTATTTATTCTAAAATATCTTAATAAGTTTTGACCGAATATACTATGTAATATATTTGCATGCACATATATAAACATTCTTGACTTTCATCTATTATATTGTTATTACAAATTTCTAACGAAAATTGATTTTTAATTAATTCGATTTTGTCCTTTAGTTTAGGATTTTGAAGTCTTTCTTCAATAGTAATAAAATTCACTTCATGTTTTAAATAATATAATTAAATTTATTTTGGAGAAATATTATCATAAATCTCATGTAGTATTTTAGTAAAAGGTTCATAAATGAATTTAAGGAAAATATCATTTCTTTCAAAAGTTCCTATAATTCATTCTTTATCTACCATTTCTAATGGATAGATCTTTGTTAGAAATAGAGTTTCAAGTATAACTTGGTTAGTAATGTCTTTAGCAAGTAAAAAAACTTGTTTGAATACTCTTTTTTTTAATACAAATATTTGCTTTTGGTAATTTATAATTTATTTTTAATTTATTACCTCCAGCATAAGACAATGTATGAGTTGTTTTCTTAAAATAACTAGTATGTATTAATCCTTCTTATATTACATTTAAATCAGCTCCACTATCCACAAGAGCTACAAACTCTTTAGAATAATAATTATCAATTAAAAGAGTGATTTTTGTATACCATTTTTAAGATATAACCATTTCTAATGTAGATAAGAAATCTTCACCTAATTTATTTTCTGCTCCTTGTTTTAAAGGAGATATAATTGGACTATCTTCTAATCTAGAAATCCTATAATCCAAATCCCTATTTTCATTTTTTAAATATTTTATTTCCTCTTTAAGATTATTAATTTCTATTATTAAATCATTTGTAGAAGTATGATTCTCTTCTACTTTCTTTTATTTAATTCGTTTATAAACTTCAAACATCGTATAAGTACCTTCTGGATTTAAAGGTTTATGTTTAAATTTTTCATTATTTTGAGAAGTGGTAGGAGTGTTTTCCATAAGATCTATTATCCTAGATATTAGTTCTGGATCTTTAATTATTTTTAATAATTCCTTAATATTATTATGTGTTAAAACATTAATATTCAAGTCTTGAAATTGTGACATAATATTATAAAATTCTCTGCCTTCAATTTCACTATTATTATCTTCTTTTTTAGGGCAAGATTGTATACACGGTAAACATTCTGAATCTGAATCTGATATTATAGGCTCATTTTCTAAAATGTCTAATTCTTTATCAGAAATTTCACTTATACTAGTATTACTAATATCTTCTGATTCTGTATCTGAATTTAATAATATTTTTGAAAGAATTTCTCATATTATTATCGAGATTAAGATTATTAATTTTTTTCTTAGTCCAACATTCTATAGCATATTGACCATATTTGCCACATTTTTTTTATAGATTACTAATTTTCTTTCTTTCAATCTTTTTCTTATTTTATATCATATTTTTTCTCTATATTTTTCTCAATTTTCTTATTAGAAAACTTTTTTTTTCTTATGACAATTTTTATTTTCTTTCCAAACCTTTTAGGTTTACTAACAGATGAAATTTTATCAATAGCAAATTGGTTACAAAACTGACCTAAATGTTTTTTTCTATTAAATTATGTCTTTTCATTTGTTGATTTAATTTTGTTTCATTATAAAGACTTAATTCTTCTTGGACACATGTTCCTATTAGTTTTTCATACGAATAATTATCATATGGAATATTATAATAGTTTTGTCTTAAATTTTTTTCTTATTCTTTCCGCAAAAAGGTTAGGAAGTCCATTTATAAATTTAGATTTCCAATAAATGTTATTACACTCAGGGAGTTCCATAACTCTACTTAGAAAGATATCTTTATACCATCTGAAATCTGTAAGTGTTTTACACATAAGATTTTGTAGTAGAGTTCTAATATTTTTCACTATTTTCTGTATCTACATGTAAAATATTCTACAATATTTATGACCAGTGTATATACTGCATCTTCTCTTATATTATTTTCTTCTGTTTTTACAGTATTCAGAATAGTATCTCGATTAGCTCGTCTACTTGCCATCCACAAAACCAATAAGCAAGCCCTGGCTGCTCGCGGGTACATGTCTTGTTGAGAATCCCTCTAGGGGTCATACAACATCAGCACCGAAGCAAGCTTCATAGGATATGCGAAGAAAACCCGAAGGTAAATCCGCTACGGAGAAAATCAAAACAAACAAGCCCTTTGAGACCCCGAAAAGTGGACAAATTCCTTTTCTTAAGAACACATACAAGATTCGTCACTACAAAAAGGATGTTGGATATGAGTCAGTAGATGATACTCAGCTGTTCGTGGTTAAAAGAAAATTGGGGGAAATCATAGTAGTACTATGGAATTGAAGATCCCAAAACCGAGCTGATATCAGTAGTTTAGTGTGTCGTTAGGATTAGCTGATGTATAGGTTAGACTTGTTGTAATCATTTTTATATTTTGTCTAAGTCCTGTACGGGGTAATTGTTGATATGATCTTCTGCCGAAGATACTTTTCAGAACCCCACGTCATCAGTGTAATCGCTTGCGTTCTTCAGTCATCAGCTGAGTAGACCTCAGTAGAAGCCAACCCAGCAGCTGATAAGTCATCAGCAGAAGAACTCATGCAAGCCCCAGTACCTTCGCGTCGCCACGGTGACTTACTCAGAAGTTACATTCCTTGTCAGCCGACTCAGTCGAAGAAGATAGAGACTTAGCAGTCTACTGTATCCGACAGAAAGCGACCCAGCTACTTAAGTCTTTTCGAAAGTTCAGCAGAAGATCATACGAGGTTGTTTGAACGGTCAACTCTGACATTCTCACCAACCACAAACCTCGACCAATGAGAAGCCGACAACGCCTTACCTGCTCCAAACAATAAAGCTGCTCTCATGTACAGTAATTAATGATGTACCTGCTGCAACAAGTTCGAATTACGTTTTCTTTGGAAGCTTGTGACACGTGGCATCGTCGTCTCCAACGGACATATGCCATAGCTCACAGCTATAAATAGAGAAGATTTCGAAGCTCAAAGAGGAGAAGCACGAAATTAAAAAGGGAAATTGCTCAAGCTCTCAAACACTCTAGCAAACTCATCAGAACATCCAGCGAAGAATCTGCATTTATTAGAATATTTTGTGATTCTTCTCTCTAGAGTCTTTAGATCCCTTTCTTCTCTACCTAAGCTCATTGTCAGATTTATAGCTTAGATTCGAAGGAGTTCATTTTTAGTGAACTGTTCTTATTGTAAGAACTCCTTCATTAGTTGGAGAACTGTTTCGCTCCCTTTCGAACATAGGTTTGAATTGTAAAGTCGCTAAGGACTATAACTTAGAAGGATGCGTCACTGCGCACGGTTTCCTTCTTGCCGAGACTTGCTCCGACTAATCAACAAGTTATCTGCTCTGCTTCGGGGACCGTGGACGTAGGATCTTGCGTATCCGAACCACGTTAAACTGCTTGTGTTCTTTACTGTTTTAGTGCATACAAACCTTTGAAAATCATAAGTTTGCATAAAACGTATTTCTAAAGTCGCACGACAAAAGAATTTAATCTGCGAAAACACGTTTTCAAAAAGAGACAAACTCGGGCCCCACACTTATCCGCACACTTAAGTCTCGTCGAGTTTGGGAAGTCCCGACAAAAGTCGGTAGGAGAGCTTAGTAGCCGACTCACTCGTCCCGTGATCGAAGGTTTATTTGGCACTGTTCATCAGTTGCAACCAACAGCTTCAGCTGACCTGCACCGAGAAAAAGAAACGGTACTCAGGTGTATTCACCCCCCCCTCTACACCTGATATTTATCTCCGGACCAACAATTGGTATCAGAGTTCACGGTGTTCTACTGATCACCTGTTATGTATTATTGGTCTTCTCGAACAGATCCTGAAAACGTTTTCTCTGCACAAGCATCTCTTCTTTCATCCTTATACTTATACACATAATGTCCGACATGTCAAGTATCAGGATGGTGCCGATGTTCTCGATAGAGAACTTCACAGTATGGCGTGTAAGAATGGAGGCACACCTTACGTCGCTGCATGACAGCATGACTGACGTACTGGAGACCGGACCCATCATTCCAATGATAGACAGCGTTCAGTTCGCTGAAGTGGAAGGTCAAGGTGCTCGTATCGGTCCGAAGATTCCCAAGGACAAATCAGCCTTCACGCCTGAAGAGAAAAAGCTGCATAACCTCGACCGAGTCGCACAAAATGCTATACTGACAACGCTCAGTGACTCACACCTCGGGAGGGTGCAGGACTGCAAAACGGCGAAAGAACTTTGGGACGCCCACGGGCATGCGAGCCAAGGAACTCCTCAGATCAAAGAAAACAAGCTCGAATTAGAGCTTCAAAAGTTCGAAGCCTTTGCGATGGAGCCCAGTGAACCATTGACGAGCTGAGCGTCAGATTTACGAATCAAGTCAATATGATAAACGGCCTGGGAAAAGTGTTCTCAAACAAAGAGATGAACACAAGGATCATAAGAGCGCTACCTCGACAGAAGTGGCTTCCTTTTGCTACTTATTTACGTCGCTCTGATCTAAATACTCTAACTCCAGATGTTATATTTTCAGAATTAAAGATGGAGGAATTTGAGTATAGTCTACCTCAAAAGTGCTCTAGTGCTCCAGCTGACACACAGTTCGATCATGCCTTCAAGGCAACAGTTAGCAAAACTGGAGGCAAAAATATTTCTTCCAGCAAGGCAGTAGCTACTGCAGATACAAAGACCTCTGAAATATCTGATACTGACCAACTCGCACTGATGGCTCTCAAATACCAAAGAGAAAAGGAGAGAGTCAGAAAGCTGAAGAAATACCACAGAGATTCTCCCTCAGGTAAGAAAGATTATCAGAGAAGGGAAGAGTCTAATCCTTCTACTGAATGCAGGAAAACAGAACCTACTGCTAGTCCATAAAAAGACTCAGCTGGAAAAAGCAGCAGCAGAGCATCAACATGCTACAACTGCAAGAAGGAGGGACACTATCGATGCATCGTCCCGAACTCTCGTCCGCTCAAAGAGCAGAACGGCGAGCCGAAGAGACAAATTTGCCCCGGAGGAGGCAGGCCTATATAGCCGGAGAGATATCCGACAACTCAATTGAAGAGGATACATTCATGTACTCTTCTCGGGGACGAAGCCGCATTCGTAGGCTGTTGAAGTCGGAGAGACGGTTCCCGAAGAATCGGTGAACACCGTCGATGGCCGGAGAAGAGGCCGAGGTAAATTCTAAACTTAATATAACCTCCTCTTCACACAACACACACGATACTTGCTCGGTCTCGGATGATCCTCCGGACGTAGTACAAGCATATGACGACCGCTAGAGGAACAAATTCCTGAGCGGAGAGTTCAAAGCAGAACCATCCGGGAACTTGAACGGTAAAGGCCGAGAATCGAGACTTTCTTCGATTGTCGGGTCTCTACCGAGTCGGTGGATCTAGTTGCGAGACTCAAGGAAGAGATCGAATCTCTTATGACTAAGTCTCAGCTTCAAGAGACTCAGATCTCAGTCCTGACCAAGGATAATTCGGAGAAAAAGACTGAAATAGCCCAACTCAGTCAGAAACTCTCAGACGTACAGAAGGACTATGATTCTCTCAGGAGAAGTCATGAGGTCTGGAGAGGACTGATGACTGAACAATACTTGGGAGCTAAGGAGAAGCTCGAAAGCATGCTCAGAGCACAACGGCCAACTGCTGTGAAAGAAGGCCTTGGCTATACCCACGAAGCTTCTACCTCCAAAAGCTCAGCAACGCTGGCTGATAGGTTCGTCAAAGGAAAAGTGCAAGCTGCTGACACCACACCTCAGGCGAAGAACAAATAGAAAGTAATCGCACCTCAGCCGAGCAGCAACAAACAACTGACCAAAGGCTCCAGCCCCAGGACACCGAGATCAAACTCGGGGGGGGAACCAAGAAGGTCGAGATGGGCGTAACGATACAAGGAGCCATCTGTATGAGCACCCGGCTCGGGACGGCTCGTACTATTATGAGCCCAGGGTCAGGAGAAGCGCAAAGACTCAGAAGAAGAAAGCGCCTGAACCCAAAATCATCAGCAGAAAGTCAGTATCTCCAAGTCCTGTGGAGAAGAAAGCTGACAAGGTTCAGAAGAAGAAGTCTCAGACTTTTAAGGTCCTGAGACAGATTTGGGTTCCAAAATCACCCACTAACCGATAAGGACCCAACTGAACCAAAGGGTACCTAAAGATGCTTCGTTTTGCGGGTGCATAAGGACCTATGGATAGTGGACGGCATTGCTCAAGACACATGACATATCAGAAGAGCCTCCTGACCAACTATGTACAAGAAGATGGTCCCAGAATTGAGTTTGGTGACAATTCAAAAGGCTACACAAGGGGATACGGAACGCTGAACATTGGGGCCGCCTCGGTTCAAGAGTAACATATGTTGAAGGACTTCAACATAATCTCCCTTTTGTCGATCAATTTGCGTGATAATCTTAACAGAGTTATCTTTGACGCTGGTTTCTCTGATGTTGTTGATAAATCTACAGGGAAAATAGTGTTATCAGGATCGCGGAGGAAGAACATCTATGTTGCAAACTGGAAAAACGCAGAACCTGAGGCTTGCTTACTCGCATAGACAAAATCTGGTGACAAGTCAGGATGGCTATGGCACAAAAGACTCAGCCACCTGAACTTCAAGACCATGAACAAGCTAGCCAAGAACTCCAAATTCAGAGGACTGCCCAATGAATCGTTCGTTAAAGACATAAATTGTGAAGCATGTCTGAAGGGAAAGCAAACAAAGAATAGCAATCCACCTATTCCGTCACCTTCCACTGATGGAATCCTTCAGCTGCTGCACATGGACCTATTCGGGCCAGTCTCTCCAGTGACTATAAGAGGCAAGAAGTATGCCCTCGTCGTTATTGACGACTACTCGAGATATACTTGGGTCATCTTCATCGCCAATAAATCTGATGTTCAAACTGAGTTGCCCAATCTGCTGAAGAAGCTCAGTGTGAAAAAGGACATCAAGATTCAAAGAATTCGCTCGGACAGAGGAACAGAGTTTTTAAACTCAGTAGTTAAGACATACTGTGATAAAGAGGGAATTAAGCACGAGACATCAGCTGCACGCACCCCTCAGCAGAACGGACTTGATGAACGAAAGAACAGAACACTTAAAGAAGCAGCAAGAACGCTCCTCGCAGATTCTGGACTACCCTCGAAGTTCTGGGCTGATGCTACTGACACCGCCTGCTACACTCAGAATCGCTCACTACTCACTCAGCAACACATGAAGACACCAGATGAATTATGGAAAGGGAGAATTCCTTCTATTTCTCATTTTCATATTTTCGGTACGTCCTTGCTTTATCCACAATAACGGGAAAGATCACTGAAGGTCTTTGATAGCAAATCGATAAAGGAGTTTTCTTAGGATACTCTCGAGTCGGTAAAGCCTTGAGTCTTTAACTATCGGACTCTTTGTGTGGAGGAAAGCCCTCATGTTGTTTTTGATGAATTTGTTACCGAGAACGGAGAAAGAAACGAGTCAAATGCGATGATGTCGGCAGTAAGCTACGGGATCTCGGACTTGCGATAAAGCCGAAAAGATCCAAAGCATTGTTGGGATGATGAGTCGGACGATGAACAAACTCGGACTCAACCAACAATCGACGTAGGCCGACCTAGTTGATTCTCCCGAACGGAATCAACAACGAGTAACATCGGTCGATGAGGAAGCCCCAATGGTAAGCGAGACCTCTACCGAGAATATAAACTCGGGGGGGGGAACGATTAATGTTCCCGAGCTAAATGCCCCCGAACCACGGAAACTCGGTGGATCCTAACCTTCTTCTTCGAAATATTGCAATCTCGGAACGTTACTATCGAAAAGCCTAACACTCTTGCGGTGCAGAAGTTGTATCAGAAGAAGAAGCCAGACTCAGACGATCATGGCTAGATGCTCATTCTTCAGATCTTATCATTGGAGATCCATCAGCAACGATAAGAACAAGATCTAGATTTAATCAAGGCGAAAGCTCACTATATTCTTGTTTCTTGTCTACAGAAGAACCTCGGATCGATAGAGGACACACTTAATAATCTGTCGGACCGGATCATTGCCATGCAAGAAGAGCTGAACCAATTCGTTCGAAACGAAGTTTGGGAGCTTGTAGACAGGCACTGGACATCAGCATGTCATTGGTACTAAGTGGGTCTTCAAAAACAAGCAAGATGAAAACAACGTCATTGTCAGAAATAAAGCACGACTAGTTGCAAAGGGATATAGTCAGGCGGAAGGAATTGATTTTGATGAAACATTCGCTCCAGTCGCTAGATTGGAAGCCATTCGTCTATTCCTAGCTTATGCAACACATCAAGGCTTCAAAGTCTATCAGATGGATGTAAAGTCAGCTTTTCTGAACGGCGTACTGAAGGAAGAAGTCTACGTGGAACAACCGCCGGCTTTCAGCAGGGACATCAGGTGTACAGACTTAGGAAAGCTCTGTATGGGTTAAAACAAGCACCCAGGGCTTGGTATGATACCCTATCAGACTTCCTACTTCAGAAAGGTTTTCAGAAGGGGACAGTAGATCGCACCCTATTCAACATAAAGTCAGGAGATGACATCCTACAGGTGCAAATCTACGTGGACGACATCATTTTTGGCTGCAGAAACGAAATCATATGTCAGCAGTTCGAGAAGATGATGAAAGAGAAATTCGAGATGTCCATGATGGGAGAGATGAATTATTTCCTTGGATTTCAAGTGAAGCAATCACCTGAAGGAATCTTCATCAATCAAGCCAAATACACTCGAGACCTTCTTAAGAGATTCGGCTGCGACTCCAGCAAGCCAGTCAAAATCCCCATGAATACGAATTTTAAAATTGATCTAGACAAAGTGGGAGCTTTTGTTAACTCTACTGATTATAGAGCTATTATTGGTTCTTTATTATATTTAACAGCTAGCCGACCTGACATAACTTATGCTGTAGGTGTATGCGCAAGATTTCAAGCGGATCCCAAGCGAAGTCATCTCGACTCGGCTAAAAAGATTACGCGCTATCGAGAGGAACACACGATCTTGGCTTATGGTATCCTGGCGATGATAATCTAATCCGACAGAGTTATTCGATGCCGATTATGCGGGATGCGGGATAGATCGTAAGTCAACTTCGGAACGTGTCGGTTCCTAAGCGAAGAAGCGATATCTTGGTTCTCAAAGAAACAACACTCGGTAGCAACGTCCACTACCGAAGCCGAGTACATGGGCTGGCCGGAAGTTCTTGTGCCCGGATCCTTTGGCTTCGACAACAACCGAGAGATTATGTTATCATTCGGAATGAAGTACCCATCTACCGTGACTCCACAAGTGCTATTGCCATAACTTAGAACCCAGTTCTACATACGAGATGCAAGCACGTGGATATCCGGCACCACTTCATCAGAGACCATGTCGAGAAGAAGGATATCGAGAATGGAGAAGATCCCATACCGACAAGCAAAGGGGAGACATACCGACCAAACCACTAGGCGAGAAACGATTCATAGAATTATCGGTTGAGCTAGGTCTCTTGGATCCTACCGAAATGCATCGGTAGAAGACAACTACGATAGCGACGCCCTTGGAGACAATTGGAAATATTTGGTATCGGTAGATGGAACCCGATACGACAAGTCGGTAGACTCCGCACTGTGATTCAAGTAGGAAGAATCACACTCGTACACGGCAAGGGGGGGAACGTGCTTATCGGTACTTCAATCACCCTCCTGCGATATAACGGTAACCGGTGATCGAAAGTTCGATCAAGAGGTTTGCGTAGTATCATATACTTAATTTCTTTTCGAAGCATGTTTGCACTTATTATATCGATCGCACGTAGTCAACGGTTAATGTGCATTTATTTCCCTCCTTTAATAGTTTAAGGAAAGGTCGGTAGGAAACCTTCTCATTTGAATAACCGAGTAATTAATTGTTGTCCGTCGCGCATTTAATGCATGTCTTCTCACTTACCTTTATTACGTAAATCTATGTTAGAGGCGGCTTTGGTAATCATTCCTTTTTTTAACATTTAATCTCAGCCGTCCATAGATTTGAAAGATTAAAATAGGATCGTTGGATCTAAACTTATAATCAGTCAATATATACAAATCTTTCATCTTCTATCCATTTCCTCACTTTCCGCCATTTTTCAACTTAAGAGCTATCTTCAAGCTTTCAGTTTCTTTCTTGAAAATCATCTTAACTGTCTCGCTTTTGCATCTCTCAAGCTCTTTAGTACTCGGTAATATATTGAAACCTGCTGAATACTTACTAACTTACTCTATTTTCAAGTGCTAACAAATTATTTTGCAGATTTCAATGGCGACATCTCAAACTCCTGAGAATATAGAGGAGATTATGTCATCCAGGATTCAGTTTGAACCGACTTTGGCCTTCCGTCAAGTAGATATCTCTTATTTGGAGCCGATGTTTGATGCTCTGGAGCGTTTTGGTCTTCAGGAGCTGGTGACGAAGCACCCAAGATCATATCTACCAAGGCAAGTGGTAGAAGTGTACTACAACTGGAGGTCGCTCGCGTCTGGAGGCGAGGAATCTTACTTCGTCTACATGAAGGAAGTTGATCAGAATTGTTGGGATGTTACTCAGAGAGTCTTCAACGTCAGGGACGCTCTGATGCTGACGTTTGATCTTCCAGATTCCGGTATTTCTCCTATCGGATACAAGGAGAAGGAGATAAACGAGTATGTCCATAAGTTCTGCGGACGAACTGACATATCGTTCAAGTCAGCTCTGCAGAAGAACCTTCTGCTTCCCCAAGACAGAGGACTAGCCTACATAGTCTCTCATATCCTGACGAGCTCAGCTGGATCATACGATCAATTATCCAAGCCAAGGATTCAGCTGATGATGGCGATAGATGATGGAGTTGAAGTGAACTGGGCCGACTATTATGTTTCGGAGATGAAAGCCCAAGCCCAGAAGTTCACTACCCTACCCACTGGAGAGAGGAAGTTAGCTAGTGTAGGAAAATTACTCTATGGGACTAAGATGTCAGTCCTCATAGAAAAATATGTTCAAAGGCACTCGTCGTTTGCTGATTCTAAGTTCTTCGACGTAAAACTGATTAAGTTCAAGACTAAAGCAGCGACTGAGAAGTCTATCGGTAAGGGGCCGCCTGAGCCGAAGAGAGCTGCATCCGCTCTGCCCCCTCATACCGAAGTGCCTAAGAAGAGGCGGCTGACTAAGACCAGACCAGCTGAGGTCTCAACTGCTCAGCCCCTCTCTGTTATTGAACCACCTCCTCCTCCTACTCAAGAAGAGCAGATCTTGGACTCTGATACTAGCATTGAGGGTGCGACCCTCAAAGATAAAGTCCGAGGTAATTAGCTACGAGGAGACACGATCGGACGTCGGGGAACCGACCGAGGAGGCTGCGGCCCGAGTGGACAACTATTCACACCACTCGTCTCTGTGCCACATCTGAAGTACACGATCATATTCCTGAGATCGCTGGGCACGCAGACTTAGTCGACATAGCCATCAGGGCTAGGGTTCAAATGCTTCTAAGATTTCTGAGTTGGGATATTCTAGAAGACATAATCAAAACCCACTCAGTCATCTACTTGCTCGATGAGGAGCAGAAGCTACAAGAAGTAATAGGGTACGGAGAACCAGCTGACTTAGCTACTCTTGAAGATCTGAGAGCCGCAATGCTTTACCTTCTAAGCTTGCGAGAGTCGGTCCCTGGTAACACTCCTCCGCCCCCATCTCCTCCTGCTGATAAGAAAGACGATGATAAAGATGATGATAACAATCAGAGGAAGGATCAGACACCCAAGGATACAGAGTTAGGAGGCTCTGTTGAGGGTTCAACTCCCCGTGAGAAGAGCAAATCACCACATCCTGATACATCAGGTGATGCTCAAGGTGCTCCGAAGTACGTAGGGGAGCAGCTCCTCATGTTTTACGAGCGAGAGGCTCGGAACCAGCTCGTACCAGATACAACCTATCGGTTCCGTGTCCTCGAAGTCCGTAAATAAAGCCATTCGACGCCAAGGAGAGAAAAACAGACTTTTGGCTAAGGACGTTCATCTGAAATGGACAAAGTATACAAAGGCTCAGACACAGAGCTTAGACGGAATAGGCTGCGGGCATCTCAAAGACTCCGGTAGCTCCTCCTCAACCCAACTTTCGGGGAGATTATTGAGGCGGCCTTAGCGGCTCGTAAAGTCGATCTAGAAGCTCAGAGTCAGCAGTTGTTCCAGAATCAGCAGAAGATATTTTCTGAGCAGCTGACTCAAGCTCTCGCAACTGTTAAGCTCGAAATCGATGAACGGAATAAGATTGCCACCTCTAGCCTTCGAAATCTATTACCCAACGGGCGAGAGGCTCGAAACTTATTCGGGAAAGAAATGACGAGAATCGCGGGATCGGGCTCGCTGAAACTCCGTCCGGAGTCACCGCATGACTTAAAACATCTAGAGCGATCGGGAAAAAGGCTGGGAATTATATTGCGATCTCGTCAAGGACTTCGAATCCACAGCAACTCAGATTAAGGATTCAGTCCACAATGTGGAAAGAGACATTCAAGCCATCCGCACCCAACTCTCTAAGGCAGATGATGCCAAAAAGGGGGAAGGTATTATGAAGGATGAACCTGATACGGATATGGCTGATGTCCAAATAGTAGAGGGTGGTCAGGAGGAAGGACCCTCAAATGCTCAGACTCAGGGGGAAGGTATTCAGGCGGAACAACCCTCAACTGCTCATGCTCAATCCTCAGCCGCTCAGGCTGAAGATACTTCAGGGGTTCTGCTGCTCGAATTTCCTCTAGAACCTACCCCCATCTCATCTTCTGTTGCTTACATAGAAGATGTTGCTCACTTCATTGAGCAAGAGTCTGAAGAAGAACAGGCTCCTCCGCAGAGGCCGGGGAAGGAGATTGCTACCGCTACTACTCCTCCTTCCTCCACGATCCGAAAATTCAAATCTAAAGCGGAACAAGAGGCCTTCGACCTCCGCGTAGCCCAACAACTACAAGACAAGCTGGACCATGAGCGTCAGCTGGAAGAAGCTCAACTTGCTAAAAAGCCTAAGGGCAAAGTTGTTAAGGGCAGAGGTAATAAGAAGCAAGAGTCAGTGGACGAAGAAAAGAAAAAGGCTCAGGAGGAGTTCGCAAAAACTCTTTCTACTACAGGTCAAGCTACTGCTCAGAGTCACTATCAGACCCATCTTACACCCGAGCGGGAAGCCGAAGATAGAGCCACTTGGGAAGCCACGCTGCGAGGCCTAAATCTCGGGAAAGGAGCGTAGGGGCGCGGCTCTCCGAGAAAAGAAGAGAATGGGCGATATGGCTAAGATGATTAGCTTATCTCAAAAGCCGCGCTGATCCCGGAAGACAAATCCCACGAGGATCAAGGAAAAGAGCGCCTTATGTCAAAAAGGACCCCGTGCTTCATGTTGATAAATGGGTTCACGCTCCTGGTTAATGATCAATGGGAAGAGCTCAAAGAGGAATTTATCAAAGGCTACTACGTATGGAAATTCTATCCAAGTGAGCAGACTATCGAACAAGCCTTTGACGAGTTTATGTTCAATTATAACTCTGAGCTGAGGGAACAACTTCTGGAGATTATGAAAAGAGAGAACATTCCTTTCAGAGCTCCGGCTTTCAGGCACATCCCACCTCCTAGAACTGCGCGCGGAGTTCTATGTACAAAGGATATAGAGGATGAGATCAGAACTGTAGCTTCTCGCTTCGACCTGAGTGTCGACCTAGCTGAAGACGACGAGGATGTCCAGACACTGAGGAAGAGAATCTACTTATACTATGGTCTGCAACCTCCTATCGAAAGATCTGTTGATTTCAAGAAGCGTACTCAAGGCTTCAAGCGTCAGTAGTTTTTATCTCCTCTCTTTTGTAATGGTGATAGGAACTTGTAATTTCCTAATCATATATTCCTATTGCTTGATAGACAATTACTCATTGTCTTACAACATTTTGCTTTGTGTTTTCACAACTGATCACTAAGTGATCTGACACACACTCACAATCAGTTTCTCTGATTTTGCCTATCTCTCACCTGCTGATGTTTTGAAGTCATCATATCAGTTTGTTTTCCTCAGATGGATTAAGGGGGAAATTGCTGTCAGTAGGTTAGCATATCTTATAACATGTTTAGAGTTTAGAAGTAGAGGTTTTGGCATCATCAATTAGGGGGAAATTGTTGGATATGAGTCAGTAGATGATACTCAGATGTTCGTGGTTAAAAGAAAATTGGGGGAAATCATAGTAGTACTATGGAATTGAAGATCCCAAAACCGAGCTGATATCAGTAGTTTAGTATGTCGTTAGGATTAGCTGATGTATAGGTTAGACTTGTTGTAATCGTTTTTATATTTTGTCTAAGTCCTGTACGGGGTAATTGTTGAACTGAT